>VZRE01006998.1:318541-350278 GCA_013396775.1 Cephalopterus ornatus | reverse complement strand
AAACTATTCCATGATTCTATGATTCTACACGGAGGGACTGCTTGAAAAAGAAGAAGTCTGAAGACTGATCCATTAAATTGGAGTTCAATCTTCTTGCTATATTGCTTAAATACCTACATAGGTATTTAACACAAAAGTCATGCTCATTAAGTACCAGAAGTGCTTTCAAACCCTTAAGCAGCTTTTCCTTTTCCCAGAGTGTTTCCTGGATCAGAGTTGGTAAGAATTCCTCCTGCCCCAGATCTGCTTAGTCCTTAATCACTAAAGCATGCTACAAAGCCATGAGACACTAACACAGTTTCACTGAGACTCTGGTTGGACCAAAGTGTTCTGGGATAGAAGGAACAGAGAGAGAGGAAAAAGAACCCTCTAAAAGGGGTGAGCAGCTGGTGGTTACCTCCACATCTGCATTTGGAGAGCTCTCCTTGGGGTTATAGTCAAAGACAGCCACCATCCTGTGAGGAGTCAGCAGCTGTGCTTCAATGTCTTCATGTTTCTGGCCTGCAGGACAAGAAATGAAACATAATATTCATGAGCTGGAAGTACCAGGACAAAATCCCAGACCACAGCAACTCCTTCAGCATTCTTGTAGTGAACTGAGAAAAAAGAACAGTGGGGGAACCTGAATGGAGAGAGACCTCAGAGATGTCTGGTGAAGCAGCTTTCTGATCTCCTTTATCACCTCGTAAGCACAGAAGTGGGGACATCTCCCCATTCCAGCATCCTGGTGTTCTGCCAATATATAGGAATGTTTTATTTTATGCTTTCAATTTATTCACACGCACATATGTGTGTGTATATATACACAGAGCACAGCAGGCTCCTTACAGTGTCTCAAATGGACACTTCTCCTCCCACTACACAGTGATTTGCTGTTGAGCCACAAAATTGATCCTCCAGGTGCCAGGGGAACACACAGAGGGATCTCAACACTGCACTTCCACACTCACCTGCTGAGCCCATTACTGACAGAGCTGCTCTGAGCCTACAAAAGCCAAGCCTGGTGTTCCAGAAAACACTCATTGTCCAGTATTTCACCTCACGGGTTTAAACCCTGTTTCAGGTCAGCACTGGATGGGCTAGCAAGGGGTTTGATGTTCTCTGGACATCAACAGATGATGCACCAGATGAAGCAGGTCCCCCTCTGAAGGGACCTTGGCTCCTAAGGATGAGTGAGGGCTTTCCCTGCTCCTCCACAGCACAACCACGTGTGCCCTCCCCCTGCAAACACTCCCTGCTTAGTCAAAGGCCACTGCAACCACTACTAAATCAAAAGAACTAAAACTCTTCTTTTCTTATAGTCTCAAGCAGCATCACAGGCCCCTGACCATAAAACAAGTCTGTATTTCAATCATGCATTCAATCATTTCACTCATGGTAAAAAAGAGCAATTCTAACCTGGCTGAGAGTTGTACTTCTCCTGCTTATCCAGCCCTGCTGGGGGAAGAAAATGCCTCATCAGTGAGAGCTCATCTTCCCACAGTGACCACAAGACACAGGTGACAAACAACAATAAAAAGAACAGAGACCAAGGCAGCAAACAACAGAAGCAAACTGGTCATGCAACTTAAAGTCTACACCAGTAACCAGGACTCAGGGACGTAACAAGAAGCAGAGGTCAAGCTCCAAAACTATAAAAGACATCACTGTTGTTAAAAACTTAACACCAGCACAGGGATGGGCTCTCTTTCCACTTCCTAGCAGTCGTACAGAGACAAACATCTGGGGGTCCTGTAAGCAAGTAGTAAAAATTCAATGCAGTCTGTAATCCTAGTGCAGAAAGCAAAGAGCAAGCGGTGGGCGACACAGACCTTTCTTGGAGCGTCTGGGTTTTGGAGGAGGGACGGTTTGGCGGCGTGGAGGTGGAGAAAATGTGCCATTTCCTTCATAAAAATACCAAAAAAAAAAAAAAAGCAAATAAATAGACAAGAGAAACAGACAGTGAATAATGGAAAGTGCAAAGCACCTTGAAGAGTGAACAGGGAACAGAGTGGCAGGACATGCCTCCCCCGGGAAGCCGACACTGTGATTTCTGTGGGCAAAGCCCAAATCTCCGGTCCTTGTATGTGGACTCGGGGGAGGCATGATCCACATCCCAAATACACACAGAAATCCACACTGTGCTCATGCCTTTCAGCCATTCCACAGGCCACAGCAGACAGGCTTTGCTGCAATTCAACTTTCAGAAGCAGCATCATAAGGACAAAATAAAACCTCGTTCCATTAACACCTCAAAAGTGCCAGGTGAGGTGGGAAGGGATCTTAGGGAGGTCTCTAGCTAAAGCTTCTGCACTGAGCAGGGTCAGTACTGGATGAAATCCCCAAAGAACCCGCAGAAGGAGTGCCCAGACCAGCATGTCCAAGGCATTTCCTTAGTTACAAGGCTGTGACAGGGGGTTATGGCAGCAGGAAAACAGCAGAGGGACAGGACAGCCAGCCCAGCTGCCAAGGGATCAGAGAATCCTTAAGGTTGGAAAAGACCTTTAAGATCATCAAGTCCAATCCTCCCCTGGCTCCCCCCTCCTGTCAGGGAGTTGCAGAGAGTGAGAAGGTCCGCCCTGAGCCTCCTTTTCTCCAGGTTGAGCCCTCCCAGCTCCCTCAGCTGCTCCTTTCCCAGCTCCATTCCCTTCCCTGGACACACTTCAGCCCCTCAATGTCTTTCTTGCAAAAAGGGGCCCAAAACTGACCCCAGGATTCAAGGTGTGGCCTCAGCAGTGCTGAAACTGTGGTCAGTCCCTGCACATACACACAAATACATCTTTTCCACCACCACCACCCTCCTGAAGACTTTCACACCCTCCACGTCTCATGAAGTCTCAGAGTCATTGAGTTCTTTGATTTCTCCAAGAGTATCCAATAGGGCAGGGGACAGAAAGCCTTGTGTATCCACAGAGGGACAAAGGCCACTACAGGGATCCAGCAATCTCTGGGCACTGGATTCTGGGTTCTTTTACACGGGAAAAAAAAAGAGTATAGGTGTGAAAAACACCTTACTCAAATCTCCTCTTCCTGGACATGAGAGAGGCTGAAGGACAAACCTACCAAAAAAAAAATCACATAGTGAAAGCATCAGGCTCCTCTGACCCCTGTGCTCCTCAGGATCAACCTTCCAGAGACTCAGGATCAACCTTTCAGGGACCCATATTCAGGAGCCCTTTGGAATAAAAGAATGGTTTGGATTGGGGCTGGACACTGGGTCTCCCTGCACAGAAATGGGAACAAGATGGACTGCTTCTTTTTTTCTTGGCTTGCCTTATGCTTGGATTGTTTCAGTTTTTGACTCCACTGCCTCTAAGGGGCAGAAGAACAGCCCAGGCAGTGTCAGGGCTTACCTCTGCCACAACCCACGCTTGTGCTCCTTTTCTCTGCACAACTGGTAAGCAAACAGGGATTCCAAAATAGGAATTTCCTTGTGTTTTAACAAGTGGAGCAGGTCCAACAGCTGGCACTGGTACCACAGAGCACACAGAGGGTGCAGGATGAGATGTGGGAGGGGTAAGGGATGGGCACTGGGACACCAGTGGTGACAGCAGGGGCAGCCCCTGAGCCTGACTGAGCCTGAGCTGTGCTGGCTGCACATCCCAGGGATGGTTCCTCTCCTCTCTCCCAGGACATGAGTGGGAAGAAACAGGAAAATCTCTGCAGTGCACAAAGCACTGAGCCACATACTCCAGGGAGTAAGTAAGGAGGAACCCAAGGACCAGCTCTGCTCCTTGTACACTCCTGCCTGCCTGCCTCACACCTTTCCTCCCCCATCTTCCTCCATTCCCAAGTCCCAGATTCTCTCACCCAAGAGCAGGGTCACCCCCAAGGGTTCAGTGAGAATGAAAACTCTTGTTCACATCCTTCAGCTGCTTTCCAAACCTTTTTGTCTCCCCTTCCCTAGCGAGGATCAGCCTCACTCCCTCTCTGCTGAGTTCACACACCTCAAGCACAGGAGCAGCTCCAGCAGCTCCAAGTGCTGCAGTGGAGTCAGGAACGAACTGAGACCTGGGAATACCTTCCTCCCTCAGCCAGAGAGACCTCCCTGCTTGTGCAGCCACCAAACCAGGCTGCGGATCCCAGGACAGCCCTATGGATGGTTTAGGTGTGCTGCACTGGCGACACAGCACGACTGAGCTGTTCACAGTTCCGGAGCAGGGCACACACAGACCCAGTACCTTGGCTCTCCGTGGCTGTGTCAGCAGGCAGGAACCCTTGCTTCAGAAGCTGCTTCTTGAGTTCATCATTGTCCACCTGCACTTCTGAGACCATGTTGCATGGGATGTATCCCTCCCTTCCTGCACATTCACCCCTGTAAAAGCCATCGGCGTCCTTGTCTCCACACACCTGCAAGGGAAAGGACAGGACACTGTTGGTGCTGCAGGGGCTGAGATGCACAGAGAAAGAATCATGGGATATCCTGAGCTGGAAAGGATCCACAAGGGTCATGGAGTTCAGCTCCTGGCCTTGCACAGACACCCCAACAATCCCACCCTGTCCCTGAGAGAGTTGTCCAAACCCTCCTGGAGCTCTTGGGAGCCTTGGGGCCGTGACACTGCCCTGGGGAGCCTGGTCAGTGCCCAACCGCCCTCTGGAGGAAGAAACTTTTCCTAAAATCCAACTTAATTCTCCACTGACACAGCCCCAGCCATTCCCTCGAGTTCTGTCACTGGTCCCAAGAAAGAAGAGGTCAGTGCTGCCCCTCTGCTTCCCTCCTGAGGAAGCTGCAGACCTCCCAAGGGTTATGCTGTCCCTGGAACACCAGATGGATCCATACAGAACAGGAATTCACTACTCTTTTACCTTCAGGATCTGTCCCTCCTTAAATGGCAGCTCCTCTTCTGCTGCATCAGGGTTAGGAGACATAGAGATAGGATCATAGTCAAAGAGAGCCACAAATATCCTAATGCCATCCTCCTCGCCAGAGGTTTTGGGAGCACTGCTCCTGGGAGGACCTGTGCACAGAGGGGACACACCAGAGAGGAACATCAGCACCCTTCCCATGCCACAGCCCTGCATGACTCAGATGCTCCCTGCCAGCCTCTCCCTGCCTCTTCCAGGAGCTTCCCTGTCTCCTGCTCCCCACCTCTCTCCCCATTCCTGCTCACCTGCACTAGAGAGCAAAGGTTTCTGCATTTGGCTTCTTCTTATGCTCTTGTTCCGTCTCCTGCTGGGAGCCTGCCAGGCTGTGCCGGCCAGCTCCGGGCCCTTGGAATCTTTATTACTGGATGCCTGCAATTGGAATCACCAGAGTTAGTAGCAGCCTCTGCCTTGTGACTCAGTGAGCAGTGCTCAGCCCAAATGCACTCCACAAAGAGCAGAGCATCCAAATGCAACATTCCTCTTCAGGGACACTCTAGAGCTGGAAATACCAAGGGAGTTGGAAAACAGATGTGAGGACAGGCAGGAGCCCTGCCAGGCCCCAGCGATGATCCCCGGGGTGAGAGTGAGGAGGCAGGAAAGGGCATTTCCAGGGGAGGCAATGACATTACACAAATGAGCTTATTTCAGGAGGGATTTTCATTTGGGTCCCTCCCACAGCCTCCTGCTGTGGGGAGGAAGAGCCAGAGTGAAAAGGAATACTGCATCGGTGCCACTCGGTCAGGGAGCAGGAAAAGCAGAAGCAGCTACTACAAGAAAAGCCACGGAGCAGCACAGAACTACAGAATCTCTCAGATATTCTTCCAGACAATCCTAGAGGAGGCTCCTTTCTCTGGACAACACTGAACAAAGCAAGATACAGGCAGGCCAGGGAAGCAGAGGGAAGCCAGAGCCACTGCAAGCTGCTTCAAAGCCAGAATAGGAAAAGTCACCCAACCCTTTTGTGCAAGGAGGTGCTACGTATCCCCTTCGAAGGATGTTCGAGCCTCCTTCTCCAGCCAGGTGACTTACAGTCCAGCTCCCAGCCCTGCTCCTCAGAGCTGCTCTCACATCTCAGGGCTTCCTTCTCCCGGTGGAAGAATCGCACGCGCTGGCTTGGAGACCCGGCCCATTCCAAACCCTGCTCTTCCATCATCTCCAGCCTGGTCAGGTCCCTTCTGCCATCCGTGTGGGGAGCCTCAGACTGACTGGAGCAATCACTCCAGTCGCCCTGAGAGCTCTGGGACCTCTCTGGCCATAGCCTGCTCTCAGGGGAGGATGCACAGGTCGAATCCTGATCATCTTCAGAGTCGTATTCAATGTCTATCTCCAGGCTCCTGGGGCTGGAGCAGCGTGTGGCCATCACGGCAGGTTCTGTGCCCCCCGAACCCGCTGCCTTTGAGGTTTTTTTCCTTAGGGCGCCTTGTCTGGCACGGCTGTACAAATCCAACCCCTCCTTACCACCAGTACTGCTGACCACGTTGAGCTCCTCCCTGAGGCTGGGAGCTCTGTATAACCCACTGCCCATCTGGCTGCAGTTGCCCAGCAGGCGACTGCAGTGCTCCGTTAAATCACTCTGTCTCTTCCTACCCATCTCAGGCCGACTCCGGATCTTCTCTCGAGAGTTATTTCCCTTCTTCTTGCTCCAAGAGGGACTTGCCCCACTCACAGGCTTCGCATCGTTCTCCTGGTAGCCCCAGTTCCAGTTTGCTTTCTTCTGAGCCCAGGCCAGCTGGCCAAAGGCAGGGTTTGCATGGTCAGCATCCCCTCTGCTCTCCTTAGCACCATGTTCCTCCTGTGGAGTCTGAGCAGACACCACAGAGGTGTTATTCCCATCTGCCTTTGGAAATGGCTCCTTGCTGTTGGGAGGCTTCTCTGTTCTCCCTGAATGGTAGGTGTGTGTTTTCAAGGAACCTTGAGGGTCTGTCTTTTCTTCTGTCACACACTTCTCATCCTCGTCTTCCTCCTCGTCCTCAGTCACTTCAGGGATGCTGAACAACTTCTTGCTGTGGTTCTTCTGAAGCGGGAGCTCCAGTATCCTCTCCAGAATCTCCTCATCGCTGTCAGTATCACAAAGATCCATCTGTACACCCAGACCCCGAGAAAAGCCACAGCCAGGACAAGCAGAGGAAAAAAGAGAGGAAATAAACATTAAAACGAGAGGCAAAGTGACCCTGGTTCCCTCCCAGCACAGCAGGATGGAGCCGTGGCTGCAGCCAAGCGAGGGGAAGGGGCAGAGACAGCGATGGATCTTCTGGCAAACACAGTCGGATGAACCAGCAATGCAGCGGGAAGCGAGGAAGGCAAATGCATGGAAGAGCTCCCTCCCAGCCTCTCCTGTACACACACCACTACCTGCAGCACCTCTCCTCCTGCCACGTGCTGCCCGTGGCTTCGGCACCCCCAGGCTGGGATGAGGGACAGGAATAGCTCATCATCAGGGCTGATGGGGCTCCTCCCTCCGCGGGGCTGAGCTCACACACGGACCCACAGCCCCCCCTCCTCTCTCTGTCCCCGTGCTGGGGCACAGGAAATGGCCCTGTGCACTGAAGACACCCCTTGGAGATGTTGCTGCTATGGGAGGACCTGCCCTAGGCCCTTCCCATCACTTTCCAGGATTCCCACAAATGCACAGGAAAACCCTTCACCTCACAGGGTGGGTTACAGCTGGGTGAGAGCCTACCCTGTTACAGCAAAGTTTGGGGAACACTGCTGAATTTTACCACTTGTCATGGACCAGCTGTAGAATTCATGGGTTTGTTTCCTATTATATTTACAGTGAAATAAAAGGTAGGATCCCAGGTGTCATTTCGGTTGGAAAGTACCTCTGGAGGTCTCTTGTTCAACTTCCCTGACAATTTATATCATTATGTGTTCTGGAGACATTTTAGGCTCCTACCTTGTAAGTAGCAATTAGGAATAGTCCAATAAGACTTATTTTAGCTGTTTGCAAACTTGTGGCTTCTGCTTTTGAGTTTTAAGATAATAAATACTTTCAGAAATTAACTTATTTGAGGTTAACCATTTTAAAAGCAGCACCTCTCCTTGTTTTCATCCTCCAGATCCTAAAGGAGTTGGCTGAGGAGTCCTGAGATAACAGAAAATGTAACTAAATACACAGAATCCTAGAAAACAGCTCTGCTGGGACTTGGCCTGCTCCAGTCACCATCCTCCTTCACTCTGTAAGGCAGTGATGGGAGCTCTGTGCCCTAAAGCTTCCTGACCCTGGTGTCCTCTCCTCATTCAGCATCTTGTCACCCCCACCCTGTCACTGCCAGGACAGAAAATAGGTCAAGAAGCACCAGTTTGCTCAGCTCAACAGAAAAAAAACCCCAAACAACCGAAATCATTCAGGTCAATAAAACACTCAGGGGAAAAAAAAAAAAAATAAAAAAGAATAGTGTTCTTGAATATTCTTATTTCCTCTTTTCTCCTCCCAGGAAACTGCTTTTCCTCCATTTGTTTTTCCACTGCAATCCCAACAGCTGGAAGCCCTTCCAACAACTCCTTCCCAGGCAGCTCCAGCCCCTCCAGCCACCAGGCTCTCCTGGAGCTCCAGATATGCTGCACTGCAGGTCCAACCCCTCACCTGGGAAGCAGAATCTCCTTCAGAAGGAGAAAAGGAGCAGCAGCAAATTTATTCCTGAATCACTGCACTGTCTGCTACCATCACAGCTCACCAGCTCCATCCCTGCAGAGCAGCAGCCCCACAGGGCACCATCAACTACAAATGTTCTTTGGTTGCATAAAAACCTCAAAGATGGTGCTTTTCTGGCCATCCAGACATATCACATTTCCTGCAAATCCTTCTAATTTCCCAGTCTTTCACCCTCAGTACTTTCCCTCATGGATGTTCATCCCAACTGCTTTAACTTGTAGGATTCCACGGCACTTCCCAGCCACGCAGTTGGAAGCACATCACCTGCCACAGGTGCACTGAAACACATGAACCAGCTTGAACTCTTGGAACATGAATTAATCTGGTCGCTCAGCTCACTCAGCATTTCCTCCCTTGCAACTACTGAACTGCAAAGCCCAGCTCTGCTCCTACAAGCCAGCCCTGGCTGCACAGAACAACAAGGTCTAAGCCGAGAAATCATGGAATCATGGAATATCCTGAGCTGGAAGGGACCCACAGTGATCATCAAGTCCAAGTCCTGGCTCTGCATGGGACATCCCAAGAATCCCATGCCTGTTTTGCCTTAGGAGGGAAGGTGAGCCAGTACAGGATCCACAGATGGGTGGATTTACAGATATCTATCTGTTCCCTGTTTATATCTGTGTTAAGAACTCGTTCAATAGGATCGATTTTAACCCTGGGTTCTAAAGTTCACATCACACTGGGTGTTTTTCCAACTAATTAAACCCCAGCTACATTCATTGCATATAAACACCCCTTCCCTCTTCCAAAAAACTTGTGTTTTTACTACCTTAAGCCTAGGAGTACAAGCAGAGCAGGCAGGACCTTAGGAAAGCACTGTTGGGAACTCTGGGCTCAGCCCAGCACCTCCTCCTGTGATCTGATGGCATGGGATGGCTGCACTGGCACTCCCCACGAGCAGTGCCCTGGACACGTTACCTTTTCCCCATTCTCCTGGTTACATGGCTCACTCTGGTCCCATTTCTTGTCTTCCAGAGCCTCTGAAGACAGTTCATCTTCTTCCTCCTCTTCCAAAATATCTGACAGCTCAGAGCTCCGGTTGTGCTCAGAGAACAGGGTCAGCTGCCGGCGGCTCATTTCAGCCAGTTTTTCTTCTTGCTATTGAAAAGCAAAACAGATTTTCTCAGTCCTCCCAGGCTCAATTCCAGTAATAAAGGAGTGTTTTTCCTGTCTCTAGCACACACACACAGCTCGAGAGTGGCAGGAAAAAAAGTGGGAAGCACCCAAGGCAGCAACACGTGGACACACACGCAACCATCAGCCTGCAGAAGAACAGCACTGCCTGAGGCTGGAAAACTCAGGATGTCAAACACAATCCACATCTCTCCATGGACACGGACAGTCAATCAAGGTTAAACAAACCTCTCTTTTCACTCTGGACATTTCTTTCATCACCTCCTTGCCAGGAGACAACCTGCAGCTGCTCCCGCCCGTGTTCCCGTCTCGGAAGGTGTCCTGTGTCCCCTCAGCCTGGCTGGGTGAGGACACAGGCTCTGGGCTCAGGTCCTTCTCCTCTGTCTCCTCTCTATCAGCACTGGGACCTTTGAGGGGCTCCTCCATGGAGCAGGTCTCCACATGGAGTTCCACGCTGCTGTCAGAGGGTCCTTCCAGCTCTGGAGCTTTGGATCCAGACTGTTCCATCTGGGAAACAAACCAAAAACCAACGAAATCAAGGGGAGGTATCTAAGGGTACTTAAGCACCAAAAAGGTGTCCTTATCACCCCAAACTCTGTGACCCTCTGATGTGCTCTGTGCTGTTGCCATATGAATATCTGGGGAGTTGGGAAGGTTGGCCAGCCCTGGAGCAAACCCATCCCTGTCACCAGGGACACATGGTGCTTCTACTGCTGCAGCTCTGGCCACTCACATGGCTCAGGTGAGGCCCCAGAACTGTACTGACAATCACTAGTTTAAAAATAGCAAGAAGAGCCCAAAATGTACAAAGTCATTTCCCACTCTCATCTGCCAGAGGAATGTCCCACACTCCCCCTGCTAGGCTGGCTTGGCACTACCCTGCAGCTGTAAAGGCTGTGAAGAAAAGGGGAATTAATGAAGAAGAATTAGGACACCTAGGAAATTTCCATCTGTTTTCCAACCAGTTCAGTTTGGTGTTTCAGTAAACCTCTGGGAGATGGAGGAATGGAGCCCCAGGAACAAGGAGGGTAAGGCAGCTGGGCCTGCATCAACCACCTCTTCCTCTCACTCTAACCAAGGGAGCCTCCCTGCATTTTGCAAAGGAGCACAACCTTGTCCTTATCTACTTTGAAAATACTGAAGGATCAGACTCCAGGGAGATTCAAACACTGCAGTGCCAAGCTTCTAAATAACCCCTGGGCTCAGACAAAAGCCAGACAGGGCCTGATCTCGTGTCTCATCTGACAGCTCGGATCCTCCTGCCCTGATTGCCTTTGTTGACAGCCAAGTGAACACTCACATCTCGAGTGAGAAGGACAATTTCCGTCCTGGGAGCACCCATTTCACTCCAAAAGGAGGGAACACTCTTTTCATCCTCTAACTCTGCAAATTCTTGCTTTCCTGACTCTGTTCCTGATCTGCTTGCACACGTGATCAAGAGGTGAGCCTCACCTGTACACAACAGCAGCCAAAACTCCCTGAGGGCTTCCCAACCACTGGATGATGGCCCAGAGGCAAAAGTGTCACAGAAAGATGTTCAGTGGCATTTTGTTCCATCCCCCTTGCCAGCACACATGGCACTGGGCAGGAGATGGCAGCACTTACCTGCACCTCTGTGCCTGCTCCCAGGCCTTGCAATCCTGGTTCCCTGGCAGGGCCCAGCTCCGTGCCCTCCCCACGGAGCACTGTGTTCCCAGCCTGCTGGGGAGGCACAGACAGGCATTTCTTGTCTCCTGCAGCATCCAATCCCTGTGGGGAAGTGCCCAAATCCTGCACCAAGGGAGCACTGGGAGAGGAGAGGTGTGGCGCTGCGGAGGCTTTCTCCGGCAGAGCCCGTGCTGGGCCGGAGGAGACATCAGTCAATTTGGCATCTGAGCTCTCAGCAGGAATGTTCTGTCGGAGCAGGAGCGCAGGAGTGGGGGGTGTGGATGGGCTGTGGGCAGGCAGGGAGCTCCTGGGAACCCCCCTGGGCAGCCTGGAGGTAACAGTGGTGGAGGCAGGTGAAGTGCAGGGATAGGCTCGGAGCAAGAGCGAGGAAATCTGGGCTGGAACTGAATCCACCGACTCCCCGTACTGAGACATTGTCCTCACTGAAACCTCCCGGCACACCTGGAACATCTGGAGCTGGGACAGGTCCACCAGGACACTCCCAGCTGTGGGAGAAGTAACTTCTATCACCTGGGAGCAAAAGAACAGGGAGGAATTACTGTTCGTGCACAGCTCAGCCATTCTGAGAAGAACAACTCCTGACCCAAAGTTAAGACAGACACCAAAGCTCTGGAGAGCAGGTGTGCAGAATTCTCACCTTCTGAGGGCAGAATCAACAGTAAAGGGAAATTGTTACCATAATCATAGGAGAAACTGGATATTCTATAAAATATGACTATATTTGCTCCTCTTCTGGACTTGCTCCTGATGTCGATACCCCAGAGCTGGAGAAAGAGCTGCAGGTGGGGTCTCACCTGAGTGGAGCAGAGGGGAAAAATCCCCTCCTTGTCCCTGTTGGTCACATTGCTTTTGATGCACATTTCTTGATGAAGAACTACACCTCACTCCTCACAGTCCAGAGACAAGCCCCAGGGCTGTGTCCCTGAACTAGTGCTCTGTCCGCGCCCTGTGGACTCGAGCTCTTTTCTTCCCCAAGGATCAGGCCAGTGCCTGAGGTGAGCAGAGGAGGCTGACACTAATTGTCCTGTTTTGCTACTCAAAGGTCTTGCCACAGGAGCTCTCCCAGCTTAGCTACATCAAAACCACATCAAAAATCTAGAGATGGCTTTTCTGGTGTGTATCACACACTCCAAACAATGTCCCTCCCTGATACCATTCCTTTCCATGCCAAGGACTGTGACTGCCTCCTCAGGACATGCTTCTGGATCCAACTTTCCATGCTGTGAGGATGTGACACTGCCTGCTACTCCAGCCCCAGCCCCTCCTGCCCATCCCTCAGCACCAACCTTCTGTCCATCGGCGTACACGGCGTAGCCAGTGACTCGGACCCCGTTGGAAGACCCCTCGGCATCAATGGTGACAGGTAACCAGCTGATAACAAGGATACCTGGAGAGGGACCAGCTTCTACCTGGACATCCAAAGGAGCATCAGGTGTGCCTGTGAAAGACCAAAAACACGCTCCCCTTGCTTACCTGGCTACAGCATAAAGCTCAACTTTGGTTAGACTCAAAGAGCGAACTCCCACACCAGCTTTGCCACTGGAGAAGTGAACTAGAACAGCCTGGGAAATGACAGGCAGAGCCAGAGGAAACAAGGTGCTCTTGTACTGTGAAAGCTTTAATGCAGAGAAAACAGAAGTTTGCAAAAGTAGCTGAGGCCAAGATGCAGCGACCCTTCGAGCGGGGTCATGGCAAACCAGCTCTCCCCTGCCCTGCCCGGCAGGCATGCTGCAACCAGCACAGGGGGGTCTTCCCAGAGCAAACCAAAGCAAAGGGGGGAAGAAAATCATAAAATAAAGAAGAAAAACATTAAGACAAAACAGTACAGCACCTCAGGCTTTGGGACCTAATCAACCTGGCTTCCCTTCATCCCAAGGCTTCCCAGCAAGGGAACGGCCGAGCGCACGGCTCCAAGCACTGCGTGGGATACCTGCTAGTGGGGTAGTGAAGTGAATCACAGCTGAGTCCTGCTCCTGCCCCTCTGGCACCTCTTCCCAGGGTGTTTTCATGGGCCTGGCCTCCAGCTTGGCCACGTACTGGGTGCTGGGCTGCAGGTTGTGGAAGGTGTACCAGTAGACCCCGGGCTTGGTCACGTCGCACTGGTCCCCGTTGAGGTACACGGCGTGGCTGTAGTTGCTGTTGCAGGGGAGCCACGTGACCTCTGCTGACGTGGCAGTGACACTCCTGACTTTGAGCATGGTGGGCGCCACCCCAAAATCCTGCCCCACAAAGAAGGTGCAGCGCAATCTGTCGGACCTGCCGCGCTCGGTCACCGCCTGCACGGACACGCGGTAGGCCTTGCTCTGCAAGTCCAGCTTCTCAATCACTGCTTTGGTCTGAAGGCCACTCTTCACGTTCTGACGTAGCTCTTCGTCCACATAGATGTTGTAGCTTTGTACGTCTGGGCAGCCAGCTGGCAAAAGAGGTGGGTCCCAGCCTACAACTATGCTTCTGGCAAGCTGCTTGATGAGAGTCAGTTTTCGTGGGTAAGGCACTGCTGTGTGACTAACGGGCTCCTCCTGGTCTCCTTCTGCTCTACTGGCCAATGGGCTGATGCTACTCTCTTCAATGGAGAAATCACTCTTATCTCCACTGCTGGTGCTTGCACTGACCAAACTTTTCTCCTGGTATGAGCTATGGGTGAGATCATTCAGCTCCGGAGGCAGAAACGTCACGAGGTCATCATCTGAAACCCGCTCAACAAAATTGGAGGGCACCAGCCCTCGCCGGCCATCCATCAGCTCCCCTAAACAGAAAACAGGAGACCTGTTACCACTGCACCTGCCAGTCAGCCTTCCAACCCATCTGTGAGGACTATGGGACAACATCCACACTGGGTCGCAACTGCTCTGCACTCAGGAATGAAAAAAACCTCTGGGAGGTTATTCCTGGCAATGTTTCCTGCACTTCCGAGGGCTTCCCTGTTAGATCCCAACGGCCACACTGAGAAGACTCACTGCTCCACACGTTCCAGAGCCAACTAAGTGGGAAGTTGGGTTGTGTAACTAGCTAAAGGGTTTCTCCTTCTTTATTATCCCCTTGTTCCTCACTACAGCTCCTTCACTAACTTTTCTAGCCTTCCCAAACTATGCAGATTGATGATTTTATGTCTTCTCCCAGCCACAGAGATTTGGGTTTGTAGTACTTCCTCAAGAAAGTCCATCTTTCCAGCTCTGTATTCAGCACTGGCCTTCCTTTTAGCTCCCTCCTTCCTTAAGCTGGCTCCTGGACTAAAAGTGTCCCAAAAGGACCTGTGGGGACAAGGGACACAGAGCACCTGGTCCGTGCAAGACCCACCAAATCACAAAGGAGCAGGGACAGCACTGCCTTCCCCCTTCCAAACTCTGCCTACAGCAAACCAACTGAAAGCAGGGAAAGCAGGAAAGGTTAGTAAAGAATAGCCTTTTTATTCTTTAAACAAGAAACAAAGAGACAAATAAATAAACACATGAGAAGCTTGGGAATAGAAAGAAAGAAAGAAAGAAAAAGGAGGCAGAGCAGTCACAGAGCAAGCAGTGCAACACCCATGCATTTGCCTCAGCTCTTGCAAAGCACCTCAGGAAATCAGGATCCTTCAGTCCTTAAGTGGCTCCACACAAAACCCAGTACAAATTGACAGCCGACAATTCTTGGTTTCAATCCATCTGCCTCTTAATCAACTGGTATACGTTTGCAAAGGGGCCAAAACAGAAACAGGCTGTGTGACACCAAGGAGGATCACAAGTGTAGTTTGGAGGGATTGTCTCATCCCCTCTCTGCCAGGAGAGCAGGAAGCATGGAGACCATGACCTGCTGCAGCTCTGGCTCACACACGGCCCCTGGGAGCAGAGAAACAGCCCTTCTGCCTGGGGCTGGACACATTCCTCTCCATGGAGAGGGAGGAACCACACGGGGATGAAACCTGGAGCTGTGCTGAAAGCAGTGGCAAAATTCCCACTGAAATCACCAGTTCAGGATTTTAGACTTAATTTAATCATGACATAAATAAACTCCTTCCAACAGAATCTGCTCTTCCCTCCAACAAACTAACTTTGGGCAGAAAACCTTCATCTTGAGGTTTCAAGATTCACTAAATTCTCTCGTATTTTGGAGACAGATCAACTCTCCACAGGAGTTCAGCCACGTTTCATTCTGTTAGAACACACCTTCAAAGAAGCCATCTTCATCCATGTCCCCATAGATGTAAATATATTCTCCAGCAGTCAGTGGAAGCTCTGCCTCTGGATTTTCATTTGGTCCATCAAAAGGATTGTAGCTGAAATATTTACAGTAGGAAGACTTAATTTGTATAAGAACTTCCCCAGCAGCACATTCGAGCTGCGATGTTGACAAGCTTTTCAATTCACTGGGAATTCATCCACCCTTGCCAGCAGCAAATTCCACAGGCAAAGGTCAAAACTATAGTTTATATGTAATAATAATGATTAATAGGTAATTTTCTGAGGAGGAGAACAGATGTCTTGTGACATCTGAAGGAACAGGGATATGAAGGTGATGAGGGGACTGGAGTATCTCTCTCCTGAGGAAGGGCTGAGGGATCTGGGATTCAGATCCGGGAGAAGAAACAACTGAAAGGGGATTTTATCAATACACACAAGTATCTTCAGGGTGGGTGTCAAGAGGATGGGGCCACACTCTTTTCACTGGTGCCCAGAGACAGGACAAGGGGAAACAGGCACAAACTGAACCATAGGAAGTTCCACCTGAATCTGAGGAAAAACCTCTTTCCTCTGAGGGTCACTGAGCACTGGGATGGGCTGCACAGAGAGGTTGTGGTGCCCCCTTCTCCTGCTCCAACTCCACATTTTAAACAGCAATCCAAAAGCTTCACTGGCATGACAGTTATAAATACACTGGTGATATGACTGGGTCTGCAGGTAATTCTAACCTGCCCATGCAGGGATCCTCAGATAATCAGAGGGCCTCCTGTCACAGGAAAATACCTCATGAAAAACATCTTTACAAACACCTCCTACCAATTCTTAGCCTTTAAAGGGATTTCAACATGCCAAAGCAACGTTAAGGTCTCTCTCAGCTCACAGAGACCTTACGTACTCAAGACTCTGACAAGAAGACACAGGTCAGATTTGATGTGTTCCTCACAAGCACACAATCACCCCAAGTCTTCTCCTTCCAATCCCCAGTGTAAAAGCTGAAGGATATTTCAATACTCTTTAAATTGTGAATAGTAATGAGTTTGACCATGATGCTCAGTGGACAGAAACAGTTATTAACAGAAAAAAATCGAGTTTATCGTGTGGTTTTTTCCCCTGTCCTTTAAAAATTACAGCCAGAAAGATTTTGGCCAAAAACTCCAGGTACTCTAGGCTGAAATTTTCTATATTGTTGGAGTAAGATTTCTTGGGAGAAAATTTCTTGGGCTATTCTGAAAAAAAAAAAAATAGACCTTTCAAGGAGTATGTCAATTCAAAGTGAATTTTCAACACAGTATTATATCAAAAGAAAGGAAAAGTGCTGGTCTCTGAACAGCTACTGAGCTTACTGTGCTTTTGTTGAGCTAAGCTTTGCTTGTGCAGGAAATAACAGGTCTCAACAAATCATACAATTCTGGAACGGTCTGGGTTGAAAGGGGCCTTAAAAACTGTCTCATCCCATCCCCTGACATAGGCAGGGACACCTTCCACTAGCCCAGGTTGCTCCAAGCCCTGTCCAACCTGGCCTTGGACACTTNTCCATCCCTTGTCCCCAGTCCCTCTCCAGCTCTCCTGGAGCCCCTTTAGGCCCTGGAAGGGGCTCTCAGGTTTTCCTGGAGCCTTCTCTTCTCCAGGTGAACCCTCCCAGCAATCCCAGCCTGCAAATCCAATGGAGGAATAAAATACATGGTCCAACCTAATACTATCCATTCCTAACAGGGTGAATTCAAGGGAAGAGTGTGAAGAAGACAACTGTGAGATAACCTGTGTAACCACACAGACCACAAGAAGAGTACCTGTATCGAGCTAAGAACACCTGGAGCTTTGCAGGGCCTTGGCTGCCTGGCTCTGGCATGAGGGAGATGCTGTCAACATCCAGCTCTTCCATTTCACTTGCAGTGTCCACCTGAAAACATTGAAGAGAAAGGATCTGAGTAAAGGAACACTCAGAGGGTTCAAACATCAGTGAACAAATCCCCTAAGCTCATGTTTGGTGGCCCCTGGGCTAAGGACCATCTGGAAGAATGACTTTTTAGGTGAAGAAGTAGTAATAGGAGGCAACAGTTCCAAGGTGCAGCTTCAGGGGTTCCAGTCAGACATGAAAAAATACTCCTTGCCCAGGTGGGTGATGTAGACTTGGGAAAAGTTCCCTCTGAGCTGTGGGATCTCCATTCTTGAAGAACTTGTAGCCTCAGCTCAGCAAAGCCATGGCCACACTGATCTAGTGCTGGTCACAGTCCCCCTGGAGCAGGACTTTGGACTAGAGACTCTGGAGACCTCTCCCACCCTACAATCCATAATTCAGTGTATTTATTTCTTGCACCTTGAAACATCAGTTGTCCTTGGGTACAACAAAAACCTGGACAGAGGAGACCTCAGAGCTCTGTTAGATGTTGAGGTCTCCAAGTGCTTTTGTTCGAGGAGCTCCCCTCCAGCACCTGTAAATTTTCAATATGATGTTTATGTACTTTCACCAACATTAGACAGAGCTTTGGGTTGAACTCGTAGGGCCACCATGCTGAACAAAGAGTACAAGAGACAGAGCAGGCACAAAACTCATCTTCCTGCTACAGCCTCTCCCTTCCCAGCCCTCAGCTACTTCTGGATTTCCTAAGCTGGAGGCTGCACCTTCAAGGCATTTGGTGGCAGAAGCACCTTTGAGGAATTTACCTCAGTCTTTTTGATTCTGGTAACATTTTGGAATTTTTCATCCAGTGGCAATGAGTTGTGTAACCCAACCCTGCTTCTGGAGCAAATGCACCCCCTTGGGTTTGTCTGAAATGGTGCCAACGAACCAACTCAAGCTGCCTTTTGAAAGCAGACCTCGAGCCAAACGTATTTTTGATGGAGACCCATTGCAGGCACCCGAATAAAAAGTATTTTTTCTAGTACATGAAGTACTGCAGTTAATCTCTGAAGGAGTCCAGAGCATCTTTTCCAGGCAGTGTACTCCTTGTGAAGCAATCCTGCCCCATGCCCCAGGATAAAACACACCTGTAACAGCCAAAGTAAAACACACATGGAGCAGCTTTTAGTAGCCTGGAGCGTTCCCATAACTGCGTGTTGTTGAAGCCAAACGCTCCACACACTTCTCCAAGGATCCCACACTGACTCTGTAGGCACTTATCTCTCCAGGGAGGCACAGGGGCTTCCAAGCCTTCGCTGGAGCTAAAAAGTAGGATTTTTTTCCCACTTCAGAATTGAGAGCTTCCCATACCTGTTCCTCCCTTTATCTCTGAACATGGCACTTCCCAGAGCTCCTACACAGTGGTGGGTACTGCCTCCCACACCAGCCTTTCGATAGTGCCCTGGCCTCAGCTCAGCTCATCAGTGCCCTCCACAGGTACAGTGAGACCAAGAAGGTTTTAGTGCTCAGGAAACACCAAAAAACGAAAAACTACCCCCCAGACCACCCCAGCACTGCTCTACCCTGAGCTGTGCCCTGAAGTGATGTACACAGAGTATCAAACACTGCTTAAGTGAACCCACACCACCACCTAAGAGCTCCTGGGGAGGAGAAGCATCAACCACCCATGGGATCTTGGGGGCACAAACAAGCAAAGCCTATTAAGGCCATCCCTCTTTGCACAAACTTGGTGTCTTTTCATGGTTTCTTTCACCAGCAAAGAAGTTTGAGCCCCTCATCCACAGCTCAAGGCCAAAAGTAGTCTGGACACAGCTCCTCAGCATGCCAAGAACTCCAGTTTGTAGCCTTTTTGTGTTTTTGTGGCAGCTGAGATGGCACAAGGAAGATGGCACAAGAGCTTTCCCACACTTCCCACCAATCAACCTCCCCATCCCAGTCCTCCTCCAAGCTCCCAGACACTGTCCAGCCAGTTATTTCCTTCCAGGAGCTCAGTAACATGTTGAAATCAGCACTACAGCCATGGCACCCAAGGCCTTTTCAGTATTTTCCTACAGTTTTCTTTTGTTTTTCCCATTTTCTTCAGGCAGCCAGGAAGGAAGGAATGCAGCCCTACTGGGGACGCAGTGCAGCCTCACTGGTGTTCTCAGCAATGTATTTATTCCCTTCTGGGAAGCACAGACCACAGAGGGGACTCCCATACTGACCTCTGGAGTTGGGCAGGATTTGGGGCTGTTGTGCATGGACTCTGATTTCGAAGAGCTGGACTGAGATTCCACTTTCTTGGCTGGTTTCTGAGCACTGGTGGGAGCAGCCGGGGAGCCCCCAGGGGTGTCAGGCACCCTGTGGGACGACTCCAACTCTTCAGTCCCTTCATTGTAAACCTTCTTAGTGCTCTGGTGAGGGAGCAGCCCAGGAACAGTCGATTCTGCAAGAAAATCAGCTGCCCATTAGTCAGAGCCCCAGGTAGGATCCAGGATCAGCAACGGGCAGCACAAGTCCCTACAAACGTGCCTCATTTAAGAGACTGGACACTTCGTCCAGAGAAATGCCAAGTTCTCTTTATGACGGCAAACCAAACCAAAAGTATTGACAACAGAGAGAGATGGAGACCCCAAAATGTAACTAAACATTTGCATTGTTTCCTTTTCCCCTTCCCCTTTCTAAGAACATCAACTCCTTGGTGAAAACACTCGCAGGTGTGTCCAGCACTCACCCTTCCCCCAGGGGGGCTGTGGGGTGGAGCTGCACAGAGCAAGGGGCAGCTCTGAAGTCACCAGAGTGGAGGTGAGAAGGTCGATTTTTCCTGTTTGGAGCCGGAATTGTTGGAGTTCCTGGGACAGGAGGCTGAACTGCTCGGTCTGACTGCGACACTGATCTTCCAGATCCTTCACCCGAGCCTGGCAGGAGAGACATGGGATGAGGCACAAACCCACAGCAAAACCACCAGTGAGGTTCCAAACATCTTTCCAGTGGGTCCCAGACTTCAAAGGATGCTTTTAAAAGCCCTGCCTAGAAACAGGAATTGGGAACTGGCAGCTCCACAGCTTTAGTACCTTTGAGAACCTGAGCCTCCTCATCTATGAGGGGACTGACTGTAAGCTCTGCTAGGAATTATCCCTGAAAAGCTGGGTTTGAGCTTCAATATCCTGCCCTCAGCCTGCACAAGACCAGATGTGATAAGTCAGAGACAAATAAGCCTTGAAAAGCAAAGACTGGAGCATTTCTTGGAGCATTGAAGTCATGTCACCAGGAGGAACTGCTCTCCCAGTGCTCTATCTCATCCATACTTCCAGAGGCTTCAGCAAGCATCTAAAACTTTATCCTGCCCTCCCCACCATTCTGGGCAGGACTCCTGATTGTCCCTCCAGATCTGGGCTCCTCCAGGCACCACGAAGGGCACAGATCACCCCAGCCTGTGTTGCAGAACATTCCTTTGATGTGGAAGCCCACACACTTTCCCACCAGGTCCCCCAGGCAGGAGTTGCTCCAGGAAAATTCATGCTGAGGCCCAGAAAGCTACATCTCCACAAGATGAGATGCAGGGCAAATCTCTGGAGAGGGAAGGACACATTCCTACCATTTGTATTTTCTCAGATTCTCCTCCTACCATCTCTAGAACTTCCCCTTCTAAACTACTGCTGAGTCCTAGCTGTCCTTACACATCCCCACATTCTCCCAGTTGTAGGCACATGAATTCCCAGGACACTGCAACTGCTCCTTTCCCTCTTCTCACTCTTATTTGCAGGTAAGATGCTCCATAATAGACGACTGCACTGCGCTCCTCAAGATCTTCCCTTCTAACAAAACGTGTTTGAAGTGCTTTTCTCTCCTTCCAACTCAAAAAATAAATCATGCCTTGAAATATAATGTGAGGCAAAAAGCCTAGTTTTCAGGCAGCTCTAAAAATAATACACCCGACCTGGAAAAAGCTTTCTCTGTGGTCTCAGAGTAACACAAAACCTTTGGAGCTGCTCCCTAACAGCTTCTGAAGGTGCCTGAATTTTTATTTCTTGTTCCCTTCACAACTCCCTGGGTGCTCTCAGGCTTTAAGGAAAGCCTGGAGAAGTCTTTGAACTGAAATCAGATGCCAGGAGTAACTTCTAGAAGTGTCCATGTTCTCCACTTGCTCAGAGTCAACTCCTCGTTTACTAAATCACATTGCACAGGATTCCTCTGCAATCCTGAGTGTTTGCATTTCCTTACAGTTTAGATTTTTCACATAAATGCTTCTCTCCTATACATCTTAATAAAGAAAAGAAACCACCAACAGGAAGAACAGTTGCACTGGATCAAAGTAGGGCTTCCTCAAGTCCAACATCCATCCCTGATCCCACCTTGGGACACAGCCCACAAGAGACCAGAGAGGGATTTCCACTGCAGGACCAGAGAGGGATTTCCTGCCTTCTCTGGAGCCATGAGCCAGCAGATTCATCTGGATATTGTGTTTAACAGCATCACAACATACATTGTCCTGTAAATTTATTAATCACACTTTAAATCCATTTATAGTGGTGGCCAAGCCAATAGTCCAGATAATTCACAGTTTAATTCCAAGATCCCTTAATTAGTCAGGTGTCTTTTAGATCTGTTATTCAAAATAACAAACAAACATCCCTTAAGTTCTACTGCCACATCATAACACAGTGTGTATTCTAGCAGGCTACTTGCAGGGAATCACAGCTGGGAAGAGCAGGTTTCCAGGGCAGTGCTGGGAGAAACAGTGATAAGGAAAAGGGAAATATGGAAGAGGAGCCTAAGGACACGGCCAGGAGCTTCAGGGAACCAGCAGGAATCAAGCCCCAGACACAGAAAAGACAGGAGACTGCTGTGTCCATGCTCAACCCAAAATGGTGACACAGATGGCCTCACACAACTGGGCCTGGGCAGTGGGATTGCCAGAAGAGGCTACAAGAGCAGGAGCAGAGCCTGGTGGGCTCAGTTTAACCACGGATTCAGGAACTGAGATTTTCCACAGCCAACCACCACCAGCTCAGCCCTGTCCTCTGAGACTCTCTCCTCCTTGGCTGCTCTACTCCACTTCTCCAGATGTTTTCCCTCCGTGTCCCTTGTTACCTTTCTCCATACCTTCTGCTCTGTATTTTTGAGATGAGAGAGTCCCCTCTTGGCTCAAAGGGAACTCTAGAGCTGTGCAGCCCAAACTCCTGCTCCAGGCAGGGCTGAGGCCAAAGGGATTAGAGCAACAGCCATAATTCCACAACAATGTGGGTGCAACTTCTACAGCATGTGGGCACACCCCAATAATGCCCTTCTCCAAAAGTTCACAACACTTCACTTGCTTTTTTGAGCAGAATTGTGGCTGATTTTGTTTTTTTAAAGTCCCCCTACCACCAACCCTGCACCTCCTGCTCCAACAGGGAATTCCAAGCCCACCACTGGCCATGTTTAGTCATGGCTGTTTCTCCTCCCACATGCCTTTGCACAGTCAGTGTTACCTGGATTTAAGGTCCCTGTTACTCACAGGATCTCAGTCAGATCTGAAGGTGTTTTCAAGCAGTCTTCCATCAGCTACAAACCCCACCACATCCATAGAAGCTTTCTTTCCAAATCAGTAGCTAGCACAGCTCCCACACTGGAATTTTGTTAGTTCCTACCTCTTCAGGGAAAACTATCATCCACAATCCCTGCTTCCCATCTTCCATCCAAACACAAAGCCAGCACAGCCTGTCTTCACTTGCAGTGGTGTCACCACTGCTTTTGGGTTCTGAAGGAAACACTTCACTCTTGGATGCAAGTAGTTCCCAAAAGACATTTAAATGCACGTGACACGTGGAGAAGGAGCACAGCTGGGCAATTCTAAAAATCTGCAAGTGCCAAAAAAGTTAAGCTCCTAATTCTAATTGGTCAAGGAAGCAAAGCATTGAAAGAGAAAAGCAGCTGTTCCATCAAACTCATGGTGGGAGCTCCTTTAATCATATTTATTTCTTGGCAGTGAGACTCTTGCAATCTTTTCCAGGGTATAGTTAAAACAAGAATTATCAAGCAACTGTCAAAGTCAGGACAGAGGGAAAAATGACCCGTTTGACAGGTTTATAGCAGTACCTGCATGCAATCCAAGGTACTCTGGGAGCAAGAAGAAAAGCAAAAAGAGATGTCAAACCACACCAGCAGTTACACTACCCCAAAACCAACACTCTCCAAACAGAACCCAGCCCTCAGTCTGAATGAGATTGTTTTCTCACCCCATCCAGTGTCTGCCTTGTTCCATACTGAGATTCCCACCTCATTCTTACCAAACAAAAGCCAAATCCCACGTACCAAATGCACAAATAAGAGAACCAGGCCCTTTTTGAGGGCCTTGAGTTCAATGGCTCTGCTAAATTTCAAGAGACTGCACTCACACTTCATTAATATCCCATCCAAAAGCAATCCAAACAACATGGGAAAATGAAAACACACAGCACAGGCACTCCACACCCCCTAATTCTGCCCTACACGGATGTTCTGGGATGACTGCGACTAGAGTTAAGTAATTTAAGTGAATGTTGCTGCACACTAAACCAGCTTTTAATGACAATTTCTCTTTCTGTGGTCTACTTTATAAAATTCAAGGCCAGGTTGGACGGGGCTTAGAGCACCCTGGTCTAGTGGAAGGTGGGTGGAACTGGATGAACTTGCAAGGGGACAACACATAATGTCACAGCCCCATGATACCCACCCAGCCTGCAACTATTTCAATCCCATTTAGAAGCAGTCCAGCACTCCTGGGTTCTACAGGCCTCCTCCAAAGTTGATGCTATTTGCAGCCATGAAGCAATCTCCTCCATCAAGGACAATTCCCATCCCAAACAACAACCCTGGGCTCCCAACAACCCCAGAGCTGCACAGCAGTGGGCACACGGAGTTCAGCTTGTCCCCTCTGACTGGAAGTCACCACTGCAGCAGGAGATCCCCCTGCCTGGGTGGACAGTGAGGCTTTTTGCTCCTCTTGGGTGTTTTAGTGCTCAGAAAACCTCTGAGAGAGCACAGGATGCTCCATTTCCCATCACACCCAACCCTCTGCAGTCACTAAATCAACACATCAAGTTCCAGCGTTTGGTGCTTTGGCTTTGCAGCTCCAGGAATCCACAGCCAAGGTTTTCTCCAAAGTCATCCTGACTGACACTGAGCTAATGCCAAGCAAACCCAAAGCAGTGCCCAGCACATCTGCTAGGCTGCACTGTTACACTGTCAGCAAAGGGTGTTCCATGTGGATGTCAGAGCAAATGGGACAAGGGAGCTGCCTCAAGCTTCATCACTCAGGCAAAGGCCACATTTCTCCTGGTTTCCCCTAATAAAAAGCATAGAGCACACACACACACAGGAGAAATTTCAAGTCCCATAGACACAAATATTCTACCTCTCTTTACATGATCCTGGAGAATGGAGGAGGCGGATCTGAGGGTGATTATTTAATGCATCCCTAAAAGAGTTTTTGGGCGTAATCTGAATGAAGAAATCTATGTGAGGACTGAGCAGGCCAGGATTTAACCCCTCAAAACTCTGACCCCAGATATTACTCTGCCAGCACCACTGATACTTGTTCTCAGCAGTAACACGTTGCATCTGATCAAGACACTACAGCATTTTGCTCAAGAACCAACAAACTCCATCAAAGGCATCAAGAAAACTGGTAATAAGAACAAAAGGTACCAAATTTGCAGCCACTGGTCCCTCTTGTTTCCTTCTGCCTTACCTCTAGAAGCTGTACTGCTCCTTCATGTTCCCTTCTTGCCTCTGCCTGTGCCTAAGGAGAAATGAGAAAGGGAGGAAATAAGAAAGGAACCCACCTGAGTTCACATCTGTCATCCCACCTGATAGTCCCTTACAGGTTGGAGCACAAGTCTGGTGAAGAGCAGCTGAGGGAGCTGGGGGGGCTCAGCCTAGAGAAGAGGAGGCTCAGAGGGGACCTTCTCACTCTCTCCAACTCCCTGACAGGAGGGGAAGCCAGGGCGGGGTCAGGCTCTGCTCCCAGGGAACAAGGGACAGGACCAGAGGGAATGGACCCAAGCTGTGCCAGGGGAGGTTTAGGTTGGGTATCAGGGAAAATTTCTTCCCCAAAAGGGTGGTCAGGCCCTGGCACAGCTGCCCAGGGCAGTGGGGGAGTCCCCATCCCTGGAGAGACTTAACAGCTGTGTGGATGTGGCACTTGGGGACATGGGTTAGTGGCGGCCTTGGCAGTGCTGGGGGAGTGGTTGGAGCTGATGACCTTAGGGGGCTTCTCCAACCTTAATGATTCCATGATTCTATGATTTAAAGCCTCAAAGCACCTCTGGGCTTTGGACAAACAGCAGGGAGAGGTCAGAACTGACGTCCCTGAGCAAAGTTCTTCACTGTGCTCAGGTACCAGAGTTACTCAGACACTGCCCTGGTTTATCCTGTAAACTCACACACACCTCCTCCACGCACTGCACATCCAAGGAAACATATCAACAGTTTTCCAGGGATTCAGAGGGTAAAATGTCCACCTCCCACCCACCACACACCTGCTGCAGCCGCCGGACCTCCTCCTGCTTCTCCTGCAGGACTAGCAGGGCTTCCTTGTGCTCCACTTCCAGCTGCTGCCTGCGCTCGGCCACATTTCTCATGTGCTGCAGGACAAGGCACAGACAGGGACACTGCTGAAATCCTGTGTGCCACCAGCAGCCAGGGACCGATCATGGCCTGGACTTCACGTCATCATTGCACAGGAGAAAGTACAGAACCCTCACCCCTCGCCAGAGCAACACAGAGAAAATCATCAAAGTGATGGCCACCTTATTTCCCTTCCCACCCAAATCCCTGAAGCAGCCTTTCCAAACCTCTTCCCACTTTGGAAAGCCAGGATCCTGCCGAAGCACAATTCCCAACAGAAGCACGGAGACAAAGGAATGGCCAAAAAGGGCAAAGAGACAACATGTGCCATTCATTCAACTGGACAGTTCTCTGCGTGGATCCCACTGACCTTCAGCACCTGCTCTAGATTCTCCAGCTTGGTTTGGAGTCCTTGGTTCGTTTGAATTACTGAATCCCGTTCCTTGGTCACCAAAACAACCTGCAGTTTCAGGTCAGCATTCTCAGATTCAACCTGGAGGGAAGGATTTGCAGTTTTAGCACAAGCAGCCAGAGGCGTTCCCTGTATTTTTTGATTGGATTTGATTGAGGACAGCTTATTTCTGTGTCTCAATAGATTGATTTGCAGACCTGCTTTCTACTGGCAATGATACCAAAATGACGAACCTCCACTCCCTCTGGTTTTTATTAATTATCAATTAATTAATAATTATTAATAAACAAGCATTTAGCAGGCCTCAGTGTGCAACACTTTATTTGCACACACTGTTTCTCTCACTAGACTCACCTCCCCTCCCTATTTACAAGGGGGAAGGAACTGGGAGAGGAACAGGCTACATAATGAAGAGATAAAAGAAAGCACAAAGGTTTAAAAGCATTTTTCATCCTACATGGCAGAATTAAATACAAAGAACAGGATAGAAAATTCAGTAGCCTGCTGAGATCGTCTTTACTTTCTTCACTTACTACAGGGAATTCCAGCCACATATTTTGGTTCCAGGGTGCACTGTGGCCTGATGACTATTAGCAATGCAGATTACAAAGACAAACATTTCCACTTACAATGGTTATTAAACAGTTATTTAATATTAAGTATTAAATATTAATATCAGCTTTATGCATGGTGGCAAATTGACATAGGGGAGTGACAAGTGACTTTCTAAGTCCTGTGCATTACACTTGTCCAGAGAAGGAGCTGGGAACAGAAACCCACATCAGCGCAAAACCGTTTCTCAGCTGGCAACTTGAAAACTTGGCACACCAGCAAGTTCTTCTTAGCAAAATTTTGCAGGAGCCAACGCTCCACCTGACCAAGACACTGCTTTTACCTGTCCTGCCCATCCTTTTACCTGTCCTGCCCATCCTTTTACCTGTCCTGCCCATCCAGCCCTCTCGTTCAGCTGCAAGTTCTCCTCGGCCAGTCGTGCATTTTCACTCTGCACCTCCTGCAGCTGGATCTCCTGTCCAGAAAGAGTGGGAATTACTACACCAAGGCCTTCAAACTAACTCCCCCAAATTGTTCTGCACAGCAGCTCCACTGCTCCTGTTTCCTGGTGCAGGATGTTGGTGGGATGCTGTTGAGGAGGGGGAGGCACTGCTCAAACAGCCCCCTGTGCCAGACGATGGGGATGGAACTGGATGACCTTTAAAGTCTCTTCCAACCCAAACCACTCTACGATCTCTCAAGCTTCTTTTCTCCTTTTCTTAACCTCAAAGCCCAGAATCAGAAAGAGATTTCCTTGTCTCCCTCCCAGCTCCAGTGTCACATTATTTACAAGCTGCTGCCTAGAACTCCCTCTCCAGCCACAGCAATACAAGTTTCACTGCTGGTTTGAGATCAGAGTCTTCTTGACAAATATCAGTTAAGGAAGGAAAATTATTTGGGAAAATGATGCTAAAGAGAGCTCTAGACTGCGAAGTCCAGAGTTTGAAACGGATGACTCTGAAAGCAGGACTCAGTCTGGAGTTAAGAGCACGAGCCTGCTATCCCTGAATCAGGGAATGGTGCCTCTGAGCACAGGCCGTGGGCACAGGGAGGGACACTGGATTTGTCAGGTCAGTCCGTCTGCAGCAACTTCGTACAGCACTAAAGGAGTTTAATTGTTGCATTATCACGTGACACACACTCACTCCGTCATTCCAAGGATTTACATATCACCAATATTTTCTGGCTGTTCCAGGAGCTAATTCCCTGGGCACAGAGGTACTTCAAGGTGAGTTGGTCCCTTCTTGACCCTCAAAAGCGACTTTCTACCAACATACAAAGACCAGCTTATTCCTTAAACATCCCACAGACATCAAACATCTATTCAGAAGGTCAACACACATTGTCAACACACACTGTCAGCCCCTAATGCCACCAGAGCTGCTCAGCAAAGCAGCAACAGAAGGGAGAAATCCAGGTGCTTTGCTAAGACCAGGAAAACCTCCCTGGAATTAAACAGAGGCAAGATTTCAGCCAGCAAATATGAAACACAGGAAAAGGACTGTAGGTTTGTGCAACAACCATCTTGAGGTGCAGAAATCTTTCAATGTTTGTGTGGAGTGCCTGTGAAAACGGTAATTATCTCCCCAAACCAGCAAAGGCCATGGAATTTCATCCAGTGATTTATGTGGCTGCACTCAGCCCACAGGTAAGTGAAAGACTAAATAAACGAGCCCAACATTTGTGACACTGTTCAAATAACCAGAAAGACAGTGATTCCTTATTAAGGTGAGCTGGAGAATCCAAGAGAGACACACAACAACCTAGCTCCTCTTCTCCCATCACGCTCACAACAGCAGGCTACAAGAACACTTACTAGTTCTTTGCATCTTTTATGCTTTTTCCTCACTTCATGCTCAAGGTTTTCACATTTTTTGCGCTTTTTCTTGAGTTCAAATTCCTGTAGGAAACGAAAAGAAGTAGATCAGCAAGACCACACTCTTACAGTGCCTAGGAAATTCAAGCCCGGCTTCTCGGACCCAGTGCTGCATTACCTATTTTGTTTTCTCATAAAAATCTCTTTGTGACAAACTTAAACAATGTAGAAACCAAGGGAGATTTTTTTTTCCCAAAGGTAGGAAAACTAAAAAACTTTTTAAGTGAAGCAACTATTTCTCTCTTCCTCAAGCCTTTAATCTTCTGGAAACAGTTCTGTTTCCCACTTGCACAGGTTGTTCCTATTTGCAGTATGGAGACAGGATGTGGGGACAAAAAGACAGAGCTGTGCAAAATTTTCAGCTTTAAACATCAGCTGTGCTATTTCAGCTCCTGTTCTCATCCAAATGACACCTAACAGAGCACAGACATCCTTATGCACCTTTACCTGCAGCTACTCACTATGCCTCTTGGCTCCTCAGATAGTCAAGAGCTGCTAAACCTCCCTGTGAACTGTCCTAATTTGCTGGAAAAATTCCCAAGGGACATATTCCTCATCCACATCTGCCCCCAGTTCAAGTCAGACTAAACCAAAGACAGCACAGAACCTACTGGCATGTTTTCCTCTCATTTCATACGTGACATATTCCCTTGGCAGCCCAGCACCTGGAGCTGCCACCCAGCAACACCCTCCCTGCAGATGGCCTGTGTTTTCCCACTGATTCCCCAAGCTTCCCATTTCTGCAGAGCAGCTGCACCTAAAAAGACTTCAGTCCCTAAAATCTCTACCTGGGTGAAAACCCCAAGAAAAATAAAAAAGTGTAGCATTCCCTCCCCCGAACCAAGTTCACAACTCACCAGCTGCTGGATCTGTTTGCTGCTCTCTTGGCCTGTTATTGCATTTTTAGGAGGGAAATTTTCATGTCCTTCCGAGGCAGGTCCCAGTGGTTGCACACCTGGTTCCACCTGGCAAGCAGAAGAGACGCCAGAGAGCTCAGGGACAGCCAGGATTGCAGGGCACGCCCCTGGCAGTGCCACTGGAGAGAGCAGCGCTCCACATGAGACTCCTGATCCCTGAGCCGCACCACTGGCCACGGGCAAAGCTGGACACCGTGCCAGGGATCTCTGTGCCACCGGAAACCTGTGCTGGGAGTCTCCTGGAGCCCAGTGCCAACCAGTCCGGCTCGACTGAACCACCCCCATGCAACAGTGGCCTCCAGGATGCTCTCAGACCCCAGTTCCCATTTGTGCCTCATCTAATGACACCGTGAGAGGCAGCTGCCACACCTTTTGTGACCCTCCCAAAGCAATATAAAGATGGCCAGAAGGGAAACCACAGCCCTCAAAGGGCAGGAATCAGAGATGTCAGAATCTAAAGGCAGGGAAGAGCAAACACTACCAAGAAACAGCGTCCCACCTCAGCTGGCAGCTGAGAAGGACTAAAAGGGCAGCAGTTGTGTGGATTATGTGCCACCACCTAACCAAATGAAAGGAAACAATTTTCTGTACACAACTGTACACAAGTTTCTAACAAAATGCCTTTTCATTCAGGCTACAGACAAGCAAACCTTTAATCCTCTGAATTTTCCCTCTCAACTGGTATTTGACTTGACATTGTCTGCCCAGAATAATCCCAGAGAGCAGAGCAAGGCCTGAGACACACAGAAGAAAGAGGGCTTTGATAATGCTTTAAACATTCAATCTAAAGTTATTCTCGCCAAACAGATTTTAGGGACAGAGCTAAGGATCTCTCTCAAACTGAACTGTCTATAAGAACAACCGAAGAAGCCAACAAAACATACAGTAACAAATCACCAAGATTAGATAATATTCAACCAAGAGTTCAAAAAAATCCCTTTGGCAGGAACTGAATCTCTCACTTCAGCAGGAACTGAATCAATACATGCAAAGTGTCACCTCTCCAACACTGCCTTAATACAAATTAACTGGAAGGTGGCAAATGCCAAGTTTTAAGAGTATTCCAGAGTTTTAAGCATAGTCCAGTGGGCAAATGTGAAAAGATAGACCAGTACGTCTGACACCTGTTCTGGGCAAACTGATAGAAACTGCAACAAAGATAAGGCAGATGCTTAATAAAACTCATACTAACTTATACTGGGGAGGGGGAAAACACATTCAAAAGTCTACAAAGAGTTTTTCTGACAAAAAAACAGCAAGCAAAGGGGTGAGGGAGATCCAGGAGGAACCTGCTTGGGTGCTCAGAACACCTCCACACCTTCAGCTGCAGTGCTTTAACAGGTTTTGGGAAGGTTTTTTCCCTCAGGTAAATACCTAATAAAAAGACTTAAAAAAGGAGGGAGCAGGAACTGTGCTCTCCAAGCACTGATGCAGCAGACACAAACAGCGGCCAGGGCCTCGTGACACTGAGAGATTAGAGAGACAAGTGATGGTTTAATAGAGCCCCAGTGCTCAGACAAAAAGGCAAAGAGATCTATTGGGGAAGGGACAGAAAACTTCATTATGCCACCGTATAAATCAACGCCAGAGCCCGGGAATAGCGCCGCACGTTGTTGTCCCCAGCACAAAACCGGCAGGCAGAAAGCACAAAGGGAGGAGACAAAGATGCTAACACTGAATAATGGGAGAGGCTGGAAAGAAACAAACAAACAAACAAACAAAAAATGGCTGAAGGAGAAGGGGGTGATAAATCCACGGGCGACTCGGAACGGACGAGCGAGGAATGAATATATCGAACACATCTGCCGAGAGGGCCCGGGGGGGGCAACAAACGGGAGCAGCTGGTGCAGCCTGGGGGGAACACGAGCATCCCGAACCCACAGGGGAGTCTGAAGACTGCGGGGTGAACGCGGGGGAGCAAAACGCCGAGGAGCCGCCCGGGGCTCGGAGACCCGCGGCCCGGGGGCTGCGGGGGCACAGCGGGACGCGCGGCCCGGCCCCGCAGAGGCCCCGGCGGGCCCTGCCCGGGGGATGTCGGCCCCGAGGCGGCACCGCCGCTCCCCGGAGAGGCCCCGGGCCCGGC
>VZRE01006998.1:297786-318441 GCA_013396775.1 Cephalopterus ornatus | reverse complement strand
GGGGCTGAACCACTGCGGGCCCGGGAGGGGCCGGGCGGCGGCGGCAGGGGGACCGCCGGGGCCTGGGCTGAGCCCCGCCGGCAGCACAAAGGGCGGTTCTGCCTCTTCTGCCCCGCTCCCGTGAGACTCCTCTGGAGCTGCCTCCGGCTCTGGGGCGAGCCGGAGCGAGTCCAGAGGAGGCCCCGGAGATGCTCCGAGGGCTGGAGCCCCTCTGCTCTGGAGCCAGGCTGGGAGAGCTGGGGGGGTTCACCTGGAGAAGAGAAGGCTCCAGGGAGAGCTGAGAGCCCCTTCCAGGGCCTAAAGGGGCTCCAGGAGAGCTGGAGAGGGACTGGGGACAAGGGATGGAGGGACAGGACACAGGGAATGGCTTCACACTGCCGGAGGGCAGGGTTAGGACTCAGGTAGGGACCTCTGGGAGCAACAGGAATACACAAAAGGCAGGAACATTGTTTGGGAGGGAAAATGGCCAGACAGTGATAGGACAAGGGGGAATGGCTTCCCACTGCCAGAGGGCAGGGTTAGATGGGGTACTGGGGAGGAATCCTTCCCTGTGAGGGTGGTGAGGCCCTGGCACAGAGAAGCTGTGGTGCCCCATCCCTGGAAGTGTCCAGGTTGGACACGGTCTTCCACCACCTGGGATAGTGGAAGGTGTCCCTGCCCATGGCAGGGATGGAAGAAGATGAGCTTTAAGGTCCCTTCCGACCCAAACTATTACATGATTCTATGAAAGAGAAGCATTGCCTGGTTTCCTAGGCTGGAAAACGCAGCACGGGAGCCCCATGCCAGGGAAATGGAGCAGGGCTGAGCCCCTGGCATGGCTCAGTGTCCCCACCACGTGCTGCCAGGAGCACCCATGTCCCTCCTCGCCCTGTGAGACCTGGCGCTGGAATTGGTCCCTTTGGAAACCAGCACAGCACCGACGTGCAGCGGACACAAACCACAACCCTCACCTCCTCCAAGTGAAACTCCCCAAGAACAGCAATTAACTGAGCAATTAAACAGCAAAACTTTCCAATGGCTGACCCACTTGTCTCACCTCCCTGGGAGCTCTCCCTCCCAGCACTGGGTCTCCCAAGGAGGCCTCCTTTGGCAGAGGTGAACCTTTGCTGCCGGTGTTCGGACCCAGGCGTGGGGCAGCGCTGGGCATGGCACTGCCTGGGCTCATTTTGGGGGGACGCAGACACTCCTTGAAATTCTTGAGGGCAATCTGCCTCTGCAGCCTCAACACCTCCCGCTGGGACTCCCGCAGCAGGCGATCGAACTCGATGACGTTGAGGCAGCGAGGGTCGTCCTGCAGGAAAACAAACACGGGTGTCGAGTCACTGACAGGCTCCAAAAGCTGGGACAGGTCACATTTAACGCACACGCTCCAAAAGAGGAGAGGCTGGTGGAACCCAGCGAGTATGGCTCAGATTGCTGACTCCTGGGTCTCCAATGCCTCAAAACTCACTTCGCGTCCTTTATGCAAATACATTTTTCCTCCTCGAGATAAAACCCCAGCCTGTAATGGTCCTGTAATGCTCCTGCAGCTCTCCCAGCACGAAGGGCTTTGCCAAGCGTGTGCCATCTCAGCACATGCCAGCAGGGAGCGTGGCAGGATAATGTCATGTCCCAGGCAAAGCAGAGCTGCTTCCCCTCCTTGATGTGGGTGCTGGCAAGCGCTGCAGCCCCAGCGGTGGTGAGGGCTTTGAGAGGCTGCAAGAACGAAGAACATCTGGGATTTGGTCAGTTCTCCCTCAGGATAATGTTTGGTTTTCAAACTGTTTGATTTCTCTCCTTGTCAGTGATAGGCCCCTATCTTTAGCACCAGGGGTCACTCCCATCCTGACTCAAACCCAGCAGCTTTTGAAGGAAACCAGCCCAATCTGACTCTCACAAAACTACTATGTCACCAGCTTGTTTCATTCTTCAAAGGTTTTCAAGATTTCAGGAAGCTGAAGAAACACGTACGTGCATGTCCACATGTACAAAAGCGGGTTATGAAAACCTGTCTTTACAAATCTGCTGCTGGAGGAGACATTGCTCATTCCCCTGGAAAGCTCCTAGGCCCGTGAATTCAAAGCAGAATTGGTATCCAGGACAAATGTAATCTTTTTCCCTGTTCATTTCTTGTTCCCCCTAAAAATAGCATGTGCTTTATAGATACAAGTTGAGGAGAAAACCATGGTTACTCTCATGCCACAAGGGGGGAAACTGAGGCACCATTAATGGGAACTGATTGTAGATTCAAGAAGTGAGCAGCTGGGCCTCCTCTGTGCCAGCCCCCTGTTCAGGCTCTCAGGGCAGTAGTTCTTTAAGCAAAACTAACTATGGCTGTGTATAAAATCTCCCTTCCCCCACCAAAAATAGGCAGCTATTCCCAACTGAGCCTCCGGAGCCTGGGGGAACAAGGGAGGGGGAAAAGAGCTCAGCCCTGCCCTCAGTTTCTATTATACCCATCCCTTGCAGCTGCCTCACTGCTCCCCCCCATCCCATGCTTCCAAGAATCCATCCTGCAAGAAATTGCAGCCTGGATTTACCCGGAGCTGGGGTTTGGTTGGAAGCCGCTGACCAGAGTGTGATCTCAGGAAATCATTTTATCCCACCCTAAGAGCCCTGGCTTTGCCAAAACAAGGCCAATGTGTGTCCTGCCACTGCAGGGAACTGAGTGGATCCATTTCACAGCTACTGAAAAATTAGTGCTGATTTAAATACCCGATATTAAAACTGATTTGGTTACAAACTCTGAGCGTGCCCATCATATCTCTGCATAAAACCCCCCTCATTGGCCTAATGCATTTTGCATGCTCCAGACAGATTAGGGGAATTTGGAATTTTAACTAGCTGGAAATTAAAATTTAATGAGCTTGCTTGAGAGAAAAATGGGGAAAACAAGATCAGAAAGAATGATCTCCTCTCTTGCTCTCTTTTCCATGGATTCTCTGCTCGCGCATCGGTGTCCCTGGTCCTTGCTGCCGTGGCAGTGACAGGGATGGTCTCACCTTTGGGGACAGGGTGATCACCAGGTCACCCATGCCCTAGGTAAGGCAATGGCTGAATTTGTCACCCCTGAGCGTGGCACCCACATGTATTTGCTTGGCCAGTAATGAATCCTGCTCACCCTGCTTTTATCCCGTTGCTCCACAGTTTGTCACTCCCCTGTCCCTGGAAGGGTCAGGTTGCCCAGCACACTCTGCTTGGAAAATCAGAGAGCTTTGGAAGGGGTCTGTTCGCCTTCCTGTGGGGGCCTGCAGGGAGAACTCAAGGGATGGGAAGGAGGTTTCTTCTTGCTGACACTGTAGGGCACAGTCAGACCTGGATAAGTTTATCCTGTGGTTTAATGCCAGGAAGGATCAATGGAGCAGCTCTGTACAAACACCAAAGACACCCAACTGTTCTTATCCCGACTCGATCCACATTAGGGCAAGACTGAGCATCCACCTTCAAACTTGTAGTTAAAATGAACATATGGGGAGCTCAGGGACAAAAATAAAGCTGCTTTCAGCAAGGAAGTATTTGTCACCTAAGTATCGTGTAAGTAGGGCAGGTAGAAATGCAAGTGTCACTCAGCTCAGCTGGGGGCAGGGATGCAGAGTGGCACTTGGCCACATTTCCATTAGCAAACCAGGGGGAAACCAGTGTGAGCCCAAGTGTTCCTGGGCTGCTCAGGACAGTCTGAACTGACCTAAACTGAAAATGTCCAGCTTGTGAACAACAGATGTAGCTGATCTGCCCAAAACTTTATCACCTTTAGTGGGAACCATCTCGCCCAGCTGCCTGCAGAGGCTCCTTTCAGAGCTGTCACAGAGAAGTGCTTTGGAGGAGCAACACCCATAGGACCAGTTTTAAATTCCTGTCTGAGGATGAGCTGAATTATCCCTTTTATCCCACCATTTATATCAGCACAGCCTGTGCTGGGGCTGAGGGAAGGCAGATCACCAGCCCAGGTGCAGACACAGCACTGGGGATGGATTCATGGACACCCAGCCCTGCCTGGTGGTTTGTGGCCTTGGTCACAGTCATCCCAGGATCCACTGAGTTATCACGGGTCTCGTGGTGGCTGCGAGTGCTCAGAAAGCTGCAGCTCAAGATGTGGGATTTAGGCTGGTTCTTGGGAATGTGCTGGTTGGCTTCCCAAAGAAACGCTTTAAAAGGAGGCCCTACTCCTACATCTTTCAGCCCTGTGAAAAATCTGTGTGTCTGTGGCTTCTCAGGGGTTTCCAGGGGAAGGGTTTTAGTTGCTGCTGAAAATGAGTTCACAGAGGGACAACTGGGGTGCCCCCCTACACACTCTTAGAGGGGTCTAGACACTGTCTCTGCCACACACTCCCCCAGTGTCCCCATTCAACTCACACATCAAATCCCCTCTGTTTTCAGCCTGCATTGGGGATTAATTGCCCTTGCACCACTTCCTGGAGCCTGGTTTCTATCACTGCTGTTGCACAGCTTGTCCCAGCCCCTGAGTGATGTCACACAAAGTGTCTCACCTTCCCTGCCATGAGTTTAGCCTGCAGCTCCCGGCATTCCTGCTGCAGAGCTTCAATCTGCTTGTCTTTGGCCAGGAGGGCACTGGCTTGCTCTGTCAGGTCCTTGGCACGCTGGCGGGCAAAGGCTTTCTTACACAGCTCCAGGCTGGAGCCCTTCAGAGCCACTGGAGCAGTGACCTACACAGAGAGCAGTGGGGAGAAAGGTGTGTTGGTGTTCCTTAACCATCACCCCATCACCCCTGGTGTTCAGTCACCACCACCCCATCACCCCTGGTGTTCAGTCACCACCACCTCATCACCCCTGAGTGTTCCTTAACTACCACCCCATTGCCCCTTGGTGTTCAATCACCACCACCAATCACCCCAACAGCCTGGTCCCAAAGGGCAGACAAGTAGAGCAGCAGGACAGACCTATGGAAAAGTGGAGGAGGAAGGGCTGGATGGAGAAGTGGGTCAGAAAAGATGGGAAGGAGAAGGTGGCTCAGCAGGTGAGCTCAGTGGGTACAGGCAGGCTGCAGGCAGGGAGGAAGAGAGAAAACCAGGATGAGGGCAGAAAAACAGAAGGTAGCAGAGAAGAGGAGGGGAGGATGGCAGGAAAGGTGAGCATGGGATAAAGAACAGAGGTGGTCAAACCAGGAAGAAAAAGGGAGCATCTGTGGGTTTCTAGGCAGCAGGAAAGAGCTTCAGCATGGTTGGGTGGAAGACAGAGAGAAAGGGAGAGGCAAGAGAGAGCCCAGCAAGGGCCAGCACAGCCAGGGAAGGAGTGGGAAATGTTCAGCAGGAGAAGCAGGTCAGGTTCACACGCTCCCTGTGAGGGAGGGAAGAGCAAGGGTGGGGGTGACAGTGCTTCAGGGGGAACAGGCTAGTCAGGGGCAGGCTCTGTCTGCCCAGCAGGAGCTGAGGCTGCCTGGCACGGTGTCCCTGGGATTCCCCCATCCCTGGAGTGGGCTCTCCCACTAGGTACCAGCCCCACAGAGTTGAATGAAGGAGCAGTTCACACCCCCCTGCTCATCCCAACCCTCTGGGCAGTAAGGACACCTCTAGTCCCTGGCTGTATCCAACCCTCCCTCTCCCTGCCCAGCTATTTTCATCTGCACAAAACCCAACAATATCTGGGGAGGGGGAACCCTCCCCTGCCTGATCAGGATCTGCGTCCTCTGTGCAAACTTCTCCTCCCCGGCTCTTCCCGAGCATCTCACCCACGTGCAAAAGCTCCATGGGACCTGTGCACCAGGCCCTGAAGGCAACCACTGCCAGATTAACCCCAGCTCCTCAGGGGCCCTCCCCTGCTCCTGCCTCCAGCCCACCCTCCACCAGCCTCAGCCATCCGAGCACTTGGACACCTTGGTCAGCACAGGAGCCCAACAGGTTCTCCCAGTGCTCACACAGGCCTGGAACTGTCACCGCCCCAAAGTTTCACTGGCGAAACAAATAAACCAGTATCTGTATAGGTGCTGGGGGGGCTGCAGAGCTGTTGGGTGCATATCAAATGGTTTCTCTTAACATAGTATCTGACAAGTCCATCTGTTGCCCTGCAAGTACCAAAACCCCATGACAGACGGGCAGTGCGGTGCCTGGGGCCAGAGAGCCAGGAAAACCCCCTACCTTCCCTCTAACACAGCTTTCACTTCCTCCTTTCTATCCTAGAGGGCTCAAATTCCCCGTCACAATCCCTGCTTTCCTTCCAACAGAAGGAATGTTTTGCCTTACTCCACTGCAATCCTCCTTTAGGAACTTGTGTCCAAGATCCCACACCCTACGGGCATCTCCTGCTGCTCCTGCAGCTCAGGCTTCACAACAAGCTGCTGTTGGGTCGGAGAAAGCAAAACCCCCGTGGCGTGTGCAGCCTTGTGAGCGAGGTGTGCATGGGGCAGAGCTGTCTCTCACCCCTTCCTGTTTTGCTTCACCGCACTCCTTTTCTTATTCAAATCCTTCCTGTTTCTTTCTGATGAAGTCAGATGAATTATTTTCATGACTTCAGAGAAAGCCGAGTTCATTAACTTAAACTATCACCTCATGGGAAGAAACCAAGCAGGAGGAAATTCCTCAAACCAGCTCCCTGAGAAGGAGCAGAGCAGCTGGGGATGGCTGGGTTTGGTGATTCTTGCAAAGCGTGTTTGCTGGAGGTTTAAAAAAAAGGGAAAGAAAAGGCCTTTCTAGCTTGATGGAAGTAGCAAACAGAAGGTCCTGGTGGCGAGGTGCTGTCCCAGCTCAGCTCCCCAGCCAGGGCAGGCCCCAGCACCCACCACTTTGAGGTTTGCCTCCTGCAGTTTCCGGGCTCTCTCCTCCAGGCGCTTGGCGATCACCGCCAGCTCCGCATTCTTCCTCTTCAGGTGCTTCACCTTCTCCTCTGTCTGGGGGAAGCAGCTCCTGCGCTGCAGAACAGAAAGAGAAGTTGGAGGTGAAGCCCCTGCTCAGGAGTCAATGTCCCTGGTCCTGCCTGACCTGTCCTAGAACTACCCAAACCACTGAGCACCAACCTCTGCTGTTGCTGCCTCTCCAATCACTGAAATTGTGGTTTTCCTGCTATTTTTGTTAATGTGACCTCTTGCTCCCTATGAGATTCCCAAACCATCCTACATGGTCCCTCTCCATCCACGACATGCTCGTTGCAGGCTCTGCTAGGACTCAGCATGTCTCCAGCATCAGTGTTATCCTGGCCACCCACCCTTTGGGCTTTCTCCTCCAAAGTCTTCCCAGTTTATTTCCCTGGGGTTACAGGACTCAGCACATCCCTGTGGATTTGTACTGCACCACCAGGACAACCTTATCCATGCCTTTTCTCTCCTGGCCCCAAAGCATGAGCGGGAGGAAGCGACAAAGGACTTTATGATATTTGCAAAGCAAATTTCCTTTTTCTCCCTATTGATTCTGTTCGCTCTTAATCCCCTTTTATTTGTTATCTGTCCGTTCCAATGAGCCGCCTCTTGCCGACGGCTCCTTCTCCCAAGGTCGGACCCAGATGTGTTGTGCTGTCTTTTCACATCAGCAGAAATGTCAGGTCAGCTGAGGCTCACGATTATTTCCCTCCCTACTCCTGTGAGACCCCACCAAGGGCGGCTCAGCTGTAAGGCTGAGGCTGGTTTTTGAGAGTCCAATTTGATGAGAGCTCACACCCTCGTGCTTTGCTAAAACCCAGAGGACTGATAAGGGGTAACCTCGGGGTGCAGGCCACGCTGAATTTATGCTTTTAGTGTAAGAAAATTATCTGCAGTATGCATTTTGAATGTGGTGATAGAAATCTGAAATGCTGAGCAATCAAATTTGCAGGGGCCTGGGGTGGCTGCCTCCCCACACTGCGGGGCTGGGCAAGGGGTGATGCTCTCCAGGGAGGATTCGGGAGGGGAATATTCCTTCTTTATACTTCCTGGTGGGCCTGGAGAGCCAGGGATGGAGGAGCAGGGCAGAAGGCCCAGTCTGTGGCAGCCTGGCTTGGTGTTGGGTGCTGGGGTGCAGCTGGGGAGGATCGGGGTGCTGAGCTCCCATGGGAGCAGGGGGCAGTGCTGCACTGTCACCCTGAGACCAGGCCGAGTGAATCAGTGTTTCTGCTTTTCATACAATCAAATATAGTTAAAGAGGAAATAAGGGCGACTTCCCCTCCCCTGCCTGGCTCTGCTCTGCAGCTCGAGGAAGGGGTCCCGCTCGAGCATGATGGCACGCAGAGCACCCAGACCCCCTGTCCCCTCTGGCCCTGCCCAGATGATCCCGTGTGTGCACCTCTTGGAACTGGCAGCAGACAGCAGCTCTCCCTGGCCAGGACTCCCTCCCAGTGGAGCATCCCGTGCCAGCACCCAGCCAGGGTGCAGGATGTGCCCTCTGCTCACCAGCAGGCTGTTCTCCTCGGCCAGGCTGGAGCAGCGGTGCCGCAGGTCCTCCAGGGCACTCAGGAGCTTCGTGTTCTGGCTCACGAGGAAGCTGTAGTCAGCCCCACTCTGCAAAACAGCACAGGAGAGGCACAGCAGGGCTTCACCTGCCCAGGGCACAGACCACAGGTCCTACAGGTCCTCAGGGCTTCACCTACCCAGGAAAGTGTTCTGCAGCACCTCAGGGCTTCACCTGCCCAGGAAAGGCACCACTGGTCCTGCAGCTCTGCAGGGCTTCACCTGCCTGGAGCACAGACCACAGGTCCTGCAGCACCTCAGAGCATCACCTGCCAAGGGCAGGGGCAGAGGGGTCACAGCCTCATGTCCAGCCCAGCCCCACAGTGAGCCCACCCTGGCTGTGTGGGGGGCTGGCAGGGTCGGGGTGCAGGCAGCAAAGGGGCACGGTGGGATTTGGGGGCTGATTTCAGGAGATGAGGGGCTACATGTCCTCTGGGGGACAACTGGTCTTTGGGGCCAGGCTTCATCCCCTGTGGGTGACATTTGCCATCTCCATGCTTCCAACTTCCACCCAGGGACAAAGCCCAGACCCTCCTGGAATCCTCAGCCGTGGCACCATCCAAACTGGCTCAGTGAAAGCCTGGCAGGGGCCGGGGGGCAGAGCACAGCCCCTGACACTCCAACACGTGGCTGCTCCCCACGGCTCACGGACCCCGTGGCCTCCAACACCACGTGGGTTTTGGAGGTGACCAGACCTCCTCACCCACTTCCCCATCCCAGCTTCTCCTGCCAGAGCCCACCCAGGAGCCAACCCCAGCTCTGCCTTCTCCATGTCAGCTCCGGAAGAAGGCGACACGCCGGATTTTTTTGCAAAACACCAACTTCGTTTTGTCACATCAAAAGCAGCAGCAGCAGCAGCTCTGCTGGGAGCTGTATATATAGCTCTGTGGTTACTGCTTCCTGCCCAGAGCAGCTCAGCACAGGCTCCCAGGAAGGATTTCTGTGTGTTAGCAAAGCTCGGAGCAGAGCGGTTGCCTCACAGCTGCCATATGGCAGCAGCACCCCGTGTGTCTTGGTAAGATCCAGCCAGATGTTTTCCCAGCAGCCAGGCAGGTCTTGCAGGACCTGCTCCCAGTGCCCAGCAAAACTCTGCTGAAGGGCCATGACCTCCCCAGTGCACAGAGGCTGGGAGGGAAACCTCCCTCGGCTCCCAAAGGAATGCCACCCAAGCTTTCTGGAGAACAAGAACTCAGACAGGAACCCAGCTCCAGGAGGTCTGAGGCTGGGTACAACCCATAACACTTTTGGACAATGCTATATTTTTGTTTCTTAATTGTGTCCACTGGATAAACGCAGCAGGAGACCAGTTCCACAAAGTCCACCCCCAGTCCCTCGGCCCCTGGCTCTCCCAACTTCCCATAGCTGTATGGAAATGCCTTGGCAAAGCAGGGAGGGAAAAGACAACCAAAGGAGGCTGAAAACAAAACCAAACCCTCAGAAGATGACACCCAGCCCTCCCCATCAGCCTCAGGTGGTGTCCCCAGGTCCCACCAACCCCCTGAGACATCAGGATGTGACATGCCATGAGCAGAGTGGTTTGTAGGCAGAGGCTGTTGGCAGAGTGGTTTGTAAGTGTCCACCCTGCAGAAATCCCAGGGTTTGAGAAAGCTGGAGTGAAATGTCTCATGGAGAGAGGCTGTACTCCTATCCACATGTGGGATTTTTCTCTCCTGGGCACAAAAGTGCCGTTACTGCCACCATTCCTGGGGACATCACACCTCCAACAACTCGGGGCTGTTCTCAGGGGTAGACAGGGTAGGCCCAGGAACCAAGGAGCTTCCCAAACTCAGCACCCTGGGAATGCCAAGAAGCTCCCCTGGGAGCCCTGTGCCCAGCTCTGTGCCCTGCACCAGATCCTGTGGCATCAATCCCATCCCTGCAGCTTCGTAGGGACAGTGAGGTGTCCCAGGGAGCAACTCCCCCATCACCAGCTCCAGGAACATCAAAGCACTTCTTCAGGCTGGCAATCCATGCAGGGGACACTGCTGGTGCTACAGGGGGGACAGAGCAGGGTGGGTGCATGGGGAGGGGGGTCCTACCAGCATCTCTTGTGCCGTGCGTGGCAGTGCCTTGGGCTGGTTCCCTGCTGCCATCCCCAGAGCCAAGCAGGCAGCCCCTGGGAAGAAGTCAAAGGGCATTATTTCCACCTCCTTGCCCCTGCCAAGAGGCCTCAAAATTCATGTCTGTGGTTGCTTGCACTGAGCCAGGGTGAGCACACTGAGCCAGCAGCCTCTGTGCCTGGGATGGGAGCTGGAGAGCTTTCCTGGAGGAAAAGCTCCCCACCAGGCAGCCAGGACCTCTGACATTGGCAGCACGGAGCTTCTGCAGAGGACAATGAGCATTTCCAGCATGGTAGGGGGATCTTTTGGGGACCTACATCCAAATTTCTGCATTTAAGCCCCCGTTTCTGTAGCCATAAATCATCTTCATCGTGACAGGACGCAGAGGCTCACAAGTACTCACCCCCACCCTGCCAGGCTGTTCCCAGGTCAGCCCAGGTTTCGTGTCACGACTCCAGAGCCCATGACATGGCAAAGGCTGGGATGTCCTTTCCCATTCCCCAGGGAGCAGGGGAGTGTGTGCTCCAGGCTGGGGCCAGGCACTTGGCCAAGCCTCCCCCTGCCAGCACGTCCCTCTGTGGCCACAGATCCTTGGGGCTCTGCCCAGAGAGGCACAAGGGGCATCTGCAGTGAGAAGACGTGGAGGCAGGAGCTCCTGGCTGTGCCAGGATGTCTGTCCCACACGGGGACCTCAGTGCCCGGGAAAGCTCTGCCAAACCTCCCCTGGGCTCTGAGCCGGCGCTGGTGCGTCAGCTGAGCCCTCCTCCCAGAGCCTGGAACCGAGGGGCTGTCTAGACGTCATCCCACGCTCATTAAACATTCATTTCCTATAATGAAATGGCTTTTAATTTCCGAAGCACTCCGCTGTTCCTCAAGGATCCCGCTCCGCACAGCGCAGCCGCGCTCAGGGCTCCCACGGTGCCTTTCCTGGGGAGCTGGAGGAGATGGTTAGGGAGGAGAGGAAAGATGCTCCCTCCAGAGCGACTCATCCCGATGAAGTGTCCAAGGTGTCAGCAGGAGCCGAAATCCAAGCACATCCCTCGGTCAGGGAGGTTTCAGTGAGCAGAGGCAGAGCTGACACCTCGGGGAGGGTCTCCAGGCAGCCACATCCCCCAGGTCAGGAGTACCCTCAGCCACTGAAAAGTGAACCCAAGTGACATGTTCTTTGGCCACGGGGAAAGTTTCTGCAGGAGCAGAGCAGCAGGGATGTTGAGGGAGGAGAGCAGCAGGCACATGGCTTTGAAGCCTGTGTTACACGGGAATTGGCAACATCTGTCGCCTCCTTTGGCAGGTAGAGCCCAAAATACAGTTTCTCCAGGAAGCGTGAGAACAGCAAACAAAGAGAAGCCTCAGCATGGCAGCTGTGAGAGAACTGCTGCTTTTTCACCTGAAAGCTTCAAAAAGACACGCAGAGCTGCAGCAGCTTTTGCAGGGAGAGGTGCCCAGCCAGGCTGCTAAATGGGTCACGCAGGCAAAATCCCTCTGGAGCAGCCAGAATCCAGCACAGTCCTGAAAGTCCTGCGGAAAACTTGCAGGAGGCCGTTGGGGGACAGTAAATCACATGTGGTGAGGACGACAGGAGCTGCCTGAACCCAGCTCTGCAATGCGGCTTGGGCTCAGCCTGGCACAGCCCAGCTCCAGGGGCTTCCCCCTGCCAGCCCTGGGGAACTGCCAAAGCCTAAAGCCAGCCTTGCTTTAAAATCCCTGTGGAGAGCCAGACAGGGAGCAGGGATTTACCAGGTGGCCCCATGAGCGGGAGGTCTCAGGTGGCCTTTGGAAACAGGCGGGCTCGTGGCTGATTTTAAACCATGCCCAATTGGAAGGTGTATAAACCACACACAGTTTGAAGAGGAATAAACCACACATAATTTCAGGATGTCCCTGCAGTGACTTCCCCATCTGCAGCCCAGCCGGGTCCAGCTGCTGGGTTTGCTTTGCAAAAGCCATCTCTGAACACCAACCCCCACTCTGCAGACACCTTCCCAGGTGAAGTTATCCCAGCTCCCCTGCTATCCTGGATATATTAAATCCACCACGTGTCCTTCATTTGAAATCATTGTCACCAAGCCTCCACCGTGTCAAAGCCCTTTAGCAGCTCGTTCCACCTGACTCTGGTAATTAGCTCCCTTAACTTCTCAATCCTCCCCGCTTGGAAATGAAAGCCTGTCATTGCCAATCCATTTGCTCCTCTTCCGGCCCGTTTCAAGGGAACCGGCCACCTCACAGAGCAAAGTTATTTTCCATAGGCTGCTCCTCTGCAGTGCCCTCGCTGCCTGGCAAAAGCAAGACAAAAATAGCATCACCTCCTGTTCGGTCAGTGAGCAGAGCCAACCCCGCCGCCGGCACAGCGAGGGGCAGGACCATCCCCTGCTGAGGGAAAAGGGACAGCGCTGTCAGAGGTATGAGAGAAGTAAGAGCCATCCCTGGGATGAGGCCGTGGTTATCCTGCCACTCCTCTGACAGGCAGCCTGTGTCCCACTGCGCTTGTTCTCCTTCCTCCCTGAACTTTGCGCCGGTTCCTGCTTTCAGACAAAAACATCTCCCTTCTGCCGTTGACTTCAGGGCACTTCCCCACAGCCCCGCGTGTTGCCAGCTCCCCTTTCCATCAGTCAGCACTTTTTCCCTCTCCCAGCCTCCTACTTGCCCTTATTTCCGTGATTTCCTCATTTATCTGATTTTTATCACCCCGTGTCACAAATTCACGGAAGAAAAAATCCATCCAAGGCTATTAACTTCAAAAATCCTGCCTCCAGCATGGGGAGTGCTGGAGCCATGAATTGGAAGATATTGAGGGGGATATTCAGGGGAACAGTCACTGTGTATTTGCTGTTCCTTACATTTCCCCAGGCTTTCTCTCCTGCAAACCCTCTGACCACTGCCAGCTCTTCATATGCTCCTCACAGGGCCTTTAAAATGAGGTGCAGCTAAAACTGGAGTCTCACAAATTCAGGTCCTCTCTCTCCTCAAACCCTCTGTGGAAGCACCATTATCAATCCCAGGAGAACAAACCCAGCTATTCCAGGAGGAGGAAAATCCGCTCAGTGCCCTGATGGCCCTGGCTCGCTGTTCTTTGATGAGCTCAGCTTCTCCAGCCTCCCCAGCCAGGGAGAAATTAATGTTCCTGCAAAACTGAGGCAGGGAAGAATGTGAGTGGAAAATAAGCTCTCCAGGCAGAGGATCAGCTCTCCAAAATCCCAGGCTGCAGCCGGGTCCAGGGTGCAATGCAGCACAATTCCTCACCTTTACCAGCAAATCCAAGAGACAGGAGGATTTGCAAGGAGATGAGAGAGAAAATGCCACTGAAATTCCTCCCGGCTGCTGGGGAGGCAGCTCTGAACCGCTCCCGAGGTGCTGCACACGTGATTATCCATCCCGCACAGCCAGAGAGAAATCGGGGCAGGCAGTTGGGAGGAACGGAGGGTTTGGAGAAACCCAGGGATGGAGCCAGTGGGAAAAGGTGCTGCTCAGGGTGCAGGTGCCCATCTGGCTGAGCACTCCTGGTCTCCTCAGTGCTCGGTTTGCTCCTGGCCCTGCTCTCTTGTGGGCTGCAGAGACCTGGAACAGCTCCCAGCTGGACACTGCCTGGAGCAGAGGCCTGGCAAGGTGTGTGTGGCCCCAGCCAGGCTTTGCCCAGCTGTGACCCAACTCTCTTGGTGTCAAACACAAAATTGTTTTGCAATCCCAGGATGCGTGAGGCCACAAACTGCAGCTGATCCATCGGATAACCTGCAGCAGGGGGTTGTGCAACACTCCTCAAGTACAACATCACCCTCCTGCCCTTGGGTCACCGTGTGACCTCTGGGCACCCCCGTGTCCCCTGCAGGGCCTGTCCCACCTACACACCTCGTGAGAAAGGTTTTGTGGGGCAAAAAGCAGGTACAAAGCCTGTTCTACCAACCCCCCTTTTAACATCAATGTACAAGTGTCTCTTGTCTCTTATCAGCTTCCAGAAAGATCTGGCCAAGCTCTGGTAAAGCAGGACTGTGCTCCATCACCACCACACTCAGGGGACAGTAATGGTGTTGGTGTTTCACTGCCCAGCCTGGGAATGTGTGAAAGCCAGGCTGTGCCCCATAAAAACCTGGCTTGGTTGTAAAACTCAGAAGCCAAGACAGCTAAGCTGCCTTTTTTAACCCCCACTGCAGAATTTTCTGGTTGCTGCTGAGCAAATCATTGAATCTGCAGAGAAGCAGCTCATGCAATGGTATTACCGCTAGGGAAAAAAAAAAAAAAAAAAAGGCAAAATGTAGAAGATGTGGGAAGAAAATGTGTGAACAACTTCAGTGCAAACACAGAAAGACTTTCCAACCTCTGCTGCTTGTGTACGTACTCATGCACATTGCCAATCATTTGAGCTAAAACATGGGCAGTGGCACCCTATAAATATTTGGGGGTTTTTTTGTTGCTTAGATCTGAGCAAAGGTCAGTCTGCAGCTCCCAGCACTGCAGGCTCAGACCCAGACCACCCCAAGGCCTTTATGGAGCATCTGGACTCTTTCTGGATGCCATGTGTCAGATAATTCTATTTTGTGAGCATGCAAAAAAAACCCCAAAGAACCCAAAAACCCTGGGGAAGAATGATAAAATTGAGTGCTTCCCAGGTTTGCTATTTGATGGCTGGAGTGAGGGTGATTGTTCTCTGGTATCTCGTCTTTCTTGTAACAGAAACTCTAATCCAAAGAAACACTCCCAAGGAAAGGCGTGAGACTTCTGGCTTCACCCTGGGAAGCCACGGAGCTGCAGCTCAGTAAATCCCCTGCCCATACAGAAGTGCCTCAGGCCTTTAACAGGATCATCATGGCTTGGAAAGTCACTTCCCACCAGCAGCAGTATCCGTGGTCACAAGTCTCCTTTCTTTGAGTGGAAAGACTGGATTCGCCACCACGTTCAGCTCTGAAGAGGCAAATGTGCTCTTCCACCTTGGAGAGTATGTCAGGGAGCTGGAGGGGCAGATTTGGTGTGCACAGCAATTTTTTCCCCAGAAATCTGCTCTGCAGTTCTCCCCCACCTCTTCCTGTTTTCCAAATCACTTGAGGTTTCCCAGGGGCCAAGAGCACTTTTTCTTTTGGGTCACACTGGCTTAAAACCTGCTCCATTTTCCAGGCTTTGGCGTGATTAGATATTAGGAAGGAATTCTTCCCTGTGAGGGTGGGGAGGCCCTGGCACAGGTTGCCCAGAGAAGCTGTGGCTGCCCCATCCCTGGAAGTGTCCAAGGCCGGGTTGGCCTTGGAGCACCCTGGGCTAGTGGAAGGTGTCTTTGCCCATGGCAGGGGTGGAACAAGATGAGCTTTAAGGTCCCTTCCAACCCAAACCATTCCATGATTCTGTGTCAGAATCAGTTTCTTGCCCCTCTTGGTAAAGCAAGAACTCACTTGGGATATTTATAGGATTTTGTGCTGGACCGAGAAGCCTCAAATCTCCAACAGCTTTAACAAGAGATAAAGGGGAAAATCATCCCCTTGCACCCCTTCACAGAGCCAGAGGTGCTGCTCAGTGATCCATAAGGAAATGTGAATGGCAGGAGCAGCAGCAGACATACCAACTGATGCTCAAAGGGTGTTTTCCCAGAACTCGGAGCAGATGGCTGGGATGCAGAAGGCCTGCACTCACGGCAGGAGGAGGGCAACAAGGCTGCAGCACTGCACGTGCCATTTCACTGCATGTTATTCCAGCAGGAAGGAACGTTACAGCCAGAGGACACCAGGGAGCCAAGACATTGGTGAGTCCCCTCAAAAATGTCCAGAGGGTGAAATGAGAAGGATTCTGGGGTGAAGGATCACAGGATGGTGATGAACAACACCAACAAGGTGGGACAGCCCTGTCCCAGATCCAGTTTGTCACCACCAGCCCAGAGGAGCCAAGGACACTGTGAGGAAGCAAAGGCTGATGTCCCTGATCCTTCACATCCCTGGCCAAGCCATTTGGACATGTCTTTGCATAGAGAGCATGAGCTTAATTAGAAAAAATGCTAAAATGAACATTACCTTCCCCTTCACAGCCTCACTTGGCCTTGTTTTCCATTCATTCCTGGCTCTTCCTGGCAGGCAGACACCTGAGGGTGGCTGTGCATCCACAGTGCTGCAGCAAACAGCACTAAGGCATTTGCATGAGGCTGAGCACTGCCAAGCCAAGAAAAATTAATTTACTCAGATTTTTAGCAAGATAGAACACAATCTTCTAATTGGGACTGCGGGAAATGGTCTGTACAGCAGGAACTGGCTCCATTGCCCAAGATCTTCTTGTCCCATTGGCATTTTTTATTCTGCTGACCTACCCTTCCTAGCCAAGGGTGCAGCTCTACACACCCTCAGACATTAAATTAACAGTTTTCCAGCTTTGCCCGTGGAAAATTTGAAGCTCTTGAAAGGCCACAAATTCCTGCAAAAGACATTGAGCTTATCATTAAATGCAGCTTGGCCTGAGTGCTTGACATGGAGCATCTTTACCAGCATTTTATAGTTCTTCCCGTGTCTGTGCTTTGTGTTATTAAGCCCCACTGGGACCAACAGGTTTTTTTGTGGATATTTAAATTCCTACTCACTGGAGGGCTCCTTGGTTTAAGCATTTTCAGTCGGGTTTTATGGATTTATTGAATATTCTCAGCTCCACATGACCTCAAGGGAAGCTGAGGCTTGGCTTTTAAGAAATGCTAATCCAAAGCAACCTCTGGAGATTGAGAAGGAGCCACGAGAGCCAACTCAGAGCACCCAAAGTGTGCCCCTTGCTCGTGTGGTTCCTGGGATAGGAACAGGGATGTGGTCAGCAGCTGAGCTCATCCCTTCCGTGAGTGTGGCTGGAAAAGCTGTGGAGATGAGTAATCCTGGAAGGGAAGATGCAGGGAATATGCAGAAAGTGAATGACCTTGCTGCTCTCCCCTCCTCCAACGCACCAGGAGGGAATGCAAGTTTCCTTCAGCAGCCCACTCCCAGACCACCCCTAGTTTTCCTGGGCCAAAGCAAATCCCACTGGAGCAGCATCCCACAGGAGATGCAGACAGCTGAACTCTTGTGGGAAGTGCTCTAAAAAATCCATCTGACAGCATTCTGGGAACTTTCCAATTTCCAGCCAGACTGTATCTGTGCCACTGTAACCCCATTCTTCCTACACACACGTTTTTCTCCTTCTCTGATATTATTTGGATTGGGATCCTACCCCTGCAGTGCCTGGAGATTCTCAGCAGGAAAGCCATTTCTTACCTCCTGTGTCCACACAGAAATTTTGGAGAGCAGGACCAGAGCGATGTCAAAGGCCCAGGACAAGGACACACTTGTGACAGCCCCCAGAAGGCATCCAGTGATGCCATGGTGGGACACAGTGCTCTGCTGAGGAGCTGGGAAACCCTGTAGTGCCTTGGAGGATGCAGGAGCATGTGGAAAATGGATGGGAAGATGTGGGCACAAGCCTCAACAAGGAAAATTCCCAGCAGACCTATGCAGAACATTCCTCTCCATGGGAATGCTGCAATCCTGGGACAGGGTAAGAGAGGTGGGGCAATCCCAACCCTTGGAGATATTCAACACTTGCCTGGTCAGGATATGATCAACCTCTTCCAGCTCTGGAGCCTGCTGGGGGCAGGGGCTGGATGGGAGGCTCCAGGAGTGTCCTCAACCCACCCCTCTTACTCCAGAGTTCTCTTGGCAGCTCCCAAACGGGAGAAGGGCGAGAGCTCTCCACCCTCTGCACTCAGGAGGGACCCAGGCAAGGAAGCCAAGATTAACTTGACCTACAGACAGTCTTAATGTCTATCCCTGGTCTGTCCCTGAGGGAATGGCAGAGCAGCAGTGGCGGAGGCCGGGACACACGGCAGGAGCTTCATCATAAAATCAACATCTTTAATGAGCTCTGTCAGCAATGAGCCCTCAGGAGGCTCTTCCCCACACCAGGAGATTTCTCCCTGGAGGCAGCTGTCCTGTTCACAGAGTGCAGCTCTGACATCCCAAGGATAAATGTCCTAAAGGAAGCCCAGCTCCAGCAGCAGGACACACAGTGCATGTCCCAGCCTGGCCAGGGGGAGCTGTGCTTTGGAGGGGAGCTGGGTGAGCCCCCCCTGCTCCCAGCTGTGTGAGCCCCTAGCTCCCTAGGAAGTGGATCAGAGGATGTGGCTCCACAGCCCAGCACCACCAGCCCTCGCTCTGCCGTGACTGGAAGCCTTTCCCATCCCTAAAGCCACTTGGCTCCAGGAAGAACTGTTGGATTAAGTTTTTTTTTCCAGGAAAAGACAAGGCAACCTTTCTGGGGATCAACGCCAATGTTAAGGATGGTACTGCCATGGTACCACCAGCACCACCACAGTGCCACTGCGGCACTGCCACGATACAGCAGAGTGACACCAGGTCCCACAGCACCACCCCAGCACCACCAGTACCACCAGTGCCACCATGGACTATGATGGTACTGCCATGGTGCTGCCACAACCCCATGGGAGTGGGAATGGAAATCGGAGTCACCCACCCAGTCAGGAGCCTCCAGGATCGTGGGAAACACTCAAAGCAGCCCAAGGACCAAGGCAAACGGGATGGCAGGTGCTCAGCAGCCACCACCATAGACACCAAGCAGGGTCCTCACCCCTTCCTCCACCACCCCTGGATGCACAGCTGGATCATGGGGGACCCACTGCAGCGATCACCTAGAGCTGGTGCACAGCCCCCTCCCCACAGGTGCTGTTCAGCTGCTGGAGCACCCACAAACATCCCTCTGAACCAGCCACCTGCCCTTCTGCCACTCCCAGCCTTCCCACCCAGGCTCCCACCAGGACACAGCACCTATTCTGGCTCTCCTAAAGGAAAGTATCCTAGGCTGGGTTGGATGGGGCTTGGAGCAACCTGGTCTAGTGGAAGTTCTCCCTGCCCATGGCAGGGGGTGGAACCAGATGATTTTGAAGGTCCTTTCCAACCCAACCATTCTGGGATTCTCTGAAGACAGTAAGTCTGGCGCAACCAATTTGACTCCTGGGATACAAAAGAGGGGTGGGAGCAGAAATCCTTCCTATTCTGCAGCCCCATTTTTTAGCTGAGGTGCTTCTGGCACAGCCAGGGCTGGGGTCAGAGGCAGCCCAAGGGTGCCTGGTTCAGTGTGGCCTTTCCCTAAGTATCATCAATAAACAGCCCTTCAAAACAGACCCATAAGAAACTGTGCTGGACTGACATCTTGTTGTCCCTTGATGTGTTTCCAGTGGCGCCCTTTCTCCCGCAGGCAGCCTCAGCTGGGCTCAGCTGCACAGCACAGCCTGCTCAAAACCCTCCTGCTAAACCCCAGCCAGCTCTGCTCAGCCCTTCTCCCTCCTAAAGGCCAAAAGCTGATTTCTCTCCTGTTCAAGAGCACCCCCAGATCCCAGGGGACCCCAGGAAGATGGCTGCTGTTCCCCATGGGAAAGAAGGGCAAGCTGTCCTGAGCAGGGTGAGCTGATGAACTTTTGTGACCTGGATGGAGGAGGTGAGACCCTGAGGAGCTGTTTGGGCTGTTTTTAGGGAGATGCTGCAAGGGCCTGACACTGAACTGCCCCGGTCCCTTCCAGGCTGCCTTCAGGGACAGGTTCCCCCTGCAGTGCAGGTGCCCCAAGCCCTCCGGGGCTCCCCGGAGTGGAAAGGGGGGTACTCTGGAAGGGGGTGACAGTGAGTGAATCATGTCCCTGCCACGACTTGCAGAGCCCTTGATGCTGCTGGAGCAAGGAGATGCCGCAGGGACGGCTCAGCCTGGGCTGGTGCAGCGGCTGTGTCTGCTCCGGGTGGGCTCAGCGAGACCCCGCACCAGCTCCAGCGCCTTCCAGGCAGCTGGAAATCCCTGTGGAAGGGCAGCGGAGGCAGCAGCTCTTTCTCTCCTGGGGTGCGTGGCAGCGGCTGTGGCAGCTCCCAGCCCACGGGGAAGGTTTTGGGGGTGTCTCAGCCGCAGCCCAGCGCACCCATTGCCCGTGCCCGTCTTGTACCGAGGCAACATCCCCGCGGTACCTTGACGCCTCTCGCCCCAAAATGAGCCAACGCACCGCCACCCCCGCCTTACCTGGGGGGGTCTGTCCGTCCGCTCCATCGCTCGCAGCGGCCTGACGAGCTCCGGTGCGGAGCGAACCCGCTGCGGGTCCGGCGGGGGAGCGCGGGGGGTCCCTTCCTGGGGCTGGGGTGCTCCGTCCCGCTCCGATCCCGTGGGAAGCCGGCAGCCGGCCGTGTCCGTGTCACCCCCCGCGCCGTCACGCGTGTCCAGCTCCGGGCAGGCGGGGGTGGCGGGGGCGGCATCGCCCGCGGCGGGGGCAGCGCT
>VZRE01006998.1:277998-297381 GCA_013396775.1 Cephalopterus ornatus | reverse complement strand
GGGTTTGGTACCGCACCGGCCCCAGCTCCTGATCGGCTCTGCCCCGGGGATGCTCGTCTCCGCCCCAGGATGTCTCTGCTTCAGGGATACCCGGCTCGACCCCAGCAATGCCCAGCTGTGCCCCAGGATGCCCAGCTCTGCCTCAGGACTCCTGGCTCTGCCCTGGGGATACCCATCTCTGCCCCAGGAATGCCCAGCTCTGCCCCAGGGATGCCCAACTCTGCCTCAGGAATGTCATGCTCTGCCCCAGCAATGCCCAGCTCCGCCCTGGTCATACCCATCTCTGCCTCATGGATGGCCAGCTCTGCCCCAGGACTCCTGGCTCTGCCCCAGGGATACCCATCTCTGCCGCGGGGATACCCATGTCTGCCCCAGGAATGCCCATCTCTGCCCCGGGGATGCCGAGCTCTGCCCCAGGGGTGTCCAACTGTGCCCCAGCAATGCCCAGCTCCGCCCTGGTCATACCCATCTCTGCCTCCTGGATGCCCAGCTCTGCCCCAGGGAGGATACCTGGGTCTACTCCAGGACTCCTGGTTCTGCCCTGGTCATACCCAGCTCTGCCCCAGGGATATTCACACACCTTCCCTCTGTGTGAGCTGAACCTCAGCCCCTCACTGACACACTGTGCTGGAAACAACCCACTGCTGAAAGCTGCTGGACCCTGCCTGCAGCATGAGCAGGACAAGAGGCAGAGGGTGGTGTGGGCAGGGAGGGAGGGCTGGGAGGCTGATCTGATCCAGGGAGACAGGAGTTAGCAGCATAACGCTCCAGCAAAGCGGGCACTGCCATCTCTGAGCACACAGAGTGGGCTGACGTGCTCTGTCTCTGCCTCCTCCCTGCCTGGCTGTGTCTTTGATGAAGATCACATCATCCATCAGGCTGCTCAGTGTTTGTGATGCTCAGGAGAAAGCCACTGGGTCACCCTGGGGGGAACATCTGTCTGTCCCCTGCTTCCCAGCCCTGTTCAAAGCTTGACCCACTGCACAGCAAGGCTTGCTGATCTCAGACCCAAGAGGGTTTGATGATCCCTGAACCCCTGAGCAACTGTGGATAGGTCTTGCCTCCCCACGTCCTTGTGTGTGGCAACAGCTCCCAGTCCCACTGCTGCAGAGTGGGGGTGGCATTTGTCATGTCACATGTGCTGCTCTCTCCATGGACGATGGACGGACACCGAACCACCAGGAGAACCTGCCTGGGGCCGCCTGCTCCAGGGGAGGTACCCAGATGTGTCCTGTGCAGATGTGTCACCTCTTGAACCCGATGCCATGGGCCAAGTGTCATCTCTGCCTAGGCCAGGCAGCACAGGCAAACCACCACCCAGACATTTAATTCACCACCAGCTGTGAAGGGTGTAGATGACCCACTCAGATGGGTCCTGTGATGTGGGGAGTTACCACCGTGCCTGGCAGTCTCACCTCTCTTAGCAGGACTCTGCCATTCCACCCAAATCCCAGATATCCGAGCTGCCCATTCCTAAGGAGTGCATGTGTGTGGTGGGGGGAAGCTCCAAGCTGGTGATGAGCAGTGGATGCAGCCAAGAGGGGAGATTCCAGACAACTAATCCCACCTTTCTGTGTTTTCTAGTCTCATCTACCTTCAAACCACCAGTTTAAGTGACTCCTTCTGCTCCAGGAACAGGTCAGGATAGATCCCAGCGCTGGAATCCCCCCGGTTCCTGCCCACAAATGTATCCCCCTGGGGAGGCACCAGGCAGGATCTGCAGGTGCTGCACGAGTGTGGAAGGAGGCCCAGGCACTGCTCAGCTCCCTGGCAAGATAGAACAAGTAGGTTTCGTTAGCAGGAGGTGAGAGGCAGGATGGAAGTGCTCCCTGATAAGATCTCATGGCTGCAGGGAGCGCAGTCCCCCAGAACCCTCCTCAGAACCCTCCTAAGAACCCTCCTCTGAACCCCCCTCGCAACTCTCCTCTGAAACCCCGGCTCCAACACATTTGTCTCCTCTGGGACATGCTGCAGCCAGACTCCTTTCTGCTTCTCCCACTCACCACTGCCAGACCCACCTGGCTCCATGAAACTGCTGGGACCTGCTGTCCTGGAGAAAGAGGGGCCAGGGACCCTCAGGCTCAAGTCTGGATCCCCCCCAGCCTTCAGTGAAAGCCTCACTTAGATGAGGTGTTCAGCCCCCCCATCACCATCCCTGGGGAGAGGATGTGTCTCCTGGGACAATGAGCTTGGGAAGCTGGAGATGATCTTTCACACCTTGGCCAGCCTCCAGCTATTGATCATGGCTAAGTCATGGCTAAGACCATCCTTGAAAGGAAGAGAAATTCTTCTGGGCTGTTGAAGACTCCGTCTCCTGAGAGGTCCCGGAGCTGTGGGTCACTGAAGTCCTCATGAGAGCTCTGGGGATGGAGTTCTACAGGCCCCCCTGGTCCTCCAGGTCACCCAGGGATCTGCTGTGGGGCTGTGCTCCTTGTGGGAAAACCTAGAAAGATCCTTGGAGCTCTGCCAGGACAGGGGAAACCAGAGGCTCAGGGGAAGGAAGCGACGTTTAGAGCAAGTGATGAAAAATGGTGACACTGGAGAGCTCAGGATCAACAGCTCAAGTGTGAGGAGATGACAAAGCAGCGCAGCAGAGCCTTCCAGCAGCTCCCACTGCTCTCCAAGTGTCTCCAGGGAGTCAGGCATGCACCTGGCAGTGCAGGGACAGGATCCAGTGCATGGTATCCCTGCCCTCTTCCATCAGGGAGCAGAAAGGATTGGGCTGCTCCACAGCAGGCAGCAAACAAGGAGCCAAGTGTGACCCCACACCCACGGTGTCCTCGAAACCCAGGAAGCCATTCCAGAGTTTCAGAGAAGGACAGTGGTAATGGGTCCCTCAGCAGCCCCAGATAAGATGAGATGAACCAGGACAGGGACCCCAGTGAGGAGCAGGAGGAGACAGGGCTGGGACTAGAGATGAGGCTACAGCAGAGCTGTGGGGTGCAGCCAGGTGCAGGGCCAGGGAGAAGCTGTCTGTGATGTGGCTCTGGGGTCCAGCCAGCACACGTGGCTGGACACAAGATTCCTTCAGTAAAGATCCAGGGGCCACCAAGGAGACAAGGCCCAACAGAACTTTGCCTACACCAAAGCTCAGCCAAGGCCTGAAGACCCAGGGCTGAGTTCAGTAATGCTCCTGGCCCAGGGCCTGCAGGTCCCCCAGGCAATTAATAGCAATTAGTGCCTGATGAGTCCTTCTGAGGTCCTCCCCTGGCTCAGGGGCACCTCCAAGATTGAGGTGATCAGTGGGTGCCAACCCATTTCCACCTTCTTTCCAGCAGAGCCCTGGGAATGGCCCCAGCACGTGGCCCCTCCTATCCCTGTGCAGGAGCCATCCTGGTGGCTGCAGGGATGTGCAGTGACACGAGTGGGCACCTGCTCTGCCAGCAGAGCCTTCCAGCTCCTGCTTCCCAACCCCTGGCCTGGCTCAGGAACAGTGTGGCAGCAGGAGCAGGGAAGTGATCCTTGCCCTGGACTCGGCGCTGGTGAGGCCACCCCTCGAGTGCTGTGTCCAGCTCTGGGCCCCTCAGCTCAGGAAGGACATGGAGGGGCTGGGGCAGGTCCAGAGAAGAGCAACAAGGCAGGGAAAGGGACTGGAGCACAAGTGCTGTGAGGAGAGGCTGAGGGAGCTGGGGTTGTTGGGCCTGGAGAAGAGGAGGCTCAGGGGAGACCTCATCACTCTCTCCAAGTCCCTGACAGGAGGTTGGAGCCAGGTGGGGGTTGGTCTCTTCTCCCAGGAACCAGCAGTAGGACAAGAGGGTCTTAAACTGTGCCAGGGGAAGTTTAGGTTGGATATTAGCAAGAAATTCTTTACAGAGAGAGTGATCAGCCATTGGAATGGGCTGCCGAGGGTGGAGTCACCAACCCTGGAGGTGTTTAAGGTGACACTGGATGTGGCATCAGGCTGGGAACCACGGCGGGGTTGGATCAAGGGTTGGACTTGGTGATCTCAGAGGTCTTTTCCAACTCAGTTGATTCTATGATTCCTACATCCACCCTGAGGTCAGGGAGTTGCTCTGATGTGCCCTGGAGCAAGGGGGAGATGCGAGTGTCCACGCTCACTCTTCCCCCTGATCCTGCCCTCCCCAGCAGCACATGGACCATGGAGCTCTGGGACATAATCCCTGTCAAAAATAACCTAGAAAGGGGCTGTGCTGGGCTGGCCCTGCCAGGGGTCACAGTGCAACCCCAGACATGATGGGGTGGGGTGGAAGCACCAGTTCAGGCACTGGGGCTGTGGGGGAGAGCCTGGCTCCAGCCTGGACGGGCACTGTCACTGCCTGTAGCCCTTCCAGAGCCCCTGGCAGCTCTGGGATGGGCACCCACACCCCCCAACACCCCCAGGGGCGTCTCAGCTCCAAGCCTTGCCCTGCTCAGGGCATTTTGGGGTCTGCAGAGCAGGAGGGACTGCGCAGCCTGTGCAGCATCAACCAGGACCCAAATGAACGTGCCCAGGTCCTTTGGAGAGCAGGAGCTCACCCCAATATGGACAGGACATGTGTCTTCATGGGAACCTGCTGAAATGCCTTCAGGATGGAGGGAGGGCGCTAAAAAATGAAGTTTGGTTTGGTTTTTTTTCTTAATAGGAAAAAAGCAGCGGTTTCTGTTTTGCTGCTCTCAGCAAGAACCACGTTCCCCAAGTCTCCCCCAGCAGTGACCACTGAGTAGCTGTAACATATAACCAAAATAATCCTTGGTAATGAACACTGGGTATTTACCCTTCCTAATACTCGAACATTCATTATTAGGAGGTGAATTTTCAAAACTTTTGCATGTTAAAAACTTGACCTTGCTTTTCCCTCCCAGAGCTCGCAAACCGAAAGCTGCTCAGGGCGGTCAGCGCTGGCTGCTTGGGGTGGTTTTTTTTAGCCCTTCTTCATTTTTGCTGTTTAAAAACTTGTCTCCTTGTGACCATGACGACAGTTTTGATTTGACTTTTTTTTTTTTTTCCCTTCCACATCCCCTTTGAACAGCCACAAACCCGACGAACGTGGGAAAGCTGGGACAGGATGAGGAGAAGTAAAACATTCCTGTCCTTTCTGGCCAGCCCAGAGAGGGGGCAAAGGGAAGAAAAAAACTACCATAAACTCAGTAACCAACCCCCCAAAATGATCCTGAAACCACCACAAGAAGTTTTACAAAATGTGGAAACTTTCCACTGACGTTTGGGCTCAAAAATGGAATTAAAAAACATGTGTGTTTTTAGGGGTTTTTTTCTACTATTTTTAGATGCTCTCTCCCACGAGCAGGAGATGGGGAGACAAAGCCACGGGGGAACGTGCCTGGAGGGGTTTGGGAGCTGATGTTTGGGAACAGGGACCTTCCTCCTGCATCCCTGGAAGCCAGGTTGGTTTTAGAAACCCCCCCAGGAAACACAGGCCAGAGGTTTGTGGCTGGAGGGGAGACTGAGATTGTAAGAGGGTCTCTTGGCTCCACATGGCCTTTGATCATGGCCCTCAGGGGACTGAAGGGGACAGTCCCGTGTCCATGGGCTGAGATTTGCCAGCCCCCATCCCCACCCATGACCCCCCAAGCCCCCCCCAGAGCTCTGAACGTGGGCAAACTGGGATGAGCCCTCTGCACGTGGCCCTGGGCACTGCCAGGAGCTCTTCCCCAGTTTTGCATTTCCTGGGAATTGAATGCAAAAATCCACAAAGTCAATGCCAAAAGAGTTTTATTTAGCAGTGCCTCGCCCTGCTGAACCCAGAAACAATCAGGAGCCCTCCTCTGCCTCCTGTGCCTGTCCCCACTACACGTGGGGACACTGTCCAGCTCTTCCCAAGGCTTCACCACGTGGGAAATGAAGATGAGGGGGGAAAAAATAAGAATTGGAGGCTCTGCTGCCTACCTGGGCTCCCAGCGTGGTGTGAGCTCCGACGGGACAGGCCCTTGGCCACACAACTGGGACACTGGGCCACGTGGCCCCTGTCCCCCCTCCAGGTGCTGGAGAGACAAGCAGAGCATCTGCAGCCCAGGGAGGGTGGTGGAGCTCATGGGGTGGGTGGCCAAGTGTGGACCCCCTCCCGTGAGCTGGGCACGACCCGTCCTCTGCTCTCGGGGCGCGCGCAGCTGGTGACGGGCACGTGGTGGTGGCGGTGCTTCTCTTCTCCGTAGCCCACAGTACACTCATCCATAAAGTAGGAAACACTACACCCTGCAGTGCTGTTTAGTAGTGCTTTCTACTTTATGGGTGACTGCACTGTCTCTCAGCCGCTGTCCGGTGGCCGCTCTGCTCCAGCGCTGTGCTCGCTTCCGCCCGCGCGGGGCCACCACCCGCACCCCCCACGTGTCCCGGGGCCACCTCCGGCCCCAGCGCGGCCAGGGAGGCAAACTGCAGGTCTGATCTTGCCCCGGGGACAGAGAGTCTCTGGCAGTGTCACCTCCTGCCTCACGGAGCTGTGCCAGCCTGAGGGACATCCTCATGCCCACCGGGGAGATCCTGCCTTGCCCTCCCTTGTGTCCCCAGAAACCCCGTCCTGAGCACAGGGGACATCCTTGCCTTGTTCCCACGGGTCAGACCCTACTTCATACCACATCGTCCCACCTCGAGCCCTATCTTAAGCAGAAGGGACATCCTCACTTGTCCCCAAAGCAGGGAAGCCACCTAATACCCCATCCTGGTCATAGGGGACAGATTTGACTCATCCCCAAAGGAAGGATCCTGCAGCAGACCCATCCTGGACAGAGGAGAAAGCTTTCACTTGTCTCCTCAAGAAGAGGCTCCACCTAATACTCCATCCTGGTCATAGGAAACGACTTCAACTTGTCCCCAGAGCAGGGACCCCACCTCAGCCCCCATCCTGATCACGGAGAACCCCGTTGCCTTGTCCTTGCTGGTGGGGGCCCCACCTCAAGCCCCATCACCCTCTGCCTGATCACCCTGGGCACAGAGGGTGTTTGCTTTGCCCCCACAGGGAGACATCCACCTCATACCCTGTCCCATTCACAGAGGATGCCCTTGCCATGTCCCTACGGAGGGAGATTCCGCCTTGAACTCCACTGTTGCCCTTCAAACCCCATCCCAGTCTCAGAGGACCCCCTTGTCTGGATCCCAAGGGTGAGTTCTCACCTCAAACTCCGCCTTTGTCCCTCAAATCCCATCTGCACCACAGAGGCCCCTTCTTGACATGTCCCCATGAGGACACCCTCCCTAAACAGCACCCTGGTCACAGAGGGCTCCTTTGCCTTGTCCCCATGGTGGGGAGCCCATGGTGGAGACCCCACCTAAGCAACGCTCTGGTCTCAGAGGGCTCTTCCTTTTGTCCCCTTGGTGGAGGTCCTGTGGCCATCCCCATTCCTGTCACCCTTGAAATGTCCCCATGGGGACCACCCCCCATCCCTCCATCCTTTACCGAAGACCCCTTTGCCCCATCCCCTTTCCCCTGAGGCCACAGGAGCTCCATGTCCTGGGGCTCCCTTTGGGATCTCCCCTCACCCCATCTGCCAGCCCCGTGGAGACCATTTGGATGCCCCCATAGCCCTTTGGGCCACGTGTTGGAGGTCCCCATGACCAAGCCCACCAGACCCCAGCCCCGACAGCCCCACCTCACCTTCCACTCCAGCCTCCGCATCCACCCGATCCTGCTTCTGCTGCCACCAAAAACCCCCCTGGGTGTCACTTCTGCTTCGGGCACTTCCCGCCTCCACCCTCCCGCCAGCACGGCACCTCCTCCCCCACAGCGCCCGCTGTGCCCCCGGGGAGGGGGGGCACCCCCTTACCTGCCATCGGCCCCCAGCACCCACTGCCCCCCTCACGGCGGGATCGGGGCCGCCGGCACCCCGGGAGACCCCACAGTGCTCCGCCAGCACCAAGTGGGCGTCTCGATGGGTCCCCCCATTACCGGGTCAGGGCGTGGTGGCCTGCGCTGAGTGCTGGTGGCCCACCACATGTGCTGGTGGCCCATTCTGGGTGCTGGTGGCCCGCTCTGGCGCTGGTGGCCCACGCTGCGTGTTGATGGCCCATGCTGGGTGTTGGTGGCCCGCGCTGGGTGCTGGTGTGGTGGGTGCTGTGTGGGGTGCCGGTGGCTGCCGGGGAGCAATGGGGCCCTGCGGGGAGCGGGGCTGCTTTTAACCCCATCCTGCCCACGTGGCCACGACCACAGGAAGAGCCGGAGCTGCCGGGGAGATAACGGTGCAGGTCCCACCCAGCGCCGCCCCGCAGCCTGACCGCAGCCGGCACAGCCGCGCGGCCAGGAAGCACCGGGGGCCGGTTACGCTCTCCTGGGCTTTGCTGCTGACGGCGACAAACATGTTTGTGCAAAAAAAAAAAAAAAAGGAGAGAAAAAAGAAAGGAAAGAAAAAAAAAAGGTGTTTGCACAGGGTGACAGTAACCGAATCCACCTCCCACGGCTGTGTGGGGCCAGCGCCACTGAGGCCCTACAGCTCCACTGCGGCCCCACAGCCCCACTGTGGCCTCGCAAGTCCACTGTGGCCCCTCGCCACCTTCCTGGTGTTGGGACTTGCGTGGGACCAAGGTTGTCCTGCCCACAGAGAGTCCAGCAGCCCGTGGAGGGTGTCTGCAGGGCTCAGGGGCTGCCTGGATGTAGGGCTGAGAAAGGTGTGAGCCCTGAGCCTGCTCTGTAGAAAACATGTTGTCCAAGAGAACTCCTGGAGCTTCTCACTCAGGGCTCTGCAAGGCCAAACTTCTCCTGTTTGCAGCCTCCTAGGGATGTGAGGCCCCTGGAGGAAAACCGAAAGCTGGGATTTTGGAGGTTTGCACGCCCAGCTCACAACAACCTGACGGCACCAGGGATGGAGCCGGGACACGCACCAGGGGGATTTTGCATGGCCAGCACCTCCCTGTCCCACTGCCAGGGGAAGGCCACCATTAAACCAGATCAAAAACTACACACCAAATCCCCCAAAGTGACCGTAAATGGGACCGGGTCTGTCCCTGCACTGGTTTTCATGTGCCTCTGCAAAAGGCTCCTTTTTAGGCCAATGCGGTTCACTCTCAACATTGATAATCTGGACGGAAATGTATAAAAAAACTCTGTACTGGGGAGGTTTGCAGGAGGCAGGGGGAGAGCGAAGTCAAAAATAACCAAGCAGCAGCACAGTCAGAAGTGATTTGACTCGAGCAGCACGTGTGCTGATGGTGGCAGGTAGAAGGGGCTTTGGCTGAGAGGGAACTGGTTGGGAAAACCTTTCAAACTGAGGTCGAACTGCTGGAAGAGTTTCGGTGTAGAAAACCGAACATAGGTGGCTGGAGTGAGCCCATCCACCAGCCAAAGGGGCTCCATCTCTGTGCCTTGGTCCCCCAGGACAGGGCTGCCCTGTCTTCCACCCTTCGCTGGTCCTGTGCCCATCTCCATCCCTGAGGAATTTAACAGGGAAATGGAAATGTCATTGGTGATGTCCCCAAAGGGTCCGTGTGGCAGCTCTGACCCCGGAGAGCATCGCTCTGCCTTGCCAGAGGCATGAGGTGAGCACTGACTCATTGATGGCAGAGGCCACCACGTGCATGGCTGGTCCCACCTGGTGGCCTCCTGATGTCAGGTGACTGCAGGTGCCTCCTGAGCTCCCCAAATTAGCCCTCCTGGGGACACCTGGAATATGTAAGCATCATTTTGGGTGTGTGAGTGTAGAATCACCGACCATCCTCAGCTGGAAGGGACCCACAAGAATCGAGTCCAATTCCTGGCCCTGCATAGGACACCCCAAGAATCCCACCATGGGCCTGAGAGTAGGTTGTTCCCAACCCAGAAACGCCCCTGGAGACCTCCCCCAGTGCTATCAGTGCCATGGGGGGTCCCCAGTGGTGGTGGGTGCCATCATGAGGAGTCAAAGTTACACAGGGTACAGGCACCTGTGGTCTTACAGCAGAGACAAGGAGCCTTTTTGGGTGGCAACCAGAGGGAGATTTGGCCCCAGGGGTGCTGCTGAGGGACTTTCCCCTGTGCTTGGGGTCAAGGCCATGTTTTTTGCTGAGGATAAACTGATCCCTAGTAAACACAGCAGGCTGGGAGGAGGAGGGGCAGAGGGTGAGAAGTCAGGCCCCATGAGGAAACCTCCGTTTGAGGCTGACCATGGGGCGAAGCAAGCTGGGGATGTTTCCCAACGGAGGAGCTGGGAGAGATTGCACCCGAGGGCCAGATGTCAGGGGGAGGGTGAAGCACGTGTCCTGCGCTGGGGGATGTGCAGGATGACAGCAGGGAGGGAGCTGTGCTTTCCCAAAATGGGGCTCTCCACCTGCCCATGCTGCCTGTGCCCCACCAGTGCCCGTGTGCCGAGGGGCCAGGCAGGAGGGCCACGGGCGCCTTCCTGGCAGGGAAGTGGGGGAGGCGACGCTTCCTCTTTCCCTGCCCCAGCACGGATCGGGGACATGACATTTTGGGTTCCTTCTGCCTGCACCGGGTCTCAGAAAGGAGGAAATCAGCAGATCTGGTTCCTTGGGCTCAGATGAGGTCTCTGAAAGTCTCCAACTGATGATGAACTTCCCACATCTCCTGGCCATTGGTTCATTTTGCCGACCCGCAAACAAGGAATTCCTACCCCAGCCTTTGGCCCTGGACTGCTGGTCCTGCTCTGCTCAGCTTGCCTGGCTGAAGGAGCCGCCAGAGGATTGAGAACATGGGGGCTTTTTGGGGTTGGGGGGAGGCTGAAACAGCTGCGTTTCCTCCCCGGGGGACCTCTTGAGAACATCCGGCCCCGGGCGCTCCCGAGGCCCCTCTCTGCACCCTGCCCACCTGCTCGGCATCCCAGGGTCTCACTGACGGACCCCCAGGTGCTGGGGTGCTGCTGCTTCCCGGGATGCAGCTCCCTCGGACAAACCACCCCCTCTTTGGCACCGCTCCCCCGGCTCTGCCCTTGGAGCACCCGGCTGCAGGACAGACACGGCTGCGCACCCTCGGGGTGCCACCCAAATTTGCTATGTGACCTCCCCGGTGCCCGCGGGCCACGGGCTGTTGCTTTTCCAGTAACTCCCGCAGTATCGGCGAACGCAGGGCAGCCGGAGCCGGGGGCTCGGGGGGCGGCAGCGGCGCTGGCCCCGGCTCAGGGGCAGGGGGAAGGGCTCTTGTCGGGACGTGCAGCCGAGAAGCTGCGAAAGCGCTGATAGTTCTTATCGTGCCTCGCAGCAACTTCCCCCCCTCGCCTGCGGTCGCGGCGCTAGCTGCAGGCAGGGGAAGTGGCTGGGCCGGCTCCTCTCGGACTCGGCGTGGAAAGGGATGAGCTCCTGCCGGCGTCCCGGTCTGCGGACCCCGCTCGGTGTCGGGGCCAGGCGCTGCCCCACCGCGCTCATGTGGCTCCCAGATGCTTCAGCACCTCATGGCTCCCACCCATCCAGCACCTCGTGGGCCTGAGAACGGTGCTGGAGGAGGAGAAGGTCTCACTTAAACCCTCCCTGAGCCCCTCCAACAACTTTGAGGCCATTAGGAAATGGGGTCTGCAAGCCACTGGTTCCACAGCCAGGCAGCAGCATCTCCTGGCCATCGTTCTGCCAGGCCCCAACAGAGCCACCGTGTCACTGTTAACAGTGAAACCTAATGATTGCACTCCTAACACAAGCCACCACATCCCCTCTGAGAGCACGGGACGGAGGCACAGAGAGGGAGGCCACAACTCTGGTTTACAAGGGGACAGAGGGCTCCTGGAGAGCGTGAGCAGGGGACATCTGTAGCACCAAAAAAGATCAGGACTTCCACAACAAGCTCCTGAGAGCCTTTTGGATGGGAAGAGCATTGCTTTCCACCATCCTGCCAGTAGAACTGCAGCACCTCCGTGCCCACCTCTAAGCTCAAAAGAGAGGGGCTGCAATACCTGCGTGGGCTGAGCCCCATCGGGCCGAGCCCCGTTTTTGCTCCGGGCCCAGGATGCAGCCCAGGGTGGGATGTGGGGCCGAGCTCCCCGTGTGCTCCCAGCCTGACCCCGCCGCCCGTCCCGCGGGGTTGGAGCGAGGCCGTTAAAAGTGAGTCAACCAGAAACTGCCGGTGCAGGAGGCGGCGGGCGGGAGGCAAATGAGAGCACCCGGGGAAACCTCAAAAAGCCGAAGTGACGCCCGGGGCAGGCGGGGGACACGGGCGCTGGGTTTGCCCATATATAGACAAATCGCGGCCCTGCTGCGCCAATGGCGGGTGTGGGGCCGTTGGGCTGGCGCTGGTGGCGGTGCCCTGTCATTTTCCGTGTCACCTGCTGCAACCGGCCCCGCAGGTGGGGGAAGGGGAGGCCACGCCACCCCCCGAGGGGCCCCCGTGGCACCCGGCGCTGCGCACATGGGTGAATCCTGTTTTCCCGCTTTCCGTGGGGTGGAGGATGCTCTGGGACACAGCCCAGCAGGGATATGGGGAAGGAGGGATGAGAACCACCACACTGGGTAGTGGAGCTCCCAGGGCTCAGGAGATGCAGGGCTGAGCTCTGTGGTGGCAGTCCCTCCTCTCCCTGGCCCAGGCACCCCCAGGAAAAGGGGCAGGAAGAGCCGAGCATCTCCAAGGGCCAGAGAGCCCAAGGAGGGGGAACAGGCATCCAGAGCTTCCAGGAAGCATCTCCCCACAGCTGGCACTGATGACACCTTTCCAGGGGGGCTGGGCCGGGCAACGCTTGGAGAGCAGTTCCAAAGCCCCCAGCCTGGCCAAGGGGTCAGACCCTGTGCTGACACCTTGCCCTGTACCATGTGCCTGAGCTGTCAGGGGACCCACCAGAGGGGCGATGTCCTTGCCCAACACATGTCCCAGGGCTCTGTTTGGGCACTCAGTGCTCTTCTGCAACTGTCTGTGCAAAAGGACCATTCCCTTCCCTTCCAGCCTGGTGCCTGCTTTGGGCAGAGCCTGGGGGATGCATATCTGGCCAGGAGGATGAAAGGCGAGTGCCACCCGGGATGCAGCAGGAAGTCTGGGAGAGCTGGGGATGGGGAGATACCATCAGGTCCTCAAATCCCTCCTGTGACTTCAGCTTTGCCATGTGCCCTCAGGAAACACGCCCTCAGCACCCACAGCCACCTCCACCACCAGGGTGAGACCCCACTCTGACCCCTAGCCCTTGGCATCTCCCCTTCCCATGATGGAAGAGACCTGGGAGGTGAGAGGTGTCAGCCAAGAGGAGGCTTGGGACCCTTTACTGGCTTCTTGTGTCCCCCCAGCCACCAAAACTCCAACTCTGTGGGCAGACCAGTGGGTTTAGAGGTGTCCACCACGGAGCAGTTTAGGATGTCTTTGCAGACAGCACTGAGCTTGCAAGGGGTGGAGGTGCCACATCCAGGTGTCCTTTGCAGGCCTCCATCAGGAACCCACCAATCTCTCCCCTTCACAAAGCAGAGCCTTCTCCTTCCACTGCAATTCCTGAAGGGGAAACACCCAGAGGATCCCTCATACATCAGAGCTCCCTGCTTTCCCTGCAGATTCCCTCAGCAGGGAGCACATCTCAGTTCCTCGCCCACCCGCCTCTATTCCCAGGGACACCAGGGACCCCTTGGGATGGGACCCGTGGCAGCTGAGCCCTGTTCCTGACACACTTTGAGAGCTCTCGTTGCCATCCTCACTCCAGCAGCGTTTCACTCCAGTCCAGTTCCTGAAGGTTCTCCAGGAGGACAGCTCAGGTCATTTTCTCCTGTACCTCCACCTGCCAAGGTCTCCTCAGACAGTTTCCAAGGAAAACAGTCCTAACCTGGGGGTTTTTTGCGCTTTTTTTCCCCTACAGCACCTACCCCAGAGGGTCTCCACATGCCCCAGGCTCACAGGGACAACTGAGAGGCTCCTGGGAAAGTCCAAGTCCACACTGGGAGGCAGCCAAGCAGGTGAAAGCAGATTTAGGGTGAAGCAGGGCTGATAATCACAGGGATGGAGCTCCTCTGCTACCAGGAAAGGTGCTGAGAATTGGGATTGTTCAGCTTGGACAAGAGGCTTTGGGGTGACCAAATTGTGGCCTTCCGGTACCTGAGGGGAGCTACAGGAAAGATGGAGAGAGACTGTTTACAAGGGCCTGGACGGACAGGACAAGGGGGAATGACTTCCAACTCACAGATAGTTAGATGGGATATTGGGAAGAAATTATTCCCTGTGAGGGAGGGGAGGCCCTGGCACAGGTTGGGCAGAGAAGCTGTGGCTGCCCCATCCCAAGGCCAGGCTGGAGCAAGCTGGGATAGTGGAAGGTGTCCCTGCCCATGGCAGGGGGTAGAACTGGACGATCTTTAAGGTCCCTTCCAACCCAAACCATTCCACAATTCTGTGATGCTGCTGCCACACAGCACCTCTCCCTCAGCACGCACAGGGCACCCACGGGGGCAGAGTGGGGGGGCTCACCCCAGCTCAGCCGCGGCCCCCCTTGGCAGAGCCCAACACGCTGTCACACACGTCCCCCTTCACCTGAAGCCCAGGTGGCCCAAGCTACAGGCCCAAGGCCACCGAGCCGCCCCCACCCCGGGTGTGGGCAGGTCCCTGTCCCCGAGGGGACACACGGAGGGGCCCCTGTGCAGGTGTGGGCGGCTCTGCCCACGGGCATTTCCCGGCAGCTGCCTCGTGCAGAGACACCGAGGGCTCTGCGGTTTGGAAAGTCACTTTTCTCGCCCGGAGGGGGAGCCGGGTATCGCTTCTCAAAACCCGCTCCGAGAAAATCCACCGGCTCGTGCTTCCTGCCCCGGCCCCGCCGCCCCGGAGCTGCCAGGCTCCTCGGGATGCCAAACCTGCAAGAGTTTCAGGCCTGGCTGAAATATTTGAGCGTCATTTGGTGCAGGGGGAGGAGCCGCCTTAAATTGCCTCAGATCTCCAGCTCCTGCCCGTTGACGCTTCCTCTCCCGATTCCCACCCAGGCACCGCCGCACATTTTTCCTCCAGTTTCTTCAACGTGAGAGCTCCCTGCCCTACTTTCCCCAGCGAATAAAGCTCCACATCCATTTGCTTTTTGCTGCTGCAAGGCAGCTCCGGGGCTGGAGTCTGGCTGAAACACTCATCTTGAGAGCTTTGCAGAGGTCCAACGCTCAGCCCTGGGAGCGATGAATCACTGGGGCAGCGTGGGCTGAGATGTGCTGCTGTGTGGGTGAGCCCGGGAGCCCGCAGGGAAGAGCCTGAGGGGAGGCACCGCGTTCTTGGAAGGGCTGTGAGCTGCTGCAGGCAGGGGAGCAGCGGCTCCCTCAAGGACCACCACGTTCAGCCCGTTTCCCTCGCTGCTCTGGCTCCGTTGCACCTGCACAGCGGCTCCTGCCGGTCTTAACTCTCCATATCCTGCAGCAGTTGGGGCTTCCTAGAAGGGGCGAGGTCCCTGCGGGGTTAGAACCCCCCTCAGCTTCCCTGAGAAGCAAAGTGCACGCTGCTCCCTGGGGACAGTTCCCTAAGCAAAGTTCCCAGCCCTGGCAGTGACTGCAGCTTCCCAGGAAGGGAGGTGAGAGCCACGGTGCCTTCAGCCCCCCACCCAACCCCAGCCAGACATGCCCGCCCTGCCCAGGGTCCTGCGCAGAGCCCTATTGTCACCTCCTCTGCACCACGGGGCCAGGGGACAAGGGGACAAGGGTCCTCCAGGCTCGGAGCAGCTGCATCATGACCATTCCCTGAAGCCAGGGAAGTGGGACACATCCTGGGAAGGCAGTAGGGAAAGGCAGCGTGAAACACAGCAGAAAATGGAGATTGTGCCTGGGTCCATCTCCAGCAGCTCCCTGAGCCCACGCCGGGCTCCAGCCCCGCTGCACAAGGCCGTGCTGCCACCCCGTGGCACTTGCCAGCGTGAGGCTTCCCGGGCCGGGCACGGCAGGGAGAGTGAGCTCCGTCATCCCCAACATCCTCCCAACCCGGCTGGAGCCGAAACTCCCCAGACCCATCTCCAGCCAGCTGGAGGAAGAGCCGCCCACCTCATCCTCCCTGACCCTCCCATCCTGAACCTGTCAGCTCTCGGCACGGCCGCCCAGACAGCACTGGCTGCAGCTTTCCCAGACCATTCCACAGGGATGAACACACCCCGGGGGATCCCAACTCACCCCGTGCTCCTCATGGCACAGCTGGGCTGAAATTGCCCTCGAGAGCCCAGAGGTCCGTGCCCAGAATGCCTAAACCTGAGCATCCTGTGCAGTCGTGCCCTGGGCTCCCAGGACAGTCATTCCTCTCTCCCACAGACCTGACCTACTGGGAATTCCCAAGGTACACCTCCTGCCCAGACTCTGCAACCCAGCAAGCCTGGAGGATACTTACCAGGCAATCAAGGGCTTTGATTTCACCAGGGATGTGTGAAAGTCATGGTCAACATCCTCCTCTCCCAAGGAACTGAACCTGCTGCTTTTTCTTGCCAAGAGGAGGGTACGACCCCGAGCCCAGGGCTTCCAGCTCTTCCCACAAAAGGTGATCTGCACCTGGAGGCGTTTTCTGGAGCCCAGAGACAACTTGGCCCTGCTCTGTACTGAGCCAATACTGACAGCAGATCACATCTGCAAGGGCCCAAGAGGAACGTGGTTTGAGGTGCTTTTCTCCGCAGTCCCCTCCAGCGCCCCTGTTGCTCCAGGCTTCTCCCAGCACACATCTGCTCCAAAACTCTACAGGAGGCCGTGCTCTGGCTGACCTGGAGCACTTGGGACTCGTTTTTCGGACCCAGCTCTACAAACCAGAGCAGGACAGAGATGCCACCTCCCTACCCCTGGCAGTGTCATTCCCCAGCCAGCCCTGCACTCCCTGTGCTGCAGCCGCTCTCATCCCAGACCAAATGCAGTTTTCAGGCTGTACTGGTTTTCCACCATTTGTCTACAGGAAAAAATAATTGAGCTTTTCAGCTCCAGGATTACCTCAGAAAAAAAAATATGGTTTTCACAGAGCTACTGATCAGGGACTCAGCCCTTTGTGATCGGTGGCTGCTGATGAACTGGAAGAAAATAAATCAAACAAGACCTGTCAGCTAAGGAGGGTGAATCCCTCAGAAGCCCATGTGATGCAGACATTAAGCTGACAGTTGAAAGAGTCAGATCCCTAGAAATATGAGGGTGGATGGTGTTTCCATCCCTGCTTGTCCATTCCTTCCCTCTGCAAGACCTGCTGCCTGCCAACCACACCAGCAAAAAACTGCCTGCCCTGGAGATCAGCAATGGCCAGTGGAAGGTCCTGGAAGGTCCATCCTGCTACCATATCCCTGGTACAACACCTGCAGGCCCAGAGCATTGTCACCTCCAGAAAAACACCTCCACAGGAAACACTGAACACCACTGTACCTGCTCCATCCAGCCGGGAGCTGCACAGTAGGGATTGCCTGTTCCCACAGGGAACACCCTAGCACAGCCAAGGGCAGGATCTCCCTCTCGAGGCAGGAATGTGGCCTGTGGCAGAAGCAGTGACACAACCACTGGCTCCGAACAGTCTCGCACAGGCAGGGGGGTGAGTGAGAGACCCATACACCACCACCCGCTCCCTGCAGCGGTGAAACCAGTGACGGAGCAACAGCTGGAGCCAGCCCTGGCCAGGCAGTGGGATTTATTGAACTATTTACACAGCTAGATCCCAAATTCCCTCTTTCCCACACCAACTTCAAAAAACTTGTGCATCACGATTAAACACCCTTCCCCAGCGCTGCTCACACCCTCTCCCCCTGTCAAGGCTCAAATAAAGGTCTCTGGTCTGTGTGGGCAGAGCGTGGGGTGGCGGAGTCCGGAGGTACCGAGGGAGGGGAGCTGAGCCAGTACACCTCGAGTCCAGCCTCGCTCCCTACAGGGAAAAGCTAAGAGGATTTGGAGCACCAGGATCCTCCAGGCAGCACAAGAGCCCTTTAGGTTTTTATGGCTGTATCCCGGGATTTGTAGGCCACACCGCGGCTCTTCAGCTCTCGGACAATCCCTGCAAGGAGACAAATGCAGGTCAGTGTTCTCGTGGGATGAGAAGCCCTGGAAAAATCCGGTGGTTCTGTCATATAGAGATTAAGATCTGGACAATCATCTTTATTTCATAGAATCATGGAATATCCTGAGCTGGAAGGGATCCACAAGGATCATTGAGTCCAACTCCTGGCCCTGCACAGACACCCCAACAATCCCACGCTGTCCTTGAGAATGTTGTCTAAACACCCCCTAAGCTCTGGCAGCCTCGGTGCTGTGCCCACTGCCCTGGGGAGCTTGTTCAGTGCCCACCCACCCTCTCGGGGAAGAACTTTTTCCTAAAATCCAACCTAAACCCTATCCCTGGGTATTTCTGATGTGCCTGGGCTGTGCCAGCAGGCCTCAGCTTCCAGCCTTGTGATGTTCCAGCTCCTTCCCAGTGCAGAGCTCAGAGAAATAAGGAGCCTGGGATCCCAGACACTGGCACAGCTTTCCCCCTGGGGATTTGGGATTCACTCCTGGTCAGGAGTCTGCTCTGGGGACTGGGCAGGGGCTCAGCTGGATGGATGATGCCGTTTCTGCATTCCAGAGATAAGGCAAATCCTCTGTGCCCTCCACTCCATTTATAAACACACAAACCCCACCGTGGCACGAGCCCTCGGTGCAGGAGGAAGACGAGAAGCAGCACCTGCTCACCAGAATTGCCTTAACAGCACCCCATCCTGCAAAACTCTTTCCTATGGACAAAATTTCGTGTTTCCCGGGAGCTGAACCATTTGAGACGAGCTCACTTTCCAGAGTCACCCTTTAATCCTAGTTTATCCCTCTCATAGCTGGTTTTAGCCAGCAGCATCTTCCATATCAGCTTCTGGCAACCACAGTGAAGAACCCTGAAGCCCCTTCCCCAGTCCAGCACCTCCTTGCAGTCGCCCTGCTGATCCCTTCCCACCTTGCTGATCCCATCACCCACATGGCATGATCCCTGTCCACAGTGTTCACGGAACCCCCAAACCCTGATTCCATCTCACAGGTACCTTGGGGCAGGCGGCCGGTCACGGACACTGCGTAGACACCTGGCTTGAAGGTACCTGGGGGGAAGAAAACACCGAGTTACCCCGTGTGGCAGCAGTCAGGTGGGAAGGGACACCTGTGCAGATGTCCCTTAATTGGAGGGGACATCGTGGGGCAGAACCCTCTCCACAGCCCAAACAACCCACTGTCCCTGAGAAGGGTCTGCTGGGGACCAGGGACCTGTGGCTCCCAAAATACTCACTGATCCTCTGCCACTTGGAGACCCAGCTGTCCTCGGGGCTCATCATGGCGATGATCCTGCGGGAGGGATTGGCACTGAGGGGACATTTCCCGGCCGTGTGACCCCGCAGTGCCACCACAGGGTCCCCAGGCTCCCTGAGGACCGTGGCCAGGCCCCACTCACCCGTCGAAGGAGGAGCTGGTGCAGTCATAGACCATCTCGCGGTTGCCCTTCATCTGCAGGTAGGTCTCGCAGTTGTCACAGCCGTCGTACTCGAACTGGTCGATGGTCTGAGGGGACAGCGGGGTCAGGGACGGGGCCGGGAGCGGGGAGGCTGCGGGGAAAGAGGGAGCCCCGGGAAGGGAGAGAGAGAGGGAGCCCCGGGAAGGAGCGGACAGGCCCGGGGCAGGAAGCGCCCCGAGGC
>VZRE01006998.1:243396-277051 GCA_013396775.1 Cephalopterus ornatus | reverse complement strand
AATCCCAATCCCTGTTCCGATCCCGGCCCGGCCCCGATCCCGATCCCGGTTCCAATCCCGATCCCGATTCCAATCCCTGTTCCGATCCCAGTCCCTGTTCCGATCCTGATACCAATCCCTGTTCCTATCCCGATCCCGGTCCCGGTTCCAATCGCGGCCCAGCCCCGATGTCGACCCCGGTTCCAATCCCAGTCCCGATCCCGGCTGCGATCCCAATCCCGAACCCGATACTGATACTGGTTCCAATTCCGATCCCAGTCCCGATCCCAACCCCGGTTCCAATCCCAGTCCCGATCCCGGCTGCGATCCCAATCCCGAACCCGATACTGATACTGGTTCCAATTCCGATCCCAGTCCCGATCCCAACCCCGGTTCCAATCCCAGTCCCGATCCCGGTCCCAATCCCACTCCCAGTCCCACTCCCGGCGCGGTCAGTGCCCCGAGGCTCCCGGGCCAGCACAGCCCCAAGGAACAAACGCAGGCAGCACACCAGTACATGGATAAATATATTAGTAAATAAATATATTTCTGAGCACATCAGCATATTCACACATCTGCGTGTGGATCGGACATAAATACACAGTTTTGCATATATATAAAACGTATTTTCCTTTTTTTTTTTTTTGTTTGTTTGGTTTTTTTTGTGGTGGGTTTTTTTTTGGGTTTTGTTTTTTTTTTTTTCCTGGGTCATACTTTACTCCCAAACCCCGAGAGCCAGGATAGACTCAGCAAAAAACCCAAACTAAATGAGAAGCAACGACAACAAAACGAACCGATATTCACATTTCCGAAGGATCTGAAGGATCTGTGTGGAGGGGGGATGTCCAGCCAGCCCAGTCGTGGATCCCAGCTCAGGGGGTGGGAGCTCCTGGGAAAAAGGGGGTCCCTGGGGAAGGGCTGGGCCTTCAGTTGGGACAGAGGGAGCCTGGAATGCTCTGGTTTCCATCTGTTTTCAGCCTTGGATGCAATGAAGGAAAATGAGCTCTGCTTCACTGCTGGGATGCTGGAGAAATTCTGTGATGGAGCCCACATGTACTGAGCACTCAAAAGCATCACCCAGAAGCCAGAGGTACAGGAACTGTGAGGAGCCAGTCCCTGTTTTCTCAGCTATTGCTTCTTCCCTTCCCAGCAGCCAAGGACAGTCATCCATCTACTGAAAACGATCGTAAAACTCACCTTCCCAGAGAGTTCGCCCCTCTCCTCGCACCTGGGCCCCCACCAAGGCAGACCTGCAGCTCAACAAGGCCCACAGAGCAGGACAACATCCAGGAGGGCCGTTTCTAGATGAAAAGGAGCAGCAGCATAAGGTCAGGAAAGGAAAACACTTGGAAGCAGGCACTGCCCTGGCACCCTGGTAATACTGCAGTGGGGAGTGGAGGGTGCATTAGTGCTCCCACAAAGCTTGGGGCTTGCTGCAGATTCCCTGTTTAGTTAGGGATAAGGAGGGAAAAGAGAGGAGGACTTAGAGACTGCAAACGAAGACTTGTTCCTCTGAGCAGTGAAATGCATCCCTGGAAGCTCTCAGCCTTCTTGACTCCGAAAGAAAACAGTGGGAGCACCCCGACTTCATGGCCCTCCCCTCTGTAAAGTCCACTGAGCCCTCCAGGATGGTCAAGGACGTGGGGACCTGGTTGAGACAAGCCATGGGCAACGTCCACAAGAAGCCAAACAGGGCAAATCTGGATCTGCTCCTGGGAATTTTCCTCTAGTCGAAAACTGACTTCCCTGCAAGGGAGAAAACATCTGAGCTTGTGTCTTCTGCCTGCAAGAAGAGCCTGGAAAGGTTTAAATATAATTCTAGTGGGTTCTTTGATGAAAGAAATTCATTTCTTCTCTACACTGAAAGGTCCTGCAGGGGCTCAGTCACAGGAGACAAGGAAGGGAATAGCAAGGGAATAATGCTGGGTTTGAAACAGTGCTATTGGCCGATCAGTGACTGTCAGGGGCTGATGAGCAGCTGGAACAAGGATGCCTTTTTTCCAAGGATTAAGGGCAGCAAACGCCGTAAAAAGCTTTCCTCACCACAAAGGAAGGCAGAGGCAGAATTATCCTGAACTGGGACTGCATAACTAGTGTGCTCTCTCGAGCTGGAGAAGCTGCTGCTGATTCAAAGGAAGACACAGGAAGATTGCTGAGCACTGAGCACATGGGGAAATCTGTTCCTACCCCAGGTTTCAAACTGTCAGGAGTTACCTTCAGCTCCAGTGTTGTATCCTCAGCAGTGCTTCCCTGTGCTTGGAAGCACTCGGTGCCATATAAATGTGCACTTCATGTGGGAATCTGATTCTTTGGCCTGACTGATCATTTAGGGCAACGAGCTCGACAGGAATTCCCTGCTGTTTGGAAGCTGTTTGGGTTCTATATGTTTTGAATTTGGCAGGTTTTATTTTACTTGAAGGTCTGTAGATTATGAGACGTAGGAAATAAGAACTAGTGGCATCCAAAAAAAACCCCTCAAACCTCCCACAAGTGGGAGGGGGGGGAAAAGTAATAAACTGGAGCCTGATGATTTCTCAAGTTTTCTCCCTGCATCATCAAAATGTTGGAAAAGACAGAAGGGTATTTGGAAAAATCCCTGCAGAGGATCATTTCGGGTGTCTCAGAAATACGAAGATAAGGCTGGGTAATGGCTGGGGCCCTGCTCTGCATTTATTATGGAGACTTCTGCTGGGAATTTTTGCTGTGTCTTGAGGCAATGAGAGAGGAAGCAGCAGGCACCATGTGAACTCAAGGATTTTCCATGACTCCTGTGATAGGGACACCTCGGGTTTGAAATACACTCAAAAAATGAGTTGCTCTTTACAGGGCTGGCCATGACACCTAGTTTGAGGGTGGGTGGAGGAGTTAGAGTGAGAGACTTGTTCACATTGCCAGATGAGAGGGTGGATTCTTTGCAATGGAAAGAGTCTGACCCAGCTCCTTCCCAGAACTGCTGACGTTGTCCCTGTGTCTTCACCTCTCCTGCTGCTGCCAAATGCAGGGAATGGCCGAGACGGCGTCAGCTGAGGGGCACTGGAGGGATCAGAAGTGGTGAGAGCTGGTGGTTTCCACTGGAGTCAGAAGCAGCACCTTGCAGGGCAGACCTGGGAGCAGTGAGATGGAGAACAGCTTGTTGCTGTGTCTGAAATAGGCACGGAAAACTTAATTGGAGAAGTCTGGCTTTTGACCTAAGTGAGGAAATGAAGTCAGGAGCTACCAGGCCACAGAAAGTCATTTCTGCAGCTTTTGGTCTCGAAGGCTTGTTTATTTTTGAAGTGTTTAGCAAAACCTTCTGTGGCATGAACATGCCAAAATAGCAGCTTGCACTCCCTCGCTGAGCTCTCTCGCTGGTGTCTCTGCCCAGCCCACGCAGAGATGCCACAGGGTGACCACGGGCTGCCTGTGCCTTCAGAGAAGGGGTCCTGGAGAGCACAGCTCTGTTTGTGGGACTGTTGCAACATGGGGACGTGTGAGGAGACCACAAGTGCCCCACTGCTGTTTGCAGTCTGTGTCTGGCGGGGCTGGGCTGGGCATCGCTCGGTCCTGTGCAGAGAGCGAGGTGTGAACTCCTCCTGCTGAACATCTGTGTCCACTCCAGCTCCCAGGGAGCAAACGGGCCAGTGTTTCATTAGACTGAGTGTTCATGGACATCCTGGACCTCCTCTTCAGATCCTGCATTCAAAGAAAAGGAGAAAGTGAAGTGTCAGCTACACCTGGCTTAACATTCCTGGGCTCTGCAGCTGCTGGGGCCTTGACCCTGCAAATACAGAGAACAGATGCTGCAGGGAAAGCCACTAAAAAAGCCACTAAGCCACTGGAACAGGCTGCCCAGGGCAGTGGTCATGGCCCCAAGCCTGACAGAGTGTTGGGACAACGCTCTCAGGCACAGGGTGGGATTGCTGGGGTGTCCTGAGCAGGGCCAGGAGTTGGACTCGATGATCCTTGTGGGTCCCTTCCAACTCAGGATAGCCCACTGTTCTAAGAAGTTTCTCCCAACTTTTCAGAGGCTTCTGGCCAGCTCCCAACCAGTTTATTCCTCTAAGATAAAGTACAATAAAATCTAAAGATAAGACATCAAGCTACTCTTTCAGAAGAGGCAGGCTAAGGGCACAGTGCTTCCCCAGGATTCACATCACTACTGGGAGCTTGCTTTTGAGGCTTTCTGATGTTTGTTCTTTGAGCAAAATCTGCACAGCTGATTGAAAAATTATTAGGAACACTCATTCATATCACACAGAGGCAGGCAGCACCTTCCAGGGTGCACTAGAAACTCCCGACAACAGAAGCAGAGTGAGTGATGCAAGACAGGGATGGCACAAGTTTCACAGTGTTCAAGAGGTTGCACAAATTGCTTCTGAGTCCCAACCAAGCTCAGGCTCTTCACCAGCCCCCTCTGCCTGGTGAATTATTGACAGGGAAATGCTCAGCAATTTTATTTTGAACCATTCAACTCGAGGGCTGCCTAAAAGGTGCACCCTGAGTCACCGCTCCAGCCAGCCCCTTTCTCTCCAAGTGTCTTCTCTCCAACTGCCTGTTGCCACACACATCAAATGTCTGAGCCTGCCCAGAGCTCTCACACACGGTCAGAATAGCCCAGTGAAGGCACACAGGCATTATTTTTCCCATTTCCCTTTTCCTGAGCGCTCCTGAGATCCAAAGGAAACAAATGCCCATCTAGAGATTCCTAGAGAGCAACTCAAAACAACTTTTCACAACAGTTACAGCAAACCCTGGATGGTTGTGCATCACCAGCTGTAGGAGCAGAGCCTTGAAAATTAAATATAGGGGAAGAAAACAAACAGATGAGGTTCTGCTTGGAAAAATGTAGCTAATCAACATGGGGAAATTATTGTACATATGCTGTTTTACATGTACATAAGTGAGCAGGCATGGCCAAAGTACCTGAAGACAGAGTTTGAGGGTATCAGACATTTGTGATTTGAGTCACCAGCACATGGAATAAGCCATTTCCAGTAGCTTCCCAACTTCAGTTCCTTTGTGAGCAGATGCCCTCAGCCTCAAATAGCATTACTATAGTATTTTCTGAAAACTGTGCCTGCGTGAGTGTCCCCTGTTACACAGACAGAAAAGAAGGCTGAAAAAGGAAGGAGAGGTGGGAGAACCTCGGCTGCTGGACTGGCCATGGAGACCCACCCAGGGCAGTGACCTGGAGGAGCACACCTTGGTGACACCACAGGAGGTTTAAGGGTGGTCTTCTACCTCTAATCCCTTTCCCCCTCCCTGGTGAAGATCAAAGACGTGACATGAAAGGGAATGGATTGAGAGGATGAGCAGGAGAGGGAGGGGAGGGGAAGGATGCCCAGAGCACTGCAGGAGGGGAGGTTTCCCAGGGAGAGAAATCAAGAGATTTCAACAGCCTGTGCTGGGAGTAATCTGGCTGTTCTGGGATGCCATCTGGCCGTGCTGGGGCGCTTTAGGAAGCCGTCTAGCTGTAATTCCCTGCCAGTTGTCTGACTTCCCTTAAAAGGATCCATCTAGCATTGTTCAAGGATTGATTCTTCACTAGCACAACTCCCAGGTGCAGTTTCCCAGGCAAGAGAGGAGTCAGGGATGTATCCTTATGCAAACCCCACCAAGACAGGCTGGTGGAGGTGCTCGAGGAAGCAGCGTAAACTCCAAGACCATTCAGGCCTCTCTGGGATCACCTGCCGCGTTATTCCCTGCCACGCCAGCGCATGGCACTGCCTGCACAAGTGGAGTTTCTCCAGGGGCTGTGGATCAGGACTCAGCCTCACGTGGCAGCTGGGCGAGGTAAGCACACACCTGGAGGGAGTTGCATCCCACAGCAGCACCAGCAGCTTCTGGAAACCCAGGTTTAGGGACTTCCTGAGCCAGCGGGTGTATTTGCATCCCTGCATTTGCCAGCTCTTGATCTGGGCTCTCAAATCCCTTTTACTCCTGGCACTTACATCCTCTGGGCAACCAGCACCAGTTTCACTACACATCATGTGTTGCCTTTTGGGTGTTTTAAAGCATCTGGTTCCCGTTTGATGCCACCAATTACTTTGTTCTAAGCACCAGTGAGTCCCTCTCATCTGCCTTCTCCCCTGCTCTCCTGATTTCATATCCTCTTTCATATCCTCTGCTAATCACCTTTTTGCCACATGAAAGTCTCACTATTCTTTGTTTTCTCAGAAAACCCCATCACTGTGATCCCTTTCTGCCCTTCTCCCAAACCTGCTATTTCCCTTTTTGAGAAGGAGTGATCAGGAGCTCTGAGATCACCACAGGCTTATGCAGCTGCACAAAGGCACTTTCTGCTTGTCCCACATTAGTTCCCAGCCAGCTCCTAATAATAATTTGATTTTTACTCAGAAGTGGCTCTGCTTGTGTGTCATTTTGCGCTACTTCCATGGGATTTTCCCCACCACTCTCTCCCCCACAGCTCAGCAGCAGGAGATCCCTCTGTAACACTCTGTATCCAGCCTTAACGCTGACACCCTGATGGACTTTATCTGTTACACACTTTGCTATCTCCTTGTCCAGGATATTTACGAGCTTGCTGGAAGGTGCAGACAGTTGGAGAACTCCACTTTGCTCCTCCTCTGAGTAATTTCCCTCCACGAAGTCTGGTCCACACCTTGTCTGCTATTTTCTAGCCAGTTATTTACCTATGAGAGCACCTTCCCTTTTATCCTTTGAGAGCATCCTTCCCCTAAAAGATGTGCCAGGCGTTATCTCTCCCTACGGAAGCTGGGTTGCCTCCTCCCCTGGTTTTCACATTCAGCCATGTGCCTACAAGTCAGCCCCTGTATCTGAATTCTTAACAATTTGCTTGGCTGGAAAGTCAGGCTCATCATTCTGTGGCTTCAGCTATTTCCAGCTGATATTGCCCCCAGATCTTCCTTCTGGCTCTGGGCATGGATAAGAGATTGCAGGCCACGTTCAGGATTTATCAGCTCTGTGCTTGAGCCCTGCAGGATGCCCAGGGGGTGAGCTGTACCCCTGGCAATTTGTTATTTCAGAGTCACTCAAACTGATGAGTTCATTCATGAGGGATCCTGTATCCCCTGCCCTGTGCAGGGTGAGAACCTCCCCGAGCTCTTCCAAGGCTGATCATTAATGCAATAAATTCAGTTTGTTCTTCTTCTCTCCCTGCACTTACAGCCCTTGAACAACCCTCAGACCTGTGTTATTCCCTGGATCTGCAGAGCCTCAGGCAGCCTTCTCCCTTCTGATGGAGCTGGAAATGTTTGCATTAATAGTCTCTCTGTTTTTCACAAGCTGCTCACAGAAGTCTTCCCTGGTGTGCCTCTCCATGGCTCTGCACTGAGCTTGGCATCCAACCCTGTTCTAATCTCCTTGTCTTACCACACCTTGGCTTTGGAAGAACAGCTTCCCAATGCCCTCTCTGCCCTGCTGCTTGGCCAGGCCTTTTGGGGCTTTAAATGATCCCTGTGCCCAACAGCATCTTAGTCTCTTGACTGCTTCTTTTAGAATTATTATGAAAAGACTCTCGTGTCTCTGTAGGCTCCTCTTTGCAGCCTGTGCTGACACTGTGTGTTACAACCCTAATGCCACCCTCTTTCTACTTAGGGGCAACTGGGGATTTTTGTGTCACTTGTCATTGGACTTCACACTCTCCTTAGCACAGTGTCCCTCCCATGCCACCAGAAGAGACACACTCTTCTCTTCTCTGTAATTTCACCTGGGAATTACAGGGTCCTGCTCCTTGTTTTTCCTTTAAACTGGGTTTCTGAAGAGTTTATGTCAAAACTTTAATTTAAAGCTGGGCTTTCTAATTCATCCGTTTATATTTTTAGCCTTATGCCATCTATCTGGAGGCACTGATGCATTTCTTCCTTGATCTCCTTGTCTGTGTTTTCTGTCCTGCCTACATGGGACTGTCTATTGAGATTGTTCTTTGCTCTTTTTACTTGGTCTCTTGACTTCCACCTTTCCCAAGATAAAGCACCAATGTGATTATAACTCAGAGGTTGTGTTATGTCACCCAACGTGTTTTCAGCCCGGCGGCTTTTCTGCATAAGCCCTGCACAAGCTCTCTGCTCTGCCCTCTGTTCCTAATAAAGCTAAATCCCAAATCTATGTATTTTTTCAGCCTTACAAGGAGATTCTGATCTCTGCCTGGTCCTGAAAGCATCCTCCAAAGCTACTGCAGTCAAACAGAGCCACAATGCTTTCAAACACATTGGTCCTTCCAGCTCCAAGAGAGAATGAAGGCTGGGTGTGCTTGGCAAAGCAGCTGGCACTGGCTCTGGGGGGGGGCTAGAGAGCCTCAGGAGGTGGGCACAGACTGAGGCCACTGGGACTACCTCCAAAAAGACAACACAGGCGTGGACCTTGCAATGCCCTGAGCACAGCAGCACCCAGCACCCCTCTTTAGGTGCACAGACTCCTGCTCTGGGGGCTTCGGGAGGCCTCTCAGGTTCAGGTAGGAGCTCAAAGCAACTCCTGAACAGCTTTTCCTGAGCCAGAAGGGCTCTCTCCATGTGGGAGCCCCTGCTGTGATCCCGGGAGGGCATCAGCACTCAGAGCTACTCGTGAACCAGAGGCACCTCTGCACTGCTGCCTCCTTATCTCTCCAAAGGGCAGCATCCCTGCGGGCTCCCGGATCACCCATCAGCCGTGTCACCCACTTGTGTGCCTGGGAAAACAATCTGTTCCTGGCAGTCTGGGAGGCCGGAGCGCCGCGGGGAGCCAGGCCCGTGCCCATCCAGCCCCCACTGCCCCGCTGCCCCCGCGGCTGGAGCTGCCCCGGGAGCCTGGGCGTGGAGCGGGGCTGGATAGACGAGCGCGGGGAGGAAGTGATTATCTCTGCGGCACAATGGGCACGGTGAGTCACGAATTTAGGGCCAGTGTTTTAAGAGAAATTAGGCAGCCAGATCTGTGTTTGGTACCGAAATCAAAAGAGTTTGCCCGAGGAGCTGAAGTGAGTCAGTGGCAGGGGGAGGAAGGGAGCCGGGCTCTGCTCCCAGCCGGCACCTGCCCGGGCTGACGCGCAGGTTGCTGCCTTCAGAGGACCTCAGAGAGCAAGACCCGGGAGCTAAACTCGGGTTCTTTCAAAGAGCCTCGTCTCAAAGCCATTTTCCCTCTCTCAGTGAGAGATGTGCAGCAGTTAGGCAAAGGGCCAAACTTTAATTACATCTGATTTCCAAAAGACACTAAAAAGCAACTCCCACGCAACAGAGGCAGGTGAGAAACCAGGGATGTGCAAATCCATCAACTCACTGAGTCTGTTCTACTACCACCAGCCACACACACTTCCTTCCTCACTGATACCAGTTAGCTGGGCTTGGCTAAAACAACTGGAGCCCAGAAAGCCTTAAAGATAATGACTCTGCCAGCAAGACATCCAGACTGGTGTGAGGACACTGAGAAATGTGGTCCCATCCTTCCCTTTGGGAGATATTCCACCTGCTGGAGATGTTTAGTTAAAATTAGCCACCTTATTTCTCATTTGCAGTATTTTAGGGTTTGGTGCACTCATTAACACACTTGCTCATCGTTCAGGCCACCATCTCCAGACACGTGAGCCCTGAAACGCTCCTGCTGTCAGTGCTCCTGTAGGAAAGCCCACGGGGAAGGTACCAGGTGTCCTGGCACCCAGAGCTCCTTCAGCAAACCCCCCTCATTCACCTGCTCCCTGCAAGGAGAGGAGCACACCAGACTTACCCTGCCCACCCTGCTGGGACGGGCAGTGCAGGTGGAGACTCAGACTGTGTCTGGGGGTGCCCGTCCCTGAGAAATCCGCAGGAACCGGGCGGGCTCCCTCCCGTCCCGACACCCCCTCCTCCTGCTTCCTCAGCTCGGAGCTGGACTGCGGCACCAAACACTTCCAGAGTGGCCGGGAGCCAGAGCCACTGGGCAGGGGAGCGCTTGGGATCAGGGGCTGGACCTCGGGAGAGCAGTGGGAGCCAGCGGGATGGCCGTGGGGAAGGTGAGCATCGCAGGCTTTGGGCAAGGCCAAGTCCTTGGGCAGCAGAGCGGGGTCGGGCTCCAGGGAACACTTTCTTTTCCTTCGGTGATGCCGGCTCTGTAGGCTGTGTCTCGGGGGCAGTGGGGCAGGGCATGTGCCAGCTGCTCCCGACTGTCTGTTGGCATCTACACCGAAGTCCAACCTGTTTGGAGAAGCGGAGGGGGCACGAGGGGGCTCCCGGCCTTCCTGGGGACAGGTTGGCTGTCCTGCCAGAGCCGCCTCCTGCAGCATAGCGCTGCTTTCTGGAGGCTGCTGGCAGTGATGGCTCTTCTCAGTCCTCTTCTGTGTCCGAGCCCCGTGGAAGCCAACCTTGGCCCCAGCATAGCGGGGCTTGCGTGGCACAGGCCCTTGCCCGGCGCGCCCGGGGGGACACTCTGTGTCCCGTCTGTAGTGGTGGTGCTGGTGGTGGTGGTAGTGGACGTGGCTGAGCACCTGGGGCTTGGCTGGAGCAGCCCCCCCGGGCACCATGAGGTCCAAGGACCTGGGCCGCCTCTCCCTGGGCGGCCGCAGCGGCTCCTGGCCGTGGTCCGTGGCGGGGCCCTCGGAGCTGCAGTACACGAAGGGATCGTAGTCGCTGCTCAGGGAGCTGCGGAACGTGGAGCAGCTGCCGTGGATGCCCTGCAGACTGACGTCCGTGCAGTTCAACATGGAGTCGCTGGAGGAGCCGTGGCAGGGCCCCGAGCTGGAGTCGCTGCCCGGCCCGTCCGCCAGGTACCCGCTGTGCTCCGTCAGGTAACTCTCCCCGGAGCCGCTGCTGTTGTGCTGGTGCCCGTGGCCCCCTCCCCGGCGCAGGGCGGGAGCGCGGTGCTGCTTCTGTGCCAGGGCTGCCTTGAGCCCCGGGCAGGGGGGCTGGGGCTGCAGGGAACACGTCCTGTGGGGTGCCAGCGCCTGCCCACACGCCGAGGGCACGGGGAGCTGCTGGCCCAGCAGGCCCGGGGCCAGCGGAGACGTGTGGCCGCAGGCGAGCAGGGAGGGGGCCGGTCTGTAGGGCATGTAGTGGATGGTGCCAAAATCCAGCTGGGAGAGCTCTGGGGAGTGGAAGAAGGGGTTGCCGTGGGCTGGCTCCGTGGGAAAGCTCCTGAGGTTCCTCTGAGGATACGGGTGTGGGAGGTGATAGAGGGCATGTCCTGGGTGCTGGCGGAAAAGGTGGAGTCGCCGTCCAGGCTCCATGTCCTGAGGGGCCAGCCTGGAGCTGGCAGCCGTGGCCTGGTCCACTGAGTCTCTGGCTGTGGAGAGAGAAGGGAGCATCTAGCACAAGTCCCACAGCCTGGCTGTACCCCTGGCACCAACTCCACTACCCTCCCACCCCACGTCCCACCTGTGTCCCACAATTCCCCATTGCCACCACCAAACCACCCCCACGGTCCTGCACACTCAGTGCTTTCCCTGCTGCCCCCCTCCCTTCCCCACAGCTCCCAAGACTGGAGACCCCTCCTCTTGGTGCAGGACCCAAGCTCAGCGTCCTGCTGTACCCTGGGGGGTTCACACACAGGGACCCCTCTCCATGGACACACCACCCCGTACATTCCATGCACAGGGACACATGGAGCTGCTGATCCATCACCCAAGGGTACCTGGAGCTCCTGGTCACAACCCCTGCACCCAACCCTGTCCCTGCCCAGAAAATGCTGCGTCTGAGCCCTACCAAGAATATTGAACATGCAAAGGGGACACGTGTGGTGCTGCTGCAGCCAAGGGTCAACACACTCCCGATGGAACTCGTGGGAGCACGAGATGATTCGCAGTTCCTAGAGAGAAGAGGAGGAGAATGAGCAAGGAGAACCATGTCCCAAGACCTGGATGGGTCCTTCTTGATGGAAGTGAGCCTCGAAGGACAGAGAGATGTCTAAGAGCGAGGGATCTGCAGCCCAGTTGTGCACAGAGGAGGCTGTGCAGTAGCTCTGGTTCTGCTGTGGGGTGTGAACATCCAGGGAGGTGAAAGGCCTGGGGAACAGGGAGGTTTCAGGCCAGGTGCTCTGGAGCAGCAAGCCCCACTTTTGCCCTGTCGTTTCAGCATAGATGTTTTATTGACATTTTACCCAAGAGCCACAGCTGGAGACCTTCCTCGCGACATCAGAGTGACTCCAGCAGAGACAGGGCTCTTTTGGCCAAGGAGCAGGCAGACTCCATGGATGCTGGCCCTTTTCCCAGCCCTCAGGAGCTCCAGAAGGAAATATCACCAGGGCCTCCTGCTCCTGCCACGCTCAGCTCCCACCGGCGATCCCACCCGGGAATTTTGGAGCTGTGGTTGCCCAGCAGCCCTGCCCACATCCTACCTGGCCCTCGCTGAACTCCTCCAGGCAGACGGCACAGACTGGGGCGGAGCTGCAGCTGCTGGCCGAGTCCCACCGCGACGCCGGGCGGCACCGGGGCTGGTACCGGCGTGTGGCCAACTGCCCGATGGCCTGCAGGGTCTGCTGCTGCAGGGAGTCCTGAGACAGAGGGGAGGCTTTCAGGACAGGCTCTACCCTTTCTGAAATGGGATTTGGGGACGCTACTCATTTCCAGAGGTGGCTTTTTGTCTAACCTGACTTATCCAGGCTAGGCTTTGTCACCAGAAGGAGACAGCTGGCTCTGGGCATTCAAAATCACTCAGTAGTGCTGAGTTTTTGAGCCCCAAAGGATTGCCTCTCTACGGGAAAAATGGAATATTCTCATATAGGGAAATACACCTGACTCCGGGAAGATGATTAAAAATTTCTTTATTTCAATTAAAAATACTAAATCATAGAACCATAGAATCCCAGAATGGTTTGGGTTGGAAGGGACCTTAAAGCTCGTCTTGTTCCAACCCCCTGCCACAGGCAGGGACACCTTCCACTAGCCCAGGTTGCTCCAAGCCCTGTCCAACCTGGCCTTGGACACTTCCAGGGGTGAGGCAGCCACAGCTTCTCTGGGCAACCTGTGCCAGGGCCTCAGCACCCTCACAGCCAAGAATTCCTTCCCAATATCCCATCTAACCCTGCCCTCTGGCAGTTTGAAGTCATTCCCCCTTGTCCTATCACTATCTGCCCATTTCCCCAGTTTCCAAACCATGTCTGTTCCTGCCTTTTGTGTATTCCTGTTGCTCCAGGAGGTCCCTACCTGAGTCCTGTTCAGCTGGCACTTTGTGCGGACAACGAAAATCAAAATGATGACGACCACGGTGCTGACCACTGTGAGGAGAATCCACACGTCGTAGTCTGGCTGTTGGGTAAAACAGGAGAGAAATTACTCTTGTGTGGCAGACTTGGGAATAAGAGGCTTGGCAGGGGACTCCCAATCTCTTCTGGCCCATCAGCCTTTGAACACAAGGCCAAGCTCTACCTCTTTGCCATTTACAGGCAAAGGAAAAAAGGGTTCAGTGTTTTTTAGATATCCCACCAAGAATGGAAAATCTCTGTCTTGCAGCATCTCAGCTCCCCCAGTGCCATGGTCTAAGGTAGCATAACATGAGAAAATCAAGGCTTGGTCTCACCTGAAGAGACAGAGAACCCCCTCATCTCACTCGTGACGTTGAAGCAAAAGAAACTAAAGAAGCTGAAAGTGCTTTTGAGCCTTTTTTGGCAGCAGGTCAAAAGGCTACAGACAGCTCCTGCCAGGGGCTGTGATCTCTGGCCCTTGGGGGACAGCAGCTCTGGCAAAGCCCTGTGCCATGGCTTGGGAGGGAGGATGTGGGAGGCAATGGGAATGGTGTGTGCCTCACCCAGGCTGGTGGCTCCTTGACCTCTATCTTCACGTGGGCCTCTCTGTTCTTGTTCACCACGCCCATGAGGAGCTCAGCGTCGTGGCCCCTGATCAGAACCACGGGCTGGCTCAGGCCTCTGGGCTTCCTCAGCTGCAAAGGAACAAACACAGTGAGGGCTGGTCCAGAACGGCCTGGAAAAGGACAATCCTGGTTGCCCAGGCATGTCTGGTTCCTCCTGATGCTTCCTGCACACACTTTAGAGCTGGATTGCTCCCCCAGATCTGCACTGTCCTTCTAGGATGAATCAGATTGAAGCTCCTCCTCTTGTACCAACTCTCCAGCATTGGAAAAATACTCAATTTTCCCTGCTGGTGCGCAACTAGACACTGCTTTGGTGTCTCTTGAGCTCCTCTTCAAGCCCCTGTGCAAAAGTTCTTGGTGTCTCCTCTTCCCTGTGGGAACTGCCAACAGCCCTGCTGAGTCCTGCCTTCCCACAGAAATGCTTCCTCTGCTCTTCCTGTGAGACCCATCCAGTTCCCCTCCTCCCTGAGGACATTCTGCTTGTTCCTGGTCATACTGGCCTGGGCTGGCTCAGCAGCCATCCAAGCCTGCTCCCTTCCAGACTGACCTGGACCAGGGTGGCCATCGGACCTCCTGACCACTTCCCATGCCCTGAGGGGACCTGGGGGCACCCAGAGCTGGGTGCCTAGGTCTGGGGACAGGGATGTGAGTGGAGGTGCAGATGGCTGTGAAGACTATGGAAGCTGAAGGGTCTGAGTTGTTGAGAGGTGCCACTCTTGGCTCTGGTATCCCAGATGGGGAAGCTGGAAAAGTGGGATCAGAGGCTCAGAGAGATCAGAGACTGGGATCTGAGCAACCGTGGTGTCACCTCATGGATCTGCACTCGCTGCTGCCTTTCTCTGCCAGCAGAAATGAATCTGTAAGTGCAGAAAAGAGCCAGGAGAGATGGATCCAGCAAGGAGTCAGCCCAGAGTTTGGATAAGCTCAGGCACCAGCTCCCCTTGTCTGTCCTCTGCTGAATGCTGGATACTTTTCATTATCCCTGGATCATTTGGATAGGGAACTGATTCCATTCCAGAGACGACGACAATGCTGGGGGAAGGGACCTTTGTTGGTCTCTAAACTTGCACCAGGAGTGTTGCAGGGTGGGCTGTGACTTGGGCTTGAAAACATGAGAAGTCACCTTTCCCTGGAGGTACGCTGGGCTGTCTGGACTAGAGGGAATTGGGAAATCCACGACTTCCCAAGAGGAAGCATCCAGCTCCTCTGGGAGCTCAATTGACCAGACGATGTCCTCTGAGAGTGTGGATGTGCCCTGGAGTGCAGGAAAGAGGAACAGACTCTTCATGGGTGAGTGGGGTAAGAGCCAACATCCAACACCAGCTGGGACCTGGGACTTTCTGCTGGTAGCTGGTGGGTCCTGATGGACCCATTTTGGGATGGGACAGGAGCACTGTGGTTTAGATGAGGATATTAATGGGGTCTGTACCTGATCAGCAGCACTTTCATCGTCAGTAATGTCGAAAAGGATCGCACGGGCTCCACGCTCCCCTGCCAGCTTCGCCTGTCCAAAACAACAGAGACTTCAGCGGACACTCTGCACTGTCCCCTGTGTCAACACCTGCCATTTGGATCCATGTCTGCCTCCCAGGCTCTTTGCAGGGAAAGAAGCACCTGCTTACACTGAGGAAACCATTTACACTTTGATTCCTGTGCTTGCCGCAGGGCCCGCTCTTGCCAGAGCTCTGGGGCTCTTCCTCCCTGTGGTTGTGGAGATGAATTAGTTGGTGGCCTTGCAATCACAGCAGGACACAAACCTAAACACTCCCCAGCTGTCTGTGCCACGTGCCCCTTTGCTTCAGAGCTGGATTTGCTGGGGAGGGATCTGCTGACCTTCACAACCTTCCCATCCCAGGACAGCAGAATCCTCCGCATGTCGCACCTCTCACCGTGGGGCATCTTCGCTGCCCTCCTTTGGACTGCCCTGGGCTGTCTGAGGGCCTGACTCCCACACACGCTGCTCTCCCTGGTCCCTGTCCCTGCACTCCTCAGGGAGAAGCTCAGGCAGTGCCTGGGCTGCAGATCTGCTCTCGGATGAAGAGCAGCATGGCTTTCCACAGCCCAGCTCACAGACCCACCCCGCTGAGCACACATGCCACCCTGGTGAGGTAAAGCTCACTGCCTGAGGACCTCGTGGGGTCACCCACCTCCTCCCAGCCAGCCCTGGGAGCCCTCCGGGCAGGCAGAGGCAGCCTGGGGAGATGGAACGTGAACAGAACACAGGGCTGGGCCGCTCTTACTCACACGGAGCCCTTTGATCCTGCGTCCTGAGCCTGTGCAAACAAGGAGCAGTTCACCCTCTGCAGGGCCAAACCCCAGCTCGGGGGCCAGAGGTCAGAGCTGCCGCTTCCCAGCTGCAATATCAAACACAGGCAGCCGGCAGGGCCCAGGGATGGGGCATTCCCGGCACGGAGAGCAGTGGCAGAGTGCGATATGCTCCATCCCTCACAATCTCAGAATCCCAGAATGTGCTGAGCTGGGAGGGACCCCCAAGGATCATGGAGTCCACCCCTCAGCCCTGCACAGGCCCAGCCCCAAGAGTCCTCCCTGTGCCCCAGAGGATCATCCAAATGCCCCTTGAGCTCTGGCAGCCTTGGGGCTGTGCCCACTGCCCTGGGGAGCCTGGTCAGTGCCAACCACCCTCTGGGGAAAGAACCTTGTCCTGAGATCCACCCTGCCCCTGCCCTGACACAGCTCCAGGCCATTCCCTGGGTGCTGTCCCTGGTCCCCCCAGAGCAGAGCTCAGTCCTGCCCCTCCTCTGCCCCCACCCAGGGAGTTGGAACTGCAATGAGGTCTGCCCTCAGTCTCCTCAAGTGCCCTCAGTGTCCTCACACGGCTTCAGATCAAGGCCCTTCCCCATCCTCATTCCCTCCTTTGGACACTCTCTAATAACTCAATACCTTCCTTCCATTGTGTCCCCCCAAAGTGCCCCAATATTGAGGTGAGGAGGTCCCAGGGCAGAGCAGAGCGGGACAATCACGCTCACAAGGTGCTGGTCACCTCCACACCCCTCGTGGGGGAGAAACTGGGGGCACCCAGAGGGTGTGTCTGGGTCTGGAGACAGGGACAAGGGATGTGAGTGGAGGTGAAGATGGTCGGCAAGACCACAGGGGTTGAAGGCTCTGAGCTGCTGATAGGATTTGACACTCGTGGGTTTGCTGTACCAGATGGGGAAGCTGGAAAAGTGGGATCAAGGCTCAACTCGGAGCAGGGATCAGAGACTGGGGTCCTGACTGGGATCAAAGGATCCTCATTATTTGCCAGCACTGAAGAGGACTTTCAGGGACTGACATCCACCTGTTGGAGCCATCAGGCTTTGATGAACAAACAGCTCTACAAAGATTTTATCCTGCTAAAGACACCAACAATGGGACAATGAACAACTGAGACTGGACAAGTGACTCTTCACAACATCTTTCTGACTCCTGTTGCAAAGGACACAACTTCTGGTGACCAGAGACAGGACTCAGGGAACAGCTGGAGCTGGGGAGGGTTAGGTTGGATCTCAGGAAAAGGTTCTTCCTCCAGCTGGGCACCGAACAGACTCCCCAGGGCAGTGGTCATGTCCCCAAGGGTGCCAGAGCTCAAGGGGTGTTTGGATCCTCTCAGGGACAGGGTGGGATTGTTGGGGTGTCTGTGTAGGGCCAGGAGTTGGACTGGATGATCCCTGGGGGTCCTTTCCAACTCAGGACACTCGATGATTCTGTGAGCCTATGATTCTGTTCCAGCCATTCACAACCAGCTTGCTGCAATCATTTTCTGAGTGTTTGCTGTCATTGTGCTGGATCCCTTCAGCCACAGGGCACAGCCAACCTCCTCTTTGAGGACTGAAACACTTTTGGTGCAAATATGTATTTACAGGATGATTTCAGAGCTTTCAGCAACAGCTGACAGCATTCTGTCAACCACACTTGCAATCAAGGGTTCACTCAGAAAACAAACAAACAAAATTATAAATGATGCATCAGAAAGAAAAATAAATCCCTGTGATCCCAGTGGTATTTTCCATGTCCTCCTCACCCCAGACGCCATCCCTGCTGGTTTTAGCTTTGGATGCTTGAAGCAGGGGTTGAATTTAGGAAGCAGAGAAGAGCCTCAGGTGGCTGGTGGAGCTCTCCTCGTGCCGGGCTGGCTGTGTGCAGGCTTGGCTGGGTGACAGCTGAAGCACAGGTTATGATAACACTCTGCACATGGCTATTTTTATCATCAATATGGTGCTGCAATTCCACATGCAAAGTTCTGCCACAAGATGCACATGCCAGGAAAACGAGGCTCCTGATCCAGCAAGAACCAGCCACATCCCACAGCTCTGACTCCTGAGGAGAAGAATGGTCCGGGGACTGATTTTGAGCAAGAGATCTTGGCATTTCTGCCCACGGTGAGGGGGTTGGAATGAGATGATCTTTAAGGTCCCTTCCAACCTCAACCTTTCTGTGATTCTCTGATTTGTGTGATGTTGGAGGGAAGAAGCTTGGCAGAAGCTTCAGGAGGATGGAGAAGCAGCCAGACAGGAATCGCAGGGAGTGGAGGAACCAAGATACAAGGCAGAGCCAGGGGATTTGGCCATCTGCTGTATTTCATGGCTAAACTACTCCTGTTTGCGGGAGAAGAGCTGTGAGCATCCCTAGGAGAGATCCCGGAGCAGGAATACCTGCAGGATGGCATCCAGTGTCATGTTCAGCTGGCTCTCAAACTCCAGAGTTGGATTTGGCTCTGGTAATGGAGCAATGATGACTGATAGCCCTCTGTCAGGTTATGAACATGGCAATGAACCGAGGGCTTTGTTTGCTTTGGAGGGTTAGTGGTACTGCAGAAGGGATCAAGGGGGATGACCACAGTGCAGCAGTGCACCATGTCTTGTCCTCCCTGTGCCAACCTTCCTCAGCTGATCCCAGGACTCAGTAACACACTGGCACTTCCAGTGCTGGGATCAGTCTCAAAGATGAAGGTCAAAACCAGCAAAAAAGTTTGAATCCCAGAATGGTTTGGGTTGGGAGGGTCCTTAAAGCTCATCTCACTCCAACCCCCTGCCGTGGGCAGGGAACACCTTCCACTAGACCAGGTTGCTCAAATCCTGGCCCTAAGTTTTTAAACCTTTTAGGTTCTGAAGTGGAAGCTGAGTCTTCACAGCTGCTCCTCCCTCCTGTTCACAACCCCCCCAGCAGCTGCACTGACCAAGAAGCCATTCCTCCCCCACTCCCTGCATCCTGGGGCAGCCATGTGGCAGCCTGGGACCACTTGAACGTGATGGTCATGTCTGGATGGGCACAGGAGAGCTGGAGCCCCCAGCTGTGCTCCCTGGGGCACCTGCAGAGCCCTCACCCTTGTGTCACAAGCTGCACTGGAAACCTTCGGGCTCTCTCTTTATCCCACCATCCTCCTGCATCACTACACCCACAGGTGGGACCAGGACGTTTTCCAGGTGTGTAGGGACTGACAGCATGCCCATAACTCTTGTGCCAACTGCTGCCACCAGCTCCAGAGCAGCAGCCAACCAAACTCAGGCTGGGCAACCCAGAGAGGGATGGGCACTGCTGCCTGGCTGCCCACGCAGCTGGGGGGAACAGCCCTGGGGTGGCAAATCCATCATGGCATCATATCCCTTCCCTTGGTTTTGCTGCCACAGCCTCTGTGAATCAAACCCTGCTGTGCAGGAGCAAGAGATTGTTGCCTGCCCTCCTGAGCTGAGCTGCAGGGACGTGGAAAAGGATCCTGTCCCCATCCCCACCACGTCAATCCCAGCACAGAGCAGGTGGCATCCCCCGAACACAGTCCAGGTAAGGCCATAAAGAGCTAAAAATGGGGAGTTTCGTGTTTGTACAATGCTTGCGGAAAACAGCCCAACATTCAGGACAGAGACAATCAAAAAGAAAAGCCACTGTTTGCCTTATCCGTGCGGCTTTATCAGAGACACAAAGATTTTAAGGCTTAATATGATCCTTGTTCCTACCTGACTTCCTTATTACCAGGGAATTGGACCAGTGAGCTCAGCTTTTGGCACAGGAACTGCTGTTTCACTGAGGTACCCAATCCAAAGACCTCTGAGATTTCCCAGGGGCCTGAGCTGTTTGTGAGTTATGACCCACCACTAGTTCACTGGTCTGCTTTTGCCTCATTGCTCAGGCCTGATTCTTCTGGTGCCTCATCCAGTGAAGTGTTACAGGATTATTTCTGAAGACAGAGGCACAGAGGATGTTTTCTGTGTCCATGTCTTCCCACAGGACAGAGGACACAGAGAAACACAAATCCCTCCACAGGCCATTTAGCAAAACAGGAGGGGCAGAGGCTGCTGGAAAGTAAAGCATAAGGGATATTGGGATAAGGGCTGAGCTCAGAGGAGGAATTTCACACTTTTTACAAAGCCAGGCAGTCCAAAAGATGGAGGGATGGGTGTTGGGGATGGCTGGCACAGCGCCTCTCCCAAAGGACCCCTTCTGCCAAGGACCCTGCTCTGTCCTTGTCCTTTTCTCTCCTTTCCAACAGCTCTTTCCCACCTTGCTGCCTCCTCCTGCCCTCCTCTTTGCTGCACCACGGGTTTCACTTCCCAGGTTGGTGCCATTCAGGGCATTCTGGCACGTACCTTGTTAGCCAGGGACAGGCAGGGGTTGGGATCCCGGTCTGGCTGTTCCAGCTTGACGATGGTGATGAATCCCGACTCGGTGTGTTCATCCTCACTGGTGTTGCACAGGGACAGCGGGTGGGACTGCGGGACAAAAGCAAAGGAGACTCAGATCTTGAGGCTCAAGCCCACCCTGCAAACCCTCTGGACCTGCCCAGAGGTGTAGGACTCCCCTGCACTGGGCATCACCACCCCGCTACATCCCACGGCCCCATCTGAGCCAGCAAGACTCTGAATGCCACAAAAACCAGGCCACTGTCCAAGTTTTGGTTCACAAGGAAAATGTCCCAGAGAAAGGTGGAGTTCCCATCCCAAACTGCACTCAGATTCACAGAATGTGTCAGGCTGGAAGGGACCCCAGTGGGTCACTGGTGCCACCTCCCTGCTCAGGCAGGGCCAGCCCAGAGCACATGGCACACGATGGTGTCCAGAGGGCTCTGGAATAGCCCCGGTGAGGGAGACTCCGGCCCCTTCCTGGGCAGCCTGTTCAGTGCTGCCTTTGGTAGCAACAAGTCTTGGGCATCAAAACAAGAACAGATCTTACAAAGCCATAAAAGCAAGCTGAAATCATCAAATCCTCAAATCACAGCATGGGCTGGGTTGGAAGGGACCTTAAAGACCAGCTAGTTCAAATGTCTAGTGCAAACGTCTGTGGCTGTGGGTTTGTATCCAACTCCTAACCACCTCTGCTTAAACCAAAAGTGAAAGTGAAGGATTTCAGTGAAAATGAAAACATTTTAGAGTAAAAGTTCATATCCTTTTGTCAAAACTGGTCTAGTCACTCCACCTGTCTTTGTCACTCACCCTTCCTGTCACCCCTTCAGCAGGGTGCAGACCCTCCTCCCCACCCCTATGTTCTTGCTACCACCTTTTGGTTTTCCTGTTTCCTTACCCTATGACATCTCTTATTTTCTACCTTCTCTGTCCACACCACCACTCCTAAAATACTGATTCTCCCTTTTCTAACTTCTCCTTGCCACCCTTCCCACTTTATTCCCACGAGACCCACTGCCTTCACACCAGCCTGTCCCAGAATCACTCACAGGTTACACTGAGCAGCAGAAACACAGGGAGAGGTCCTGGGGAACCAGGCACGGAGAGGTGCCAGATTCCCACTCGGGAGCTTCAGGTATAAAACAGCAGAAAAAGAAAGATGACCCTGAGAGGTCACCTCGCCCGCTTTGCTGCCTGAAGGCAGGATCAGCCAGACCTAAAACATTCCTGAGAGACACTTGCTCAACCTGTTTTCAAGACCTCCAGAAAGGGAGACTCTTCACCCACTCCAGGGCTCCCTTCTCCTCCACATTGCAAAGTATGTTCCAACACCTCACTGGAGATGGTTTTGCTCCAGTCTGAGCCTATTAATTCTCACTGAATCGATCATGCCCACAGAAAATAGGTATTTGTGCTTTTTTTCCCCCCAAGAACCCTTTAAACATTTGTGTTCCCCTTTCTGTCCACCAAGGAGACCTCAGGGACAAGGGCTGAAGAAAGACACGGACAAAGTCCTCAGTTTTCTCTGCCAGGGATCTCAGAGCATTTCTCACCCTTCCTTCACGGGGCATGAGTCAAAATTTGATTTGATCTGAAGTGGCAGGAAAAATGTTATAACCAACCCAAAAGGTTGGCAAAAGGGAGGATAAGAATGGGACAAGGGAGTGTTCACCAAAGGGCTCAAGAAAAATCCTGGACTAAACTGGGATAACTCATCACTACGTGGACCATAATCCCAGAAAAGATGCAGGCAGCAAACACCAGACTGAATTTGCAGAAGTTGAGAGTGATGCAGGGGATGGCAGACTGATTATCTTGACTCCCCTGCCTAAAAAAAAAGAGCCAGGTAAAAAACCCAGGACAATGAAGAGAAGGGAAGAACTAAGAGGGCTTTGGAAAAGGAGGGTGATGGTTCACAGAGCCACAGGGACACCCCAATCACCAGATCCTCCTCCCTTGGTCTTCCCCAAATCTCATGCTGAAAGGAGGGCCTGTCCCTTCTCCCAGGGAACAAGTGACAGAACAAGAGAAAATGTGTTCAGACTGTGCCAGGGGAGGGTCAGGTTGGACATGAGGAGGAATTTCTTCATGGAAGGGGTTGTCAGGCACTGGAAGGGGCTGCCCAGGGAGGTTGGGAGTCCCCATCCCTGGAGGTGTCCAAGGAACGACTGCACGTGGCACTCAGTGCTCTGGGCTGGGGGACAGGGTGGGCATCGGGCACAGGGCGGACTCCATGGGCTGGGAGAGCTTTTCCAACCTCAATGATTCTGTGATTCACGCTGTGTGAATGCCTTTATTCCTGGAAAAGAAAGGCTCTTCCCAGTTTATCTTAACTCTCCAGCTCTGTCAGCTGAACAAACCCCCTCTGACACCAAGACCAGTTCTCTCTACCCACAGACACAGCAGCAGGAATGACAGGACACTACCACAGGTACAGGAGATGCTGCCAGGGGGCCAGAGCTGAAAAGTGCTGTGAGACACTGCTGGAAGGACATAGGAGGATGAGGAGGGCCAAGGCAGGGACATGAAGTTGGTGTTAACCATGAGAAAGATGAAAATGGCTGGTTGGAAAAGGAAGAGAACGGCAGAATGTTTCAAGGGGCCCGAGGACAAATTGCCACTTCCATGACTCCTGGGTATGAAAGCTTGGGGATCAGGATACGGGGCTTTTTAATGTACCTACATGAAGTTTCAAGAGCTGTTATAAGAGCAAACACACCTTACCCACATGTGAGTCACAGACAAACACGTTCACTGATAACAAATGCATTATTCTTAGAGAGACTCAGGTCCTACCTCAACATGCAAACAGCTCAGACAACCATCCGAGTCCCCTGAAGGAGTGGCTAGAGGCGGGAGAGGAGACAAAGGACCTACAGGGTCCCAGTGCAATACTCCTGTGCCTGTGCCCTTACATGTGCTCATGAGCCTCCCCACCTTTGGCCTGTCTCAAGGGTCAGCAGTGCCCGAGGGTTTGATACAACAAATCAGTCCCTAATCAATCAGTGACTGTGTTTCCGTCTCCTTTTCATTACTAAGCTGGTGAGCAACAAAGGGAAGTGCTGAACCCAAGAGGGATGTGTCTTTGATTACCTCACGTGCAGGGTTAGATGGTTTAGGTGAAGTCTGGATCTTTTCTGTCTCTCTCTGCAACTCCCTGACAGGAGGGGGGAGCCGGGGGGGGTCGGGCTCTGCTCCCAGGGAACAAGGGACAGGAGGAGAGGGAATGGCCTCCAGCTGTGCCAGGGGAGGGTCACGTTGGACATCAGGAGGAATTTCTCCATGGAAAGGGTGGTCAGGCACTGGAAGGGGCTGCCCAGGTTGCTCTGGAGTCCCCACCCCTGGAGGTGTCCAAGGAAGGACTGCACGTGGCACTCAGTGCTCTGGGCTGGGGGACAAGGTGGGCATCGGGCACAGGGTGGGCTCCATGGGCTGGGAGAGCTTTTCCAACCTCAATGATTCTGTGATTCTAACTGCACAAGCATGGCCATGGGGTTGGAGAAACTCTAATACCCACCCCACTTCAGCTCTGCTGAAGTTTGCTCTCCTGTGGACTGAGAGGTCCCACACAAGGGCAGCGGTGCCACTGCTGCTGGCCCAGCCACCATGAGGGTTGTACGGGCAGACAAGGAAATCTTTGGCCAGGTTCCATCACAATGTCTGGTTAAACCATCTCTGTCTGGTCCACACATCCATTCTGGAGTATCAAAGTCACAGGAGGTTCTCTGGTCAGCCCTGACTCACACCACTAAATGAAAGTAAAGGCAAGCTGGCCCAAGTCACTGGAGAACAGCTCACACTCCTCCACCTCCAAGCACACTGCAGGCAGTCTGGCCTCGAAATCCATGGAGAGCATCCAACCCATGCTGACCTGCTCACCTCACACACCTCGCAGGGCTCAGCCTGTCCCCACTGTGGGAGATGCTGCCACTGAGTGGCACCGACCCTCTTACACGTGACCCTCTGCTCTCTGCTGGCAGTGGTTTGGAGGTTAAAGCTGCTCCACAGAACTCACGCAAAGTCTTGTTCCTCAGAAACCCTCAACACACTGGTAAAGTCCAAGCTGCACAGATGGCCCAGCAAGCCCAATGCATCCCTCCAACCACTCCAAGCACAGAGCCCTACTGTCCCCTGGGACCAGCTCAGGGGTTGCACAGACACAGAAGGACAGACCACAACTGGTCTGTCAAGCAGGAGACAGCTGTGACCTTGAAAGCAGCTCTGCAGTGACGGGCCAGACACAAAGACTCACCCAAACCCAGATCGCTGGGGTATTTTTCCTCAATCACAATGGGTTTCAAAGTTAAAGCTTTGGAAGCAGATGCCAGAAAGAGCATTCCTGATCTTCTAGAAAGGAGAAAGAAGATCTAGAAGACCAAAGACTGACAAGGGAATTCTTCTGGGGACAAATCAGGCCACAACATCTGAAGCATCACACACCTCCAGGAGGGCTGAACTGTTCCTGGAAGGAGAGCAAAGGGCTCTGCAGAGGTTCATATGGGCTAAGGAATTCTCCAGAACTCTCCTGAAGGTGAAGCTCAGCAGCAGTGTTACCTCCATGAGTGCCTGGAGATTGCAGGGCCCTGACATGGACCTGAACTCCCACTGTGGCCTTTTCTGGAGAAACCAGCAAATGGTCCAGGGAAGCTTTACCTGGTCATGACTGAAACATTTGTTTGGATTGCACATGGAGCTGTGCTCACCAGGGAACGGCTGCAGGAGGGAGATGGGCTTGGAATGGAAGATGGAGCTCAGGGCAAAGCTAAAGGCAGGAGATGGGCTTGGAATGGAGGAGCCCAGGGCAAAGCTGCAGGCAAAAGGTGGGATCGGGATGGAGGAGGGAGCTCAGGGCAAAGCCAAAGGCAGAAGGTGGGCTCGGGATGGAGAAGCCCAGGGCAAAGCCACAGGCAGGAGATGGGCTTGAGGTAGAGGAGGGAGCCCAGGGCAAAGCCAAAGGCAGAAGGTGGGCTCGGGATGGAGAAGCCCAGGGCAAAGCCACAGGCAGGAGATGGGCTTGAGGTAGAGGAGGGAGCCCAGGGCAAAGCCAAAGGCAAGGAGGTGTGCTCGGGATGGAGGAGGGAGCCCCGCTGAACCTCCCCGGCTGGTGCGGCGCCCCGGGGGGAGCGACGGCTGACCCCCTCCCCCGCCGCATGTCCCCGGGCCGCACCGCCCGAGCCAGGTGCAGAACAAAAGGAGAGCAATGACTCCGTGGCTGCCGCAGCGCCCGAGGTTTGAAGGTCAGGCGCTCGGTGCCCGGCCGAGCGGGGCCCGCGGAGCCGCAGCCGCAGCCGCTCCGCAGGGGCCGGGGCTCGGCGGCTCCGGCTGCTGCGCGGGCACATGAAAGGCTTTCCCCTAATGTAATAACTGACGGCCTCTTCAGTGCCGTTTGAACTGTTTACAGACCGAGTTAACGATTACAGGCAATGTGTACCTTGGCTGCTGCCCAAAATTCTTACCCGCCCGTCAGATATTATCAAAGAGCCCTTCACTGCTGGCCTGGAGTCCTTCCAAAGCGCAGCGCCGAAATGCCGGCGCAGAGGAGGGGCCTTGGGCGCTCCATCGCGAAACCCAAGCTAGAAAGTCACAGATCTGCCCTGGCGAGGTGTCCTGGGCTCCGGGTGCCAAGTCACGTAGAGAGGCAGCAGCACCCGAGCGGTCCCGAAAGCCCCTCGTGGGTGCATCCAGGTGGGCTCCTCCCTGCAGGGCATCACCCGGGCTTTGCTGAGCTGCCTTCCAGGCGTTACTCGAGGGCACCACACAACCCACGAGCTCTGGCTGTCCGGGTTGCCCTCCCTGCACGAGGTCGCTGCCGTCCGTACCTCGCTCTTCACACACCACGGTTGTGTTAATGCTGGTGGTTACACAGCTCTAAAACTACTCCTGCCAAAAGCATTTTCAATACCCTCGTGCCTCAGAGTGCGGGACAAGAACAAACCAGGTGGTGGGAGATTAGATAAAATCACTTCCATTGTTATTTGTAGCTGGAAAAATGCAGGTGTAAGGTATAAGGCCTGGCTAGATTTGGGTTGGAAAACAAGCCCCAGCTCTCTGGGGCAAATTGCACCAGGTCTGGAAATCCCACTGAAACGAAGGTATGAAATCAAGAACTGGCAAGCTGCTCTAATTACAGCTGAGTAACACAGAGCCACATTCAAGCAGCACTGAGGCTGCACAGCAAATTGCTTCCGAGCAGGAAATTCCGCAGCTGCACAGGAGGGTCCGTCCTACCCACGGTCCTGCACCCACAGCAACCTGGGCAGGCTCAGCCAGAGCAGAGGGTGAGCTCTGTGCCGTGCTCTGCCCCTGGAAGGCTCTGTCAGAGGCAACTTCCTAAGTACAACCAGGAAAACAAAAAAAATTAACATCTCCATTTCAGACAGAAATGTATCTCATGGCCCATCAGTCGCCCCTACCACCGAATTTTAGGCTGTAAAATGCTACTTAATACTGATCACTAGGCCATCTGCACACTGTGCTATGGTAGTATCACCAAACCATTGTTAAAAACCTCTGCTTCAGTCCGTTCCAGGGTTTCAAACTCCCAGCTACAGCAGCAGCAGGAACTGATGCATCCCACACCTACCAGGAGCCTGCAGAGTGCTGGGGTGCCATCATCCCAAAACTCCTGGTACAAAAGGCCACGTGATAAAAGTACGAAAATTTACATTAGAATTTTGCTCCTGTGTTCCCAAAACGAGCCATTTTGTCCTGCACAAATAAATTTCAAAGGCATCTCTTTCACAGGCTCTCAAGGGACGGAATTTCCAAGGGATGCTTTCCAGAGAAGGGCTGATGCCTTCACGTGGTGCCAGTTCTGTCTTGAAAGTTGGACGTCAGCAGTTGGGCACAAGGGCAAAAGACTGAAGAGCTAAAGGAATAAATTACTTGCTTTTCAATCCCACACTGTACCAGCCTCCCGTTGTTTTATGGCTCAGATGTTGTTTCCTTTAATAGGGATGAGTGAGTGGCTGGTGGAGGACACGAGTGTCCCACTTGTTGGATGTTGCAGCATTGCCAGGAGACAGAAATGCAGATGCAAATATATTTGCTGTGATTTGACTCAATAAAACTTGCTGGTACAGTGCAGTACACTGCAGAAATTGGTTCCTCCTACGCTTACTTGCTAAGACATGAGTTCAGGCCCTCTGGGATCTGCAATTCCCTGGCCGCTATCGATGACATCACTGACATCTAAGGAGCTGCAGGAATGCCGAGAATGCGGCTCCGGGCTCCTGGGGATGCTGAGCTCATCGGCTGCTGCAGGAGGCACCAAGGATGGGGTGCCTGTGTCCTGCCTCACTTCCAACCTCCCCCTTCCAATGGGCCACGTGCTCCTCTTGAGGCCACACAACACGTGGGCACACGTGGTTGCACCAGTTTGAACAGCAAAGGTGGAATTGTTTGAAAATTTCTTTCACTAGTGTCTTCACGTGCCGAGCAGAAACAAGAATTTCAGCACATGGGGTCAACCCAAAACTGATGTAACCCTGTGACCTGGGCAGACACTGATGCCCAGGAAGCTCCACCTGGACATGAGGAAGAACTTCTTCCCTGGGCAGTGCCCCAGCTCTGAACAGGCTGCCCAGGGAGGGGCTGGAGTCTCCTCCCTGGGGATATTCCAGAGCCCTCTGGACACAATCCTGTGCCATGTGCTCTGGGCTGGCCCTGCCTGAGCAGGGAGGTGGCACCAGTGACCCACTGGGGTCCCTTCCAGCCTGACCCCTTTGGGATTCTGGGATCCTTGTGACCCTCACAAGCCAGCAGAGACCACTCAGAGTGGTCTTCCACTTGTTCTTCCATCTGGATACCTTCCCAGCACCGCTGGAGTTCCTGATCTGGAGGATGTACCCAGAGCAGGGTGATGTACAGCCTGAAGGATTTCAGAGACACACCTTGTTCCCTTTTTGCACATTTATACTTCTTCCAGGACGTTCCCTGCAAGTGACCTCCACAAAGGATTTAAAACAAATCAATAACTATTTTTTTTTTTGACTGAAGATAATTTCACAGGAGACTTCCAAGAGTGAACTCTGTTATCTCAGATGCCCCTTTAATCATTACCATCCTTGCTGCATCCTGGGGAGTCCAGGCACTGAAGATCACAGAATCCCAGAGTGTTTCTGCTTGGAAGGGACCTCAAAACTCATGTTGTTCCAACCTCTTGCCATGGGCAGGGACATCTTCCACAGGATCAGGTTGCTCCAAGGTATCACAGACGTTCAAAGAGCTGGGCTGGCATGCTGGAAGGAGCTTGAAGCAAGCAAGCATAAAAGTCTTCCCCTAGTTTCAGCCTGTTGGGAGCCTCTGGAGACCCCAGCACTCATCACCAAGGCATGTCTCCACGTGGAAGTTCTTAGGGACAAGGATGACACAGCTCTTGGCCCGGGATTAAAGAAGCTGAGGCCAAAAAAAGGTGGAGAAATTTCCATTTTCAAGCACCTCTGCTGCCTGTCCAGAGCAGCACAGAGCTGTGAACACACAGGATCAAGGACAAAGAGGGCAGGAAGTGAAATAACCTCCCTGCTCAATAGAATGTGATGCAGCAGATGCTCTACCCACTGTCTTGACTCAAGGCCACCAATAACTTGACCAAACTTTCCTTTGAAATGGTACAGACTGACTGAGCTCTACCAGCTTTTTCACTCCAAGGAACGGGAAGGGAGCTGCTCACAGCCCATTTGAGGCAGTGAAAGTAGGTGAGGTGGGACATCACTTCCACTGGACGATCCAGCCCTCATCAGCCCTTGTCTCCTCGAGAGGGGACAGACATCCAAGAGAAGGCTGAGTGCTGGGATAACGAGGACATTTGGAGCCACAGTAGTTAAGATTAAAAGACATTCAGAAAGGAGAAAGTCCTCCTTCCAGGAGGGAAGTCTCCCTCTCTCATGCCTGGTTACTGCAGATGAGGAGACCTGATGGACAGAGCCACAGCCCAGCACCTGCCAATTCTGATTCTGTTCTGCTTCTTTTTCACAATGACACTGAGCCCTGCCAGAGAAGGACAACTGGAAAAGAGAGTCCAGCACTGCCTAGAGCTTCTGATGTGGCTGCTCAGGGATCAAACCACACCATGTTGTGTAAAATCAGCTGTGAACACCTCGAGTTGACTCATGCAGGCTCCGGTTTGGGCTCCATTGCCTTTTCTCCTGGTCCTGAAGGGTGGAGGTGGTTGCTGCATTCACAGGTTCTCCCCCTGTATCTCCTGTGCCCCTGCTCACTGAGGCAGGATGGCTGATGGAGGGTTTCTTTATTACCCAGCCATGATGGAAGCACAGGGAACAGCTTTTTGATGTTGTACCTCATCCCTCTGCGCTCCACACTCCTGCTTTGAGGCCTGGGAAAGCAGCAGGTGCCCATCTTCCAAGGAAGGAGAGAGCTTGTTTTCTTCCACTTCCCATCTCCAGAGCCATGCCTGGTCCACACAATGTGGATTTGCAGCTCTCTTTTGCAGAAACCAAACTCTTGGTGAGCTGTGCCTCGCTGGCATCGATGATACCACGGGGAACCTGCTGAAGGGCCTGTTCACAACTGCCTGCAAACCCTGCAAGGGCCAATCCTTCACTGCAGCTCAGATGATTTCTCCCCTGGTCAAATCCAGTTGATTTTCCCACCAATATTCCCTAAAGTTACACTGAACAATGTGCATTTACACTGCCCAGTGCCCCAAACCCTTGGTTCCCTCGTGCAACCACCATGCCCATCACTGGGGAAGGACAAAAAGCCATTGTGGCCAAAACCTCAGAGACTGCAGAGCACAGCCTCGATGGTTCCTGTGGTATTCGGAATCAGTGCAGCACTTGGGAGCACAGGGATAAATCATTAACAAGTCATTATTGTTCACAGGTATTTTTGGCAGGAAAGCACTGAGGTCAACTTGGACAAACTTGGTGTGTTCAGCTGGAGCAGAGGAGACTGAGGGCAGACCTCATTGCAGTCACAACTGCCTGGGCAGGGGCAGAGGAGGGGCAGGACTGAGCTCTGCTCTGGGGGGACCAGGGACAGCACCCAGGGAATGGCCTGGAGCTGTGTCAGGGCAGGGGCAGGTTGGATCTCAGGAAAAGGTTCTTCCCCCAGAGGGTGGCTGGGCACTGCCCAGGCTCCCCAGGGCAGTGGGCACAGCCCCAAGGCTGCCAGAGCTCCAGGAGGGTTTGGATGATCCTCTGGGGCACAGGGAGGACTCTTGGGGCTGGGCCTGTGCAGGGCTGAGGGCTGGACTCCATGATCCTTGGGGGTCCCTTCCAGCTCAGCACATTCTGGGATCCTGTGAAACTGCTGTGGGGTCGTGGGGGTGGCATTTTCCTGGAGGAGCATTCAAATCCTCCTCTAACCCTAAAAAACAGACTGGCAGTGACCTTCCTTGCTGAATGCAATTGAGATGAAGAGTGGCACAACCCCTCCTGCCCGCTCCTCCTGGCCTGAGCTCTCCCCTCCTCCCTGATCCAGTGCCGTGTCCGTGGAGCCGCTCTCCGGCACAGCCGAGATGACAGCGCCGTTCATCACAGCTCCCCTCGCAGCGTGGGCAGCCTGACAGCCCCAAACACTCCTCCTCACTCACCAACCCCAGGATCTCCCAGCTCCCATCAATCACTCCCGCTACCGGGAGCTGGGGAATTCCCAAACACTGCCGCTTCTCCCAGAGATCTGTGCAGGGATGGCTGCTTCTCATTCTTTGGAAACCTGAGAGATGCCGCTTCTCTACAACTGTATCAATCATTCCTTCCTCCCCAGCAAGGCTCAGTGGGCAGTACAATGCTCCTGCTCCTGCTGTCTGCAGGGAGGGGGGATGAATCCATGTGCTATTTGCTCCCCTGGCCATCAACACTGGCAGCAAGTGCCGAGAGGCCTCTCCCTGGGGAATATCCTGGAGGCTGATCCATCCCCACGGCTCCCAGTGCTGTCAGACACTCCAGCTCCATGGAACACTATTTATTCTCGTTGTCATTCGGCTTCCTGCTTGGGGGCCAGCTGGCCACTGCCCCCACTGCTATTTAGCTCTTGTAAATCAAGTGCCAAAGGACACTTCCAGAGCCCCAGGATGTGGCAATCCCTCCCAATATGTGGATGTGGTCGTTTTAAAGTTAAGTAACCAAACAATTTGGATATGAACAGCTTAAAGGCTGTGGTGGGTTGGTCAGTGTGTGCTTCTGGCTGGGAGATACAACACAAGCCCGAAAAAGCTTCCAGAAGACGCCATGGATTCAGCCCAGATGCTCAGGAATGGCTTGGTGGGGATTTTTTTCTTACTAGGAAAAAGTACTTTCAACTTTGACGTTTAAAAACCGCCTTTTGTAAGCACAAAAAAATTCCTTTCCAAACTCACCAGCTTCTGGACACATTTATGGAAGCCAAGAAAACCAGTCAAGTAACCGACTCCAGCTCCCAGGCCAGCCCACACTTCCATCTTTCCCTAAAAAATATTGAATCCAGCATCGCAGACCCAGGCAGGGACACTCGGACTGCAAAGGGACACAACAACTGGTTTTCAAAAGCCTCAAGCATGGTCAGATGACTCAAAACAGTTCTGCCCAGCCTGAGGTTGCCAACCCCCCGATTCCATGTGTCCTGAGAGTGGGGGCTGTGCCTCCACCTGGAAGTCCTTCTGATGATGATGTTGCTCAGCAACCTGAAGCTGCAGCTCTCTGAGCTCCAGCTTTTCCTGAGCTTTGAGGAAGTTGTGGTTTAAGAGGCTGAAAACATACACGTCATCACAGCCTGGAAGGACAGAGAAGTTTGTGGCTTCGTGGTAGGACTACGAGACCTGGGCTCGCAACGAGACCATAATCTGCACAGAAATAGGGATTTGGAAATAGTCGATATTCCCATCACTCCAGAGGAGACTGCAGGGAACCTTCTGTAATAAAAATGGCAAGTTCTCAATCTCCCACCATAAACCATCTGTAAGTGATGGCAGATGGGCAACTGCTCCAGGAGACACTGGTGGCAGCTGTGTTTTGGAGCCTGCCCACTGACCACATGTCATCCCTGTCACTCCTGAGGACAGGAGTGACATCTGTCCTTCCCAGCTGCAAGGTCAGCTGTGTGCCAGGGGCCCTCTCCAGCACCTCCACTGGCAGGGACAAACAGAAATGTGTTGTCAGCCACAGCTGTGTGCTGCAGTTCTGCAAACTCTGCACTGCAAACCCCACCGTCCGTGTCTTCTTCAGGGAGAAAACTTCCTTCCTTCCCCAGGTTGTCCCGCAGCTCTTGAACTTGGAGCTGATGAGACTTCCCCAGGCTCCCACAACACCCCACTCCTCCACCTCTGCAGAGAAGACTCACAACAGGGGTACCACCAAGTAGGGTTTAACTGGACTGGTTTTTCCCTGGAACGACCAGCAGTGTGAAAAGAAAATCCTGCTGAGTTTGACACTAGTGGCTCTGCGGAACAGCCCAAGATGCAACCAACGTTTCAAGGATCTTCTTCTGATGGAGCACCCAGAGACTTTAAATCCAGTCACAGAAGCTGCAGAAGTAAGAGGATTCTCAGTACAGGCATGTACTGGGGATCCCCCAACCCTTTCTTTCCAGGATTTATTCCTTTGCTGGCATTTTGTCCTAGGGCTACACCAAGGGATTCACTGGCTCTGAAGTGCCCCCAAAATTCATCTTCCTCATCCCAGCAGGTCTGCTCCACTGGCTACTGTCCCCTGCTCCCACAACCTCCAGGCTCCATTTCCCTGGTCCTTCAAAACCCCTTTCATACCCCAGGACTGGGGATGAACATCGAGTTGATTATAAAACAATTTCTTTTGTTGATAGAAAATTCTTTGCAGGGCGTGAACAGCAGGAGAAAGAAAGGGCTCCTCTGAAGTTCGAGCTGGCTGGAAACCCCCGGAGGGCAAGAATCCGATCCCTGTCTTTGAGGAGCACAGGCCTGTCTGTACAGGCTGCAGGCCCAGGAGAGCTGTGTGTGTGCAACTCCAACAACACACACCAGCCCCTGCCCTGCCAGCACAACGGGAGCTTCAGGACCAGCCTCCAGCTCCTGCACCGTGCACCTAAAATGGCTTCACTCCTCCTGTTTGCACTCAAGAGTCACAGAGTCAATGTGCTGGGTTGGAAGGGACCCCCAAGGATCATGGAGTCCAACCCTCAGCCCTGCACAGGCCCAGCCCCAAGAGTCACCCCCTGTGCCCCAGAGGATCATCCAAACCCTCCTGGAGCTCTGGCAGCCTTGGGGCTGTGCCCACTGCCCTGGGGAGCCTGGTCAGTGCCCAGCCACCCTCTGGGGGAAGAACCTTGTCCTGAGATCCAACCTGCCCCTGCCCTGACACAGCTCCAGGCCATTCCCTGGGTGCTGTCCCTGGTCCCCCCAGGGCAGAGCTCAGTCCTGCCCCTCCTCTGCCCCTGCCCAGG
>VZRE01006998.1:217130-242802 GCA_013396775.1 Cephalopterus ornatus | reverse complement strand
GCCTCCCTCCCGTGTCCTTCCCCAGCCCCATCATCCACCCAAAAACACATCCTTCCCTCCTGCTGCTCAAAACCTCCCTGTGCATCCTCCAGAGCTGCTCAGGACGGGGGTCCCTTCCATCCACTGACCACAAACCTGGGCAGGGACATCCACCCACCTATTATTTGATATTTTCCAAATCCTCTGCTGCTTGCAGCAAGCCCTGGCTGCAGCCAGATCTGCAGGTGCCACGGCAACGCTCATAAAAAGAAATCCCAGGGATCATAAAGCACCACTTTTGCAAACTGGACAGGACATGTTCCTCAGGAGCAAGCAATTTGCCATCAGCACTGAGCCTGAGGAGCCAAGTGCACAGGTTTTGTGTTTTCCAGCCCTCTGAAGAAGCATCGTTCCTTGGGCAGCCAGCCCTGCTCTGGATGAGTCCCACCTTCTTCCCAAAGTCCTTCAATGTCCTTTGCACTTCAGTAAAATAATAAATACAGACCAAAAAAACCAACCAACAATGCAGAAATCTCTAAGAAAGGGTCTGAATTCCCCCTGACAATCTCTGTATCCTGGGATGTAAGACCACTGGCCCACCAGCATCTCTAGATGCAGCTGTGCCACCCCGAGCAGTCCAACCAGGAGCAGATCCATTCCAACCACATTTGTGTCCCACATCCAGGAAAACCCATGGCTGTGCTGGTTACCCCTAAATATGTTTCCTTTCTCCCTCTACTCCTACCACACAGCTCTGCTATTGGGTTTCACAGTCTTTCATGCAGTGCTACTATTAGTAATATTTATATAAAATGTATAAGCCCAGAGCTGCATCTCAGCTGTCCTCCTGCTCTCAACATTTGGTGCCAGCACTGGAGCAAGGAGAAAGCAAAGGCAATGGAATGGGGGCCGGGAGAAGGAGGTGACACTCCCATTTCTGGTCCTCAGCATTGCCACCGAGTGTGGGCTGAATGTCTGCAATTCCCTTTACCCCACTGAATCCCAGGATGGGTCAGGCTGGAAGGGACCCCAGTGGGTCACTGGTGCCACCTCCCTGCTCAGGCAGGGCCAGCCCAGAGCACATGGCACACGATGGTGTCCAGAGGGCTCTGGAATATCCCCAGGGAGGAGACTCCAGCCCCTCCCTGGGCAGCCTGTTCTGAGCTGGGGCACTGCCCAGGGAAGAAGTTCTTCCTCATGTCCAGGTGGAGCTTCCTGGGCATCAGTTCCTGCCCGTTCCTCTTGTGCCATTGCTGGGCCCCCCCGAGCAGAGCCTGGGCCATCCCCTGCCCCCTCCCTGAAGATTCTTGAGGAGTCTCAAGTGGATCCCAGAACAGAGAGCTACTACCAAAACAGCAAAAACATCTTGGGAAGCTTCCCTGGAACAGTCTGAGGCTGCTACCTGAGGTCTCAGTCCTTAAAATTACAGATCAAGACTCCAGGAAATGCTTGAGAAGGGGCTCAGGTGGATCCCAGAACATACATTTTCCTTCAAATAAGAAAGGTCTCCTCAAGTATGTGCCTTGGAGGAGTCTGGGGCTGCTACCTGGGATCTCAGCTCCCTAGAGGAGATGTGAAAAGACTCCAGGAGATGCCTGGGAGGAGTCTCAGGTACAACCTGGAAGATGCAGTTTCCATGAAAAGAGAAAAATCATTTCAGGTAACTTCCTTGGAGGAGCCTGGGACTGTGACCCAGGATATCCAGTGCCTAAATCAGAGATGAAAAGACTCTGCGAGATGGTACCTGAGATACCACCTGCCTAGAGGAGATGTGAAAAGACTCCAGGAGATGCCTGGGAGGAGTCTCAGGTACAACCTGGAAGATGCAGTTTCCATGAAAAGAGAAAAATCATCTTGGAGAGCTTCCCTGGAGCAGCCTGGGGCTGCTACCCAGGATTTCAGCTCCTGAAATCAAGAGGTCAGGACTCCAGGAATGCTCCTTCTTGTCATCCTTGAAGTACAATGGTAATGTGGTCCCCAACAAGGCTGGGCAAGAATTCCCACAGCTGCTCCCTGGTTATTTCTGGTGGCAGCCCCTGGGTTTGTGGCCTGCTCATCCCATTGCCCTCCAGCCCACCCAGACAGCTCTGGGGAGGTGATTTTCCTGTTCCAGCCTTTTCTGCCATTCCCATCCTTTGGTCTCAGCTCCCCAGTCCTTGGGTGACTGTAACTAGTGCAGCTCCCAGATCCCAGGGGTGCTGCTCCAAAGCCAAGGTGGGGAGGAGAGTGGGATGGCCGTTCCCCCGTCCCCATCACACCGTGGCCGCAGGAACTCTCCTGGCTGTTGCTCTCCCTCTTGGCTTCACTATAAAGGTCAGCTGGTACCTCCTCTGCCACTTCACACCCCCCTGTGCTGGCAGAACACGATGGGGGCTGGCAGGGAATGCTCCAGGGAGCTCAGGGGTCTGGCAGGGAATGCTCCAGGGAGCTCAGTTAAGCCCGATCAGGAATGTGAAGGGAGCTGAGAAGAAAGCGAAGGGTGTGGAAAAACAGGGAGGAGAGAAAGATTGTTTTGGAGGAGAATAGGTCCAGAGCTCTGGGCAGTTTCATTAGAGGAATATTAAGTAAATGAGTCAGAGCTTGTGGTGCCTGAGGCTCGGGAAAGCTGTGCTGGTGTGGAGGGCTGGCAGGGGAGCGGGAGGTTCGTGGCAGGCTGTGTGCACACGGAATTCAACCCCAACACAACAAGAGGAAACATGTTGCTGCCTAACACTGTTATTAACATCTGCACAGATTAAGCTCCGCAGACGTTCCAGCGGGGCCTCCGTCTCCCCCCTGGTTCAAGCTCTGGGCCAGTGACTCCAGAGAGCCTTTCCCAATCCACTGCTCTTCCCAAAGGCAACGGGAGCACCCGGAGTGACCCCCTGGAGCAGCACCCACCACACCACGCTGCTCCTCCAGATCCCCAAAGTCATTCTGCATGTCAGGTTTTCTGCAGCCCTAGCTGGAATCTGGGTATCAAATTTGTCTCTTAATTCCTGCACCTAAAAACCTGGATATTGCACTGATATCCAGCATGAAAGAATGCCCCACGTGCCAATAATCCCTGGAAGTGTTCAAGGCCAGGCTGGATGGGGTTTGGAGCAACCTGGTCTAGTGGAACGTGGCCCTGCCCCTGGCCCTTAAAGATGGTTTTAAGGTCTCTTCATCCCAAACCATTCCACAATTCCATGGTTCTATGAATAAATATATACCATATATGTGTATATATCTATGTAGGTACATATACATATACACACACACATATATATACAGATATACATCTGTGTATATATAAAAATATAAATATTTACCTATATTGCCACCACAAAATCCAAACCTGAAGATAAGATGGGTAAACCAAAATCCCTGCTTTCAAATTACAATATTCATTTCACAAGCACCTGGGAAATTCAGGGTAAGGAAGTTAATCCAGAGGATGTTGTAACACCAGAGATACAGGAATAATGCAGTGGACTGGACTAATACAAATTTAATTGCATGAAGGAGTTCCAAAGACTTATGGGTTGAAATTCCATGCAGGTATGGAAAAAAGTATTAAAGCTACCAGCCAACCACTGATCCGTGGTGATGCCAGAGACCAGGAAAGACAAAGGGAGGTGAGGAAGGTTACAGAAGTAGAAAAGCACAGTATTAATCACAGAATCATGGAATCACTGAGGTTGGAAAGGACCTCCAAGGTCATCGAGTCCACCCTGTGCCCAATCCCAACCCTGTCCCCCAGCCCAGAGCACTGAGTGCCACCTCCAGCCTTCCTTGGACACCTCCAGGGGTGGGGACTCCAAACCTCCCTGGGCAGCCCCTAATTAATGGGTGCCTTCAGCCATGGCCATACAGGCAAATGTTCTACTGAGGTCTGACCAAAACACAGGTTTTGGTAACTTTATTGACTTCTTTAAGGAACAACTTGGAGAAACCTCCAAAGTAGGTGCAATCCTGGACGGTGCACAGGGGGGTTGGGTTGAAGACAGATTATTTCTTTAATAATGTCCATTATATGTTCAAATTCCCCTATTTCTAGGAAAGGAATAAATAAATAAATAAATAAACCCACACTTCTAAATCATTAAAGTATAAGGAAAAACATTATAGAAAGCAAATAAGAAGGTAAAATGTTCCTGGGAGATCCAAAAATTGTTGAGAGATCTCCTGCCAGAGGCTCGGAGCAAACCTACACCACGGAGCCCAGGACTTGAGCTGGACCCCAAAGCCCAACAGTAAACAATAAAGGAAAGGAGAATACCCCAAGGAAAAGGCAACCTTTCAAAAGTGGAACTCGAATCCAAAGGCTGAGAGCAGCAAGGGCTGTAATTCTGACAAGTTAAGGAGACTGGTCAAAAGAGAAAAACATGAGAGGGGCTCCCATACAAACAATAAAGCCTTTTTCAACACATCAGAAGCAGGGAGCCTATTAGTGAGTCTCTGTGGCCAACACATAACTCAGGGAATGAAAGACGCACTCAAAAAATGTTTGCAAAAAAAAAAGCTAAATGAATTGTTTGCCTCCTGGGCCACTACGGAGGGAGGCAGGAAGCTCCCATGCAGAGCGTTTCAGCATGGCCATAAACTACTTGGGAAAAGGGGAAATTAATGAGGTGACAAAATTTGCAGATGAAACAATATTTTTTTGGAATTATCCAAATCTCCAAATGCAAATTATCCAGTCTCAGGCTGACTGGGAAGACTTGCAAGAAGGACCTCAGGCTACTCTCGGTGGATGGTTTACTGAGGATGCCAACAGCTCCCACCTCCTCCCATGCTCCTGGCCACGCATTCCCAATGCTTGCCCCATCCTTGACTTCTCCATGAGCTCATTTAGCTTACGAAAACATCAGAAAAATGATCACAGCAAATAAAATTGAGCATTTTCTGCAGTTTTAACGAGTTGCACAGATTTGGGAAAGGGTCTCACAAGGCCTGGGGCCAAAGCAAGTGAGGGATGAGTCGTGACATGGAAAGCAGGGGTCGGAGAAAGCAGGGATTAGGGAAAATAGAGGAGAGCAAGTCTTCTTTAGCAAGGAGCCATCAGCCACACGTGTAACTGCTGCTTAAATGGCTCTGTGATAGGAGAGGGGTGAAATTCAGTGTCAGGGAGCACAAAGGGATGTGCCTGGGAAAACAATCATTCCAGCTGCAAAGCCAAGGTTACAGACTTTAAAATAGTTAATTAAACTCAGGGAAGTTTCTGGAGCCTTTTCTGAAAACATCACACTACTGGTGTGCACTGTGTGTGTGTATACATATATATATATATATATATAACTGCTCTACCCAAAAAAGCAGATGAAATTAGGAATATATGGGAAAAGAGGACTGGAAAATGCTGTCCATGGCACACTTACAGCCCAGCAGTCCATATGGTCACACTATCTCAACATGTTAACATGTGGAAATGGGCACAGGGAGCAAAAGCAGACCGGTAGCAAAAAGGTGGGAAATGGTTTGTGGGTAAGAAGAGCCCAGGATGCCCCACCCAGAAGAGCAGAGCGTCTTGTAAAGTTGTGAACATTGAAAATAATACAAATATTGCACAATTATTCACTATTCTTCATCATGCAAGGAGGAAGGGCCACCCCAACCCTCTGCCAAGGACAAGGTTTAAAGCAAACAAGAAGAATTCTTCTCACATTCCCTGACTGACAGATGATGTGGAGATAAAAATGATCCAGATAACCACGGGGGCAAGATCCATCCCAGGGAACAATCCAAGTCTGTCATTCCCAGCTCTGACTGCTGGGATTTGGGAAGACGGACCTTTCTCTCTTCCCAGGCTTTTCACCTGACTTCAAGCACAAGGCCACGTGTAGTCCATGTCCTTGCTGAGCTGTGGCTTCATATCCCTTTAGAGACAACCCCAAAAAACACTGGGCCCCTACATGGTTCATCTGCCCTGTCATATACACCTACACTGTCTTAGGTCAGGTGATCCAAGAAATCCCACTCCTTTCCACTGACTTTCCATAAAAGAGGAAAAAACTGCTCTGCACGGAAGACAACCTTTTGGAGAGGTCAAGACTCACAGTAAGGCCCGGATTCCCTGAAGAAAGAAGCATCATGGAAGATCTTATTTTTCTCTTCCAGGTGAATCTTTTTTTTTTACTTCTAGGTAGAGGTAACTTTGACTTCATATTCTCCCATAAATGTAAGAAAATTATTCTTTTAAAACCAGCAAAGCAAGTCACTTTGTCAGCACAAAAAATCCTGACCCTATGGAGGTGATGAAAACACAATTTATGGAGGCAGGAGCTGCTCAGTGCTGATGGGAGAGGGTCAACACCACCTAATATCAGAGAATGGTTTGGGTTGGAAGGTTCCTGAAAGACCATCTTGTTCCCACCCCCTGCCATGGGCAGGGACACCTTCCACTAGCCCAGGGTGCTCCAACCTGGCCTTGGACACTTCCAGGGATGGGGCAGCCACAGCTTCTCTGGGCAACCTGTGCCAGGGCCTCCCCACCCTCACAGGGAGGAATTTCTTCCCAATGTGCCATCTATCCCTGCCCTCTGGCAGTGGGAAGCCATTCCCCCTTGCCCTGTCACTCCCTGCCTTGTAAATATTCTCTCTCCCCCTTCCCTGTAGCTCCTTCAGGTCCTGCAAGGTCACAATTAGGTGACCCCCAAGCTTCTCTTCTTCAGGCTGAACAATCCCAATCAGTTATTATGGGTTTATTATTGCTAAAAAAAACCCCAAAAACCAAAGAAGAAAGGCAGAACCTACACAGAATTAAACTCTTGACTCAGGCTTTCATACTTCCTTTAAACCTGGCTCCAGGCTTTGATGTCAAATAATTAAACCAAGCAGGCAGTTTAGCAAGGCCGGGTTTATCGTGGGTATCTCTGTGGGAGGCTCCAGAAGAGAGGCAGGGCAGTCACCCTTCTGCTGCCCTCACACTGGTTTAGCTCATCCTTGTTCACCTCCCTTTCCAGCACATTTGTGAGGTTCCTGGACACCTCAGAGGAGTGAAGATGATCATAATAATCTGTATTTCTTGGCTCCAGGCAGGATTACACCAACATAAACATTGCACACTGTCCCACTAAGACTGAAACGGCATTACCAGGCAGTAAGAAGAAGGAGAAAAACCATTATCAACTTGACTTTTGGTCAGTTATCCAAATTTACAACCCTGGTTTCTCATTTGATCCTGAACTTCCAGGCAGTAACGGGTAAAAGTACATTGCATTCTTATGTTACTGCAAGGCAGCCAGCTCCTCACTTCCAGGGGAGACTGCACTGGTTATCCAGGGATTTTTTATCAGGCAGGATCATGACACTGAGCTCTGAGGATGCAGAGTGGAGCTGAACACTTGGCCAGCTCACTTTAAGAGAGTGTATCACATCTGGCTTCAAGAGACAGACTTGTTTCCTTGTTTATTTGATGTAGAACTTCAATTACTGCCTTTTTGTCATAAACTCCTTTATGGTTTGAATCTTACATACCCTCACACCCATTTCTTCTTCTATATTGCTCTGCAGCACGTCAGAACAGTGGCAAACACTGGGTTGACAACACCTGGATTGAATTTTCAGGGGCTAAACGATTTCAGTGAAAGAACTTTGAAAACCTGAAAGAAACTCAATTCCTACCTCAGTGGCTGATGATGTCAAATTTTCAGGCATCTGGTAAGCAGCTCTGTTTACACAGGTTGCGTCTTCGGGGAGTGAGTTGAGAGAAATTAGTGCTTTTTTTTAAATTTTTTTTTCCCCCATTTGATGCTCTGGGGAGCTTTTAATGAATTACCTGAGATGATAACACGATTAAGGGAGGGCTCTACGCAGTGGGGTGTGTGGGCTGCACACTGAGATCTTGATACCTGACCAGAAGAGCCCAGGAAATCGGTCACTAGAGAAGGCAATTACTGAAATGAAGGGAAAATACGGAGAGATTGTTATCTTATTATAACACGGCGGAAAACAAAGCAAAACAAACCAGTGAAACTAAGAGAAACCCCAAAGAGATCAGCTTACAGGTGCAGCCTGAGTGGGAATGGCAGACATATTTCCCCTGTGAGCATATCTGAAAGACAGTTCAATCCCTGAAGTTACTCTTAACTCTGGCAAAACACACCTGAATATCCAAATTTCAAGATGAAAGAGAAATTACTTTGAAACTAGAGTTCTCCCCTGCACCAGTGCTCACTGGGTGAACACATCACTCAGCTGGGCTTTGAGTAAGAAAAGAATAACTTCTACAAAAGCATTTGATAAACAGGGTATTTCAGTTTGTTCTTTACCCAAACATGTTTAATTTCTCAACCAGAGAGGGAAAAGGGAGTTTGGGAGAGGTTTCCTTAGTGAGTATTTCAGGTAGGTGTAACAGCCAGGCTTCAAACATTTATATGGACAAGACTCTCTGCACTAAAATATCCATAGGTGAAGAATAAATCAGAAAGGCCCCTGAGATGCTCACAGCTTGTTCTGTTCTTCTCACCCTGCTCTAATCAATTAAGTTGAATCATTTAATAACTACCTATTTAACTGGGAATGTCAATCAAATGGAGATACTTGGAGTACTTCTCTCTGGCAACGCTGCTGTAGGTAACAAACACCGAGTCCTGCACCATCACAAACAAGACCTGCCACCAGCTCTGATGCCTCATCCACGTGGGAAATGGACATTTTAATGGGACCAGATACAGTCACAGACATCAATATAATCCAAGAACCAAGAGCTCAGAAAATACTCAAAGGATGAGGAACTTGAACCTTTGAAAGCACCGACTGAGAAAACAACCAAAGGTCAGTGAAAGGACAATATCGTGATGAAATAACAAATTAACATACCCTGCCAGACTGATATCATGGTCAAAAGGTCAGATGTGATCCTCTGAGTGCAATCCAGGCGGAGGAGATCGAAGATCACAGGAACTGCCATAGTGGATTAAAGGAAATCCTTAACATACACCCAAACCGTGGAAGGGTTTGCCAAGAGGCAGCCAAATCATCACTGACCTCTCCAGGCAATGTGATCCCTCCACCAGGACACAGAAAAGATACAGTGCAACGTAAAATCATCCTTCAAATCTGTGCTAACATAGACACATCCAAAAAAAAAAGTCCCAAAAGGTCTTAAAATCCAGCAGCTTTCACCTGAGTTCCACAGGACTTTTCAACGCAAACTTTAGGGAAGGCCAGGAATCCTCACAAAACACCCACAGTTCTCCAGCCCACCTCCTTAAACTCATGTTCACACAGATGCTTAGCCAGAGTTTATAAGGTATTAAAAGTCTCTCAAGGTTCTTAGCATGGTCAACAGAATTAAATAAACATCAGGAAGTTTGCCTTCATGGAAACATTGCCTTCTCAATACCCACATTCATCTTGTTTGCTCAAAGCACCACGTCCACCCAAAAATACCACCTTTTTTTCCCTCACTTCATAAGTCATGGCACGAGGTCAGATTACTGCAGTGGAAGAGGGAAAACCACCATTAATAAGAGTTCTCTGGGATGCATGTTATCCATATGGATGTGCTCAGAAGGGGAGGCAGGGACAGACTCCTCACTGTGGGTCTGCAACTCATCCCAACCACCAGACTCCAGCGGAAGCAGGACAGCAGCTCATATGGATTTGTGCTCTACATCTCCACACAGCCCAATTGCTACCACTGATCTCCTTTTCTTCTTCAAATGACAATGCACATCCATATTCAGGAGGAGAGGAACTCCCAGCAGTAATTCCCTCTTCTTGGGGAGGGGTGTCTCAAGCATTTCAGAGCTGTCTGCAAAACCACAGTCTGCCTAATTTGGCATCACTCCTGGAAGCATCAGCAGTGGTACAGAGTTTAATGGAACTCCACACGCCACGCAGACACCAGGAATGGAGAATCCTCTGGAGAGGCTACTGAACAACCTGACCTTTGGTGGAACTCCCCGACGGCCCGAGGCACAACACGCAGGCAACTATCACAACATCTGATCCAATATGTTATGCAATTACCAGCATCACCGCACCTCCTTATCTCCCAGTTCACGAGACAAATGAACAGAGGCCACCTGACAAGTCTGGTTCTGTGTAGATCAGGAGGAGATGTTCTGCTTGACATCAGTGTCTGAGGAGACAAACCACTCTGTCCTGCAGGTCTGGGGTTCGCTGAGGCGGGGGGGAAAGAAGAGCTATTTATTTTCTGGCTCCAGTGAAACTTAGATATGACCTCGGGAAAGCATATAAAGAAACCTTATCTGGGAAGGGGGACCAAAGACACTGGACGTTAGAAATGTAGCGGCGGGTCCTTCTCACCCTCTGGCAGAACTTTGTGCTACCAGGAAGGTCACATCCAGGGACATGGTCAGGATAACACAGAAGCTGCCACAGGCTCATGTTACTGGGATGTCCGGGTGGAGAGATCCTGCTTAAGAAGGATAGAAGTCAACACCCTTTTACCAAAGCTCCCTACAGAATTCTAGGACCATGGGATCAAAGAAAATGGGAAATCCCTCATATGGACAGAAAGAGTTGCCCATCTGTATGTCACTGCTCACAAGGCCCAGGGGACCATCCAGAATCACTGAAACACAGGGGTGAGAGGCACAAGAACAGAGAGAGTTCATCTAATAACAACCAATGTTGAGCACCAAAACCTGGAGGGAAGAGCTCAGAGGAGGGACTGGAGCAAATGACTTGTCTCCTGTGCAAAGTCAGGCTGGGAGGACGGGCAAGCTCCTCTGGTCCCTCTGACTTCAGTGTTTCCTCAGCCTGTCCCGGCCAGACCAAAGCCTGCAGGATCACCATCCTGCCTTATCTTGCAGTCAGCTTTCAGGGAAGAAGGATTAGACAACTATCAATTAATGCCTCAGGCTGCAAAATTCAGATTGTGTTTACCAGGAATCCAAGGAACTGGATGGCATGTAGGCAATGGAGCCAGGACTTGTTGGCACCTGAGGAAGTCAATTTTGCAGAGCCCCTTATTTCTGCAAGCTGCCCCTTTGGGCCTTATCCCACATTTCTCACTTGTGGCCTGTCAGCTACAAGAGTTTTCTGCCACTGGAACAGCGCTGGGCTCCAGGCTTGAGACAGGAAGGACAAGACCTCAAAATACCCTATTTGACATTATCTGAACAAGAAGACCTTAAAATGCAAATTATAGAAGTGTTTAGGTTGGAAACCCCCCCTGAAATCATCAAGCCCAACAGTTCCCCAGCACTGCCAAGGCCACCACTGACCCATGTCCCCAAGTGCCACATCTGTGTCTGTTAAACCCCTCCAGGGATGGGGACTCCACCACTGCCCTTGGTAGCTGTGCCAGGGCCTGATGACTCTTTCTGTGAAGAAAGTGCCCCTAATATCCAACCTAGAATGATGTGGTTGGCAAGGGTTTCAAACTACTTGAAACACCTCCCAGGTGGGGGAAAGGTTTTACGTCCCAGAACAAGTTAACTGATTTATTTATTTGATATCCCTAAATAAAACAGATCTTTGTAAAAAGCACAGAGTACTTACAGCCACTCAGGGCACATTTACAGGCTTCATTAAGAGTAATTCAGCTGAAGGCTGTAGGATTATGGTTGGGATTTTTTTCCCCCACAGTCCTTTCTGTTTCGAGACAAACGTTAGTTTATGGTTTGACTCAACGATCCTAAAGAACTTTTCCAACTTAATTGACTCTGTGATTCTACATCAACTGGTCTTGGTGACCAAACCCCTGATTTTTGCAGGTCACCCAAGCAGAGAGGGATATGTCAACAAAGCTTTAAAAAATACATATTCTCTAATATGTAGAGAGGCTCTTATTTCAAACACAGGAATATCTGAGTGTTACTGAGATACTGTTCTCACAAAGACAAGCTAATTCCTGAGAGCATGTCCTGATGTCCAACCTGAACCTCCCCTGGTGTAGTGTGAGACCATCTTCTCTTGTCCTGTCATTTTTTACCTGGGAGAAAATGTGTTACCTGCCTAAAAATAATGAGGGAGGACAGAAATGGCAGACACAGGTGGAAGGAGGAAGATCCCTTGGTTATATCCTGAGATCTGGTGCACAGGGCAGGGTGCTGCACGGTGCCCTCCAAGGTTTAGTTAGACAGAACTGGGAATAGTTTTGTCACAGGTTCCAGAATTCAGCACTGGATAATGCTGTTGGAGAGGAATGATATTCCTGATGAATTCACCCAGTATTGGGGTCTTTCTGCCAGTACCAAAGATGGGATTCCTAAAGATCATAAGCAGCACATGAGTTCTTCCACGAGTTGAAGACATGGTGCATCCTGCCAGTCTGCACCCTGGAAGAAAGTCTTCCACAAACACAGTTACCTCTTTAGGAGGACTGGAATTCCAAAGGCACACTGGATGCACCAAGTCAGGAAACACAATCCAGTGTTGCCTGCAGGACAATTCCTGCTATTCCTGAATGAGATGGTCTTTGAGGTCCCTTCCACCCAAACCATTCCAGAATTCTATGATCTGAAGGCCAAAGTGCAAAGGGCATCAAACACTGGTTTAACAGCACCAGCTGAAAGCTACATTTTGAGGAGATTTGCCATAATGGAACCCAAGGAATCATGCAGTGCCTTCTCTGGTGACAAACAGATGAGCTCAAAGTCCTTGAGGGACGGTGAAGGTTGCACTTATTGCAGTTTTTCCACTTTTTTGCCCAAGTGGGGCAGGGGTGGGCCAGAAGGGCTGCTGCTGAAGGTGGTGGGGCTCGAGGCCGGAGAGGAGAGGAGGATGCAAGAGCAGCAGTGTGGATTCAGACCAAAGGTCCACCCAGCCCTTGATCTTTGCTTTGACAGTTGCCAACAGTGGATTTCTGGAGGAGAAGAACAAACAGGACAAGTTTGCAGGGCTTCTCCTCAGGACACTCTCCAAGCCTCCAGCATTTTATAGACTCCCTGAGGCAAAACTGGGAGCGGTTATTTCGCTGCCATTGATGGAGCCTTCTCCCATTCATTAGTTCCTGAACCTCTGTAAACTTCCAGCATCCACAGCAGTTCCTGCAGCGAGGGATTGTACATGTTAACTGTACAGTGACTGAAGAGCACCTCCCTTTGAACAGGGCTCTCAGGAGCTCCCTGTGATGCCCCATCATTTTGATATTGAGAGAGACTTCTTCATATCACCCTTTGGCTGCCTCTTTTCTAGCCAGAAGACTATTAGTCCAGTTAGTTGTTCCTTGGATTTTTTATCCTCATTTTCTTCTCCAAACGCCTTCCAATAGAGCTGCAGCTTTTTTACAGGGAAATGGAACTTCACACCAAATTCAGCACGTGGATGTATCCTGGATTTCCACAGGAGATAAAAGACATCCTCTGGATTATTCTCTCATTTTTTCACTCCTAATGCTCTCTTTGTGTTCATGACAACCACCACGTTCCAAGCTGACACTTTCATGGACCAAACTGTTATAATCACAAGATACAGTCGTGGCAGTGGCCAAACCGGAGCCCATCACCTGAATGTGAATAAATGACTCATTCTCCACGTTCTCCTTAAGTATTTAGTCTCACAAGGTCCTTTGCAATAGCTGATCCTTGTCTTCATTACTTCTAAACAGTTCATGTACTTCAAAGCTCTAGAACATTGCCAAGAACTCTGTTTCCATGTGCTCCTCCACACACAGGACAGCACCAGCTCACACACCTGCAGAGCTGCACCATCAGCTTCTTCCACAGGGAAAATCCACCAGGTATCCCCACCACCTGCTTCTTGTCTTCCAATAATTATTTATCCTTCTTAATCCATGTCTCAGTTTCCCTGAAAGCCTTAAAGCCTTAATGCCCAACTGGTGCACGTGTTGGCTCCACATCCACCCGTTACACTCCGCGTTACAATTCCTAGCAACTTGCTCCACACAGCTCTTACAACACACTGCTCTGGGCTTTTGTGGATGACTTGGGGCCCAGAGAAAAGCTGGAATCACATCAGCCACCGTCCAGGGATTTTAAACAAGAGTTCACAGACAAGTTAATAGTTCAGCGATTTCATCCTCCACAACTCCTGGGTGAACACCATCTGATCCCGGCGGCTGATAATGGTAATTGTGTCTATCTCCAGCACCATCTCATCTCCAGACATTTCAGCCTGAGACAGATGAAAGCACAAAGAGAATTGCATTCATTTTTCTGCTGGGAGTTTAGCTGCCCTAAGTGCATTTTTCAGACTTGAATTTTTTATAGATCCTACACGTTGTCAGGCGAACGATCTGCTGCTGATGCGACTGAAGAGAATCTGCCATTAGTGTTTTTAACATTTTCAAGTTCTTTCTCTTCTCCTCTTTTCACTATGTCTTCACATATTTTTAGCTTCTGGGTTTTTTTCTCATTTTACCAAATTTCTTGCCTTTTCAGGATACTTTCTCACCCTTATGTTTAGGCATCCTGATATCCCTTTATCATTTTTCAATCATTTTTCTTGAGAGCTACATTTGATCTCAATTCCTACTGTACTGTCCTTAAATACTTTGATGCCAAGGATGTAACTCTTAGTTGCCCCCTCAGCTTCTTTTTAACAACCTTATTTGAGTTCATGTCACCCCTGTCTGATTTAAAACACAGCCGGGGATGATTTTTGGTTTGCCTCTTGACACCTCTACAGGAAAAAAAAGTACGCGACTGTCACAAAGTGGCTTTTCAAAAGCAGGATTTTGAAGGAGGGGTTGGAAAAGGCCAAGGCCAGCATGGTTTCTCCTTTCTCGCTTCCCTGAAGCAAGGAGCACAGATTATTTGATGATCTTTTTGAACACGGGGGCTGTGTGTCGTACGAGCCCGCGGGGTGTGTCCACCGCTCAAATCAGACGTGCTCCTCTCCTGGAGGTGCGTGCTTTGTACGGAGTTTACAAACAGCAGCTTCTGGTGCTCTTGAGGGACAAAACAGGGACCAGAAGTCCTCTGGAGGAGGCAATGGAAAGACCAGATGATGACAGAGACGGATGAAGGAGAGCCAAGGGTTGGAGGCAAACGTTGCCAGGCAACGGCCTGAAGCATTTTGTGAACTGCTGGGGATCCACAAGAGCACTCACAGAAAAACAACCAGAATAAACATTGTTCTAAGCAAAAGGAAAGATGAAAATTGTGAAAGAAAGACACTTGGGAGATCAGAAGAGGAGAAAAATAATAGCTGAGTGGAACTATATGACCTGGGGCATCTTATGCTTATGGGAATGAGACCAGGTGAACTAGAGGGTAACGGGGACGACGGAGACATTCCTGTGGCCCCAGGGAAAGGTTTGGAGGGAAGTCTCCAGTGCTGGCACTCAGGGACCATGTGCACCCACAGCGTAGCTGCAGAGGAGCACGTTCCATGCCCCTATGCCCCGTGTTCCAACAGGACCTTGATGGAAAAAAGGAATAGCTGAGGTACAACGTGACAAGCAGAAGAGGGGGAGCTCTCATCTCGTCAGGGTCTTTGGGAGGTTCCACTTATTTTGGAATAAAATTGTCTCAGTAAATAAAAAGTTATGAAGATCATTTTGCAAGGGACAGGACTCAGGACTGGAGCAGTAACAGATACACATATAACCATCTCTCTTACTACTTTAAAACACAGTCAAGGCTGGGTTTGTCAAGCTGTAAATCTACTCTGGATGGTGATGTCAATCATTAAGCTCTGATCCAAACTGACACACAGGAAACTACAGGAATTGTCACAATTCACTCTGTTATTTGACTTGCGTGTTCTTAGAGGTGTTCCCCACATTTAAACAATCTGAAAGCAACATTTTAGTGCAGGATCCTGCAGAAAATTCAACGAATGAAAGAACCAACGTTCTCCACTGAATACTTAGACCTCCTCAACTTGGTTCTTCTGCTCTACCACGTGGTGATCACCCCATACCCTTTTCAGACAGAGTCCTCCCTGTGCCTGCTCTGCTGTTACTGGGCTTTTGGGCCTTGGTCAGAACTGCTTCACATCTGTAATAGCACTGGAGTGCTGTTCATTTTTTACATCTGGATGCAACTCAATCCCAGGGCCATTCTCCCCAGGTTTCTGTGCTGGACGTGTCCCTTCCACAGTGCTGCTCCAACAGCCTTGAGCAAATCCACCCTGCCCAACACAGACCCCACGGAACAACTGCTGCTGAGGTGCTTTGGGGGTAGGAAGTCAAAAACTAGTCTTTCCTGTAATTTTGAACAAGAATTCGCACACCTTTTATCCAGACAAAAGCAATTTTAATCCCCAAACTCCTTTGCTTACACTCAAAAGTAACATGTCATAACCAAACTTCGTAAAAAAAGCGCTTTTAATTTGCTTCATAGTGTTTATGGCCAGAGGAATTAATTCAGCTCCCCAGTCAGAACTGCTGTATTTGACAATCCAGTACATCTCTGCCACTGCCCTGATGCTGAGCACAGTAATAAGCATTAGATTAACCCATTTGATCACTGGAGACCAAATTACTGAGACGGAGAACAAAAGAGAGATCAAAGGGCCACTAATGCCCTTAACCAGCCCCTTCAGGGATGGGGAAGTGACGAGGTGAGAACACATCCGTGGATCTGGGCAGATGATTCAGATCTCAACATGCAGAGGAAGAGGATACACACCCAAAATTTCAGATAATTTCTACGGGGTGGCTGCAGGGGGGAAGAGAGTCTCCCACTGGAATCTGGCAGCACGGCAGTAACCTTCCACCCTAAGCACATCCAACACGATATTCTCTCCCTCTGCTACCTTTGAACGCTGACCTACATGTTTTAGCACCTTGTTTTGAGGTGAGGCCAAGCCTTGATGCTCCTAAAAACAAGATGAAAAGGTCCCAGGACAACTCTTGGCCAACTCCTGCCTGAGCCGTGCTGGCAGCGAGCCCAAGGCTCCGAAGCATGAGATGTGATTATGATTCCTTAATGCAGGCTCAGAGTGTTGTGGGCAAATGAAAAGGCTGTGCAACGCTTCCTGTTCCTTAGAGCCAGGGGAATAAGGGGAAAATAAACAGATATTAAATAATAAATCACAGAACTCAAAGACAGAAGAGACCACCATGACCATCCACACCGCTGCTTTACACCCTGCCCTGCTGTAGCTCAAGACCTCAAATGGAAGGACCTCTGCTTTGTTTATAAAGCCAAATTTCACCTATTACACTCCTGGCAAGCCCTGCAACACAGACTTTTATGATACTCAAGATGACAGGCCTGGAGGACGAATGACACTGCACAGTTGCCACTGCATTTATTTGTTACTTTTCTCATTTTAGGTCAAAAATTGATCGCTAAGATTTTTGGGGAAAGTCCACAGAAAGCTTTTAGACATGTTTGAGAGCTCTCTGCATGGAAAAACTCAGAGATATAATACCTAAAAATGCACAGAAACTTTTGTCCAAAGTAAAGTCTGATAAAATAGAACTTCCTTTGATCATACCAAGTTTGTGCCATTTGTATTACTTTGACAATCCTGAAAGTTTTCACTGAAAAATAAGGAATCCACATGCAGTTTAGAACAGCCTTCCATAACCTGTAGGAAATACCTCCTGAAGCTCTCACTTGACGGAGGCACAGAACAAAAGGTCATCTCTCAACTGGGTCAGAACTATATTCCACCACAAATCCAGCCCGGCTGCAGCCTGAAGGCACCACTGAGGCCTGTTTCCCTTCTCCTGTAATCTCACCCCTGTGCCAGCTTATCTTTGGGAAATGTCCACTTGTTCCCTGGATGTATTCCAGGACGGGGTGTGTGGCCAGACGTCCTCTGTTGACTGTCACTCACTCCAGCCCTGTGGATTCAGCCTCCTGACCACGTATCTCTGCTCTGCTCCAGCTGGGTTTGTGTCTCCTGGTCATGCCTGCCCCACGTAATTAATTGAACCTCCTGATCCGTCACCCTTTTAGTACAGAAAATCTTCAGTTCAGGATCAATGTATGCCCACATGTCATAAATAACTCTACTGGAACAACAACCAGCACCAGATGGTGCACTGGGAAGCTGGGAGATTGAGGTTTAAAGTCCTTTAAACTCTTTAAACACAGAACAGTTTCCTGCCGCACGTTTTCGGGACGAGGAAAGGAGAGGACACACCATGGAAAGCTCCAGCTCAGCCTCTGTACATGCTCAAGAGAGGGATGGAAGTTCAGCCTCTGAGTTCAGCCTTGTCCAGCACCTAATTCTAACTGAGGCTCCCTTCTCTCCACCTGGATTGCAATGGGTCATCTTCCATCTTACACCTAAATCCCGTACCAACACCAAGGTTAGACTGGATACTGTGCCAACCCTACACTCACACTCTACATCCAATTTGTAAGAGATCTGTTTGGGCCAGATGGTTTCTTTACCACCACCAAAGCACTGTGTTGGGTGGTTACACCCTTCCTGAGTCACTGCTCCGTGTGTTCCACAAGGCAGCTTTCACTTTCATACAATCCCAGAATGGTTTGGGTTGGAAGGGACCTTAAAGACCATCCAGTCCCACCCCCTGCCATGGACAGGGACACCTTCCACTAGCCCAGGTTGCTCCAAGCCCAGTTCAACCTGGCCTTGGACACTTCCAGGGATCCAGGGGCAGCCACAGCTTCTCTGGGCAGCCTGTGCCAGGGCCTCACCACCCTCACAGGGAAGGACTTCTCCCTAATATCCCATCTAAACCTACTGGTTTTCAGTTTGAAGCCATTGCTCCTTGTCTTGTCCCTCCAGGCCCTTGCAAATAGTCTCTCCCCATTTTCCCTGTAGTCTCCCTTCAGGTACTGCGAGGCTGTAATTAAGTCACCCCAAAGCTTCTCTTTTCCAGCTGAACAATCCCAATTCCCTCAGCCTTTCCCGAGCAGCATCTGTGTCACATCTAAAAACGTGCTGGTTTTTTTATTTTTTATTTTTTTGATCCATCAGAGCCGTCTGCCTCAGTGCCATTTCCCATCCTGAAGCTTCGTGTCAGAGTCCCACTTGGGGACTTTTGGGGCACGGATTTTTATTGTGCTGCAGTCAAGCCAAGTGGCTCCATTATTGCTGCTTTTGAGGCAGTTCTTGCACATTACTTAACGCTAAGTCAAGTCTGTGTACTCTGGTACGAGCTGTTCCAAGAGGCAGAAATTGCCTCTTTGAACTGCCTCGTATTGTGCTATCTGACCACTTTATTCACAGGTAATTTAAGTCTCCATTATCATTTGGTTCGACTTTCCCACTTCTTTGATCTCAGTCAACATTATGCACTCAACATCCTTCTGTTGATCCAGGAGCTGGTAGTATAGAAGGATATACTAATATATTTACTTTGCTTTGGGTTGGGAGTGTAACCCTCTATGAGCTGGGGAGTAGTTGATTATAATTCCAACTGCAACACTGGGAACATTCTCCATGTCCAGGGTGATCCCGTTGGGTTCACTGCAGCAATTCCAAGGGTTAATTATCATTGCTGTTACAAACACATATCACACTTCTCTGACTGGATCTGTGATTGATGTTCAGCTTCTGAATTGTACACACCACCTAAAACGTGATGATTCAGGCTCCTCCTCCTCCAGTTTTCACTCATTCCACCTAACAGATTGACTTGAATGTTTTTTAAATAATAATTTATTTCTCTGGGGGTGAGAGGAAAGAGGATAATCCTTGGTTTTGGGGTTCAGAACCTTTGGGAGCTTGTTCTGCAGGGGTTTTTTTCAAGTTTGCCTTTATTTTTTTCAAGGTGCTTTCCATCAGTCATAAGTTAAAACAATGAGCTCAGGGGGTAAGTGAAAGTCGACTTTCTCCTACAATCACCTCATTATGCAACTGCTGAGTTTGTGCAGAAGTGGAACAAAGTGTTGTGAGACTTGCAATAAAATAATGCATGGTGGGAAAACTTGTTTTTGTACTTTTGCCACTGTCCCACATATCCACAGGAATTTTCTATGAGCAGACGTGTGAGGTGATTGGTGATCCCTCTGCCCTCTCTGTAGTAACGTGAGGTTATCCAGCTCTTTTCAAATGTCATTATTTGGGACTTCTCCTAAACGTTTACCACTATTTCCCAAACATTTATCACTGTTTCCCAAATACCAGCCACAGAACTAGAGACTGTATGGATCCCAGCCACACCACACACACTCGTGGAATCATCCTTCCCCTGTGTACAAGACTGGGGTTATACACTCAAATAAAGAGCTATTAATGCTCAGTTTTAATGGTGCATCCTTGTATATACACTGTCCTAAACAAGACTTGAAGTGATGAACTATTTCTCAAATGAAAAGGGTTTTTTTTCTTCCACAATTAGATTTGCATGTGAATTAAGCTGTAACTGGAAAATTGGAAAAATCTTAACTCTTCCCTCAGCTCTCTCCTCTGATTCTCTCCTTTTCTTTCCAACACATTCCTTATTTTCCTATCTACCTTCAAACCAACATCAACTCTCTCCAGTATCACGCGCAGACTGAGCCAAGGCATAGAAGGAAACTGGGATTTATTCCTTAAAAATCGGCTGAAAGAGCAGCAGAAGTATCAAGAGGCTGAACATCGGCCATAGCAATCCTGTGAAAGGGAGTTCATCTGCCAACAGCCACAGGAATTGCAATGCCCAAAGCACACTCAGTCCCGGGCTGCTCATGGATTGCCCGTTGTCAGTAAGATCCAAACATGTTCCTTCCAACTGACTTGTCTAAAAAGGTTTAGTTCTTGCATTTTTAATACAGGGGCAGTTTTTGACCCCCATGGGACTTTTTTCCAGCAGTCCAGGCTCCTGCAGCAGCCAAGAGAGATCACAGAATCCTGGAATGGTTTGGGTTGGAAGGGGCCTTAAAGCTCATCCAGTTCCATCCCCTATCCCAGGGACACCTTCCACTATCCCAGGTTGCTCCAAGCTCCATCCACCCTGACCTTGGATACCTTCCAAGGACGGGGCAGCCACAGTTTCTCTGGCAACCTGTGCCAGGGCCTCCCCACCCTCACAGGGAAGAATATTTTCCTACAATGAACTCCCTAATCTGAACTTCCAACTCTACACTTCCCACCTGGAAAGTGCCAACGAGCTCCCCACGGTGCCTCCCGTGTCCAGCAAGAGTTAAAGCTCAGGGCAGGTGCTCTCCCAACAAGCTCGAGCACCGAACAAGCCTGAAGATGGTTTCTGCAGGGAGTCTGAGGTGTTGGTTTTTTGACCTATAAAGGCTTAAGTGGTTCTGCCTGCTTGAGAAATTCCTCTCCCTTTGCATCACTCCGGCAGTGCCGAGTGCCGGGGGTGGGAACACTGCCGGGGTTAAACTGGCGGGGACAGGCGGCTCCCCGGCATCTTCCTCCTCACACACCACGGGGAAACAACGGAAATCCGGGGATTTCCCCCCCAAAAACCGGTCACAGGGACAAGGGATGTGAGGGTGAACTCAACATCGGGGTTATTTATGAGGAGGGTATTGTTAAATAACATGCTACAATCAAAGTCCGTTTCTGTAGGTGATCCTGGAAAACAGAGCACGGAGAAATGAAACCGGGAAAACGTCCTGGGAGAAGGAGCTTTGGAGAGGCTCCATCATTTATGTGCAGGATTGTCTACATCGAATTAAGAAAGTATTTCTAAAAATATATTGACCAGAGCACTATGAAGGTAATTATAAGTTAAAGAGAATTTGACTTGACTGTAGGGCCAACTCTGCACCACTGATCCTTGAGCAATCCTATTACAGCGCTGACTGAAGGGAGCATTGTTTTGGAAACAGGACTGGGCCTCTTTTCTTCACTTACGAGTTGGACTCAGTGCTCCTTGTGGGTCCCTTCCAACTCAGAATATTCTGTGATTCTGCTGAAGCAACTTTTTTCCAAGCTAAGCTCTGCAGTCTGTGTCCTCCTGGAAGGGCCAACTGCATCTTACAGGGTCTGACATAACCAAGGCCTATCCAAAAAGGCTGCAAAAACCAGACTTCTTAACTCATTAACTGCAAAGGTGATAATGTCACGTCCCTAAATTATATTTAAAGAACCAACTGTGCAGCTATGTGTGCACAGCCTTAAGTTTATTTAAGTAGGAGTTGCAATGACATCAAAGTTAAGCACGTGACCTAAAGTTTTTGCAAGATGGGGATGTTGACAACCACGTGCAAAATGGAATGTTCCAACAAAGCCCAATTCTGGTGTATTTCATACCCAACTATCTAAAAGCAAACCGAAAATAATTCTTTCCATTAATTTCTTACTTATTTTCTTCCTCAAGGGTTACATCCCCATTTCCCATTTTCTCTTTCCAGAGGCAGGAAGCCACCTAGTTGGGACCCAGACAACCTCAGAAGTCATTTTTCCGTTCCAAGTTTCGATATTTAGCAGCAGAATTCGAACCCCCACCACGAGATCTACACGAGAGGTCACAGGTACACTTGACTAAGCTTTCCCAGAGCACAGTGCCTGGCACCAGGCAAACATCCTGCTGCAGCAGGCACAGCCTGACCCCCATCCCAGCACTGCCACCTGAAACCAGACCCAGAGGACTTCCCGCACTGGATTTATCGGGATACGGAATGGGAGCCCTCACCTGCACTCACAGAGTGGCCTAGAAACACTCCCAGTGCCGGGCAGTGTCCGTGTACCCAAACTCGTAGCGTTTCCCCAGCCACCTCCACTCTGAGGATGGTTTTTAAAGGATGAAGCTGGACACTGCTCACAGCTTTGCATTCCAAACACCTCACTGCGACGGCACAAAATTCCCTCTTGGTATCCTTGCATTTGGTTACAAACCTCCACACATCCCACAGGAGAGGTTATCATCCTCCCATTTCCAAAAGGTCCCACTCTATACTTTGTGCTCGGTTGCAACACCACTGTAGTTTTTGTAAGGAATAAATATTGACTTTCCTGGACATTGCCTCACGACAGAACAGGACCTTGAGTACATTTGTCTAAGATATGTTTTTTAGCCTGGTAATACAATTTTACAGCAGAGCTTTCATTCTGAGGAATTCAAAAGGCGTGGAAAACCATGCATCAAATTGTCCATGTTCATTTTCAGACAGGTGACCATGTTCTAAAGCTGGTTCAGCTGTATTTCTTTTGTTATAAAACGACATAAATTTATTACTTTAAATTTCCAAGCTACAAATGTAATTAAGATTTCAACATACCCCATTTGGAAAGCCCAGACTGGAAAAAGCCATGTGAAAATTAAGATTCAATGTTAATGAAGGCTATTTTGCCATTTATTTTGTTCGTTCTCAAGAATAAAGCAAATTACCCACAGAACTGAGAGAGTGCACAGCAGGGCTCAGGAATCTGAGCTCAAAACTCAGCGTGTGCAGGAGATGGGGCTGTTCAGTGAGTGACTGTGCAGCACCTGCACCTCCCAGCCAGGTGTTCAGATGCTCTTCCCTTAGTAAAGGTCAGAGAGCAGCATTAATTAACTCATAAAAATATCTGGTGGTGACACCACTGGAGCTATTGTGTGAGTAACACTCAACTTTTAGGTACAGGCACCAAGGAGCAGGGTCAGGGGTTCTGGTGGGCACAGCCTGGACGAGTACTGGAGGCGGAACAGCACCCCAGGTATCAGCAGAGGGTGCAGAAAACCACATGGGTTTCACAGGAGAAAATAACAATCCCGTTTTCTGTCAGAAGTTTAACGTCCCAACATGTGACTCGACACACTCAGCTTTATAACATCAATTAAGATATGAAATAATCTCCAGGGGAATCAACCGACCACATCCACAATTCAGCATTAACAAGGCGCAGCCACAGCTCGGCCGCGGAGGAAGGATCAGCCCTTCGCACGATCCCGTCCCCTTGGCCCAGCGTGGAACCAAACCCACCCGGGATGAATCCACACCGGGAAACAAACCCCAAGGGAGCCGGAGCAGCAAAGCGGGGAGAGGTTGGGCCAGGGATGGAGCGGGATAAAGCACGGCTGCTCTTACCTGCAGCAGCTTCCCTTCGGCCGGGGTCACCTCGGCGACGTTGGCGAACTCCCCTTCCAGGGTGATGGGCTCCACTTTGAGGGGGATCACCCTGATGATGGCCTTCTGCGCCGCCGCCCGCTCCGACTCCACCGCGGCCGCCAGCGCCAGCCCGGTGTGGCCCAGTCCTGCCTGCAGGGTCGCCATGAGCAGCCAAGGCCAGAGGACAGCCAGCTGCAGCTGGGGGCCAGCACTCATGCTACCAGCTGCAGCAGCGGGCTCGGGCCACACATACCGTCGGGAACGCGTCCTCACCCCGCGGCGGGATCCGATGGGGAGAGCTCCTTGGGGGGGGTCCGAGTGTATGCTCCCAGAGGGACCCCAGGCACGGCACAGAGGGGCTCGGTCACCGCCAGCGCGGCTCAACGGGCAACGTTGGCTCTCGCCATCGCCGTCCCTCTTGCTCGGTGCCACGTGCTCAAGGGCCGCTGGGAGCTCAGAGGCATATTTTAAACAAACAAACTAAAAAAAAAAAAAAAAAAACTACCGCCCCAAGAGTCCCTNAAAAAAAAAAAAAATTTAAAAAAAAAAAAAAATCCGAAATTGCGAGTCCCTCCTCCAGCAGATAAATCCGGAAAGGTCAGCGAAGCAGGATGCGAAGGAAGAAATCAGTTCGGAGCTACAGGAACGCCACGGAGCATTGGGAACTCGGCGGTCCCACAGGGATGAGGCGCGGGGAGATCTCCCCGCCGATGTGGAGTCCTCGTGTGTCCTGCCCAGGAGTTAGGAAGATCCAGAGGTTCAAAACACCCATCCCAAATACCCTCGAGAGACACCTCGCCTCCTTGCCAGCATTTCCCACAGCACAGGCACAACCTTGAATGTTATCTACGCTGATCGGTATCCTTCCCAGAAATTAGGCAGGCGGTATTCCTTGAATTTAGGGTGAAAAGAGAGTTTGCTTCGGTACCATCCCCTTCGAAACGGAGTTAATCCCTTCCATCTTCCTTATGCCAGCAGTGCTTCATTCAAGACCAGCTTTACCTTTCTCCTAGCAATCCATGCTCAAGAGTCTGACTCCGGGTGCAGTTCTCCACGGTAATTAATAAAGCACCGAGCTCCTCTTCATAGTTTCCAAGTTCCCAGGAAATAAAAAGGCCCCCCGAACACTTATAAAAGTTTAGACACCAAGCCAAACAGGTATCAGGCAGAAAGTTACGGCATATCTGGTTTCTCTGGCACTATTTCTGTGCGCGCCCGAGTTCCGGTATGACCACTTCCAAGCACACGTTAAGAAGATCCCGACTCAAGGCCCCACAAAATAAAATAGAAAGTTCCATGCTCTGCCCAAAGGTCACATGAAACGTAGCGAGGAGCCTTCATAACCGGGAGAATTCAGACGGGAGGTGTTTTCCATTAAAACCGAAGTCACGGTGATCGCACGGCTACGGAGAGAAGTGGGGATTTACAAGGAAAAAAAAGCTTTGCAAACCTGCTAAGCTGCGAGCCCGCTGGAGTCCGCAGGGGCCGGGAGGGAATGCTGCCGTAAATCCCAGGCAAAAGTTATTTCCAGTAGCTTAACAAACTCGTGTGGCTCTGATGCTGCTCGCGTTCGGTCTTAAGTAAAAAAATTCGGCACTTATAGCAAAAAAACTTAAGAAAAACCCAGAGGAAAAACCCTCCCTCGCGCACACGCAGCAGGCAGGTAGGTGCAAGCGGAGCTCCCGAGCCCGAGAGAGGATCCAGCGAGATCAAAGGGAGAAAATTACAGCAGGCAGAGAGCTCCCGGGGCAGGCATGGCTGAAAGCGAAGTGCCCGCATGTAATCGCCCGAGCTGCGCCAGCACCCCGGCGCGCCTCGGGAAAACTTGCAGAGCGCAGCGTCCCTCCGGCGCGGGCAGGCACCGGCTGTGCGGGCGGGCAGGGACGGCTGGCACATGGGCAGCGAGCCGGCGGCGCAGCCCGGCGGCAGCCGGGCCGATCCCG
>VZRE01006998.1:171409-214046 GCA_013396775.1 Cephalopterus ornatus | reverse complement strand
TTGTAATCACTTTAGGAAAAAAGTAATAACTATTCTTCTCCACCCCAAAATGGCATCTAACCCAAGGTGAACACTGCCTGGATGGGTTGTGTAATTAGTGTTTGCTACGCAGAATTAAGGGTGCCAAATTGAAACCTAGGCCTCACAAAATTAAGCAAAATGTGAGCTCAGAGAACTAGAGTAGACAAATGCCTTCACAGTCTGAAATCTGCCCTCAGCTATCAAACCAGACAAGAGAAATGACACACAGAATCCCAAATGGGTCAGGCTGGAAGGGACCCCAGTGGGTCACTGGTGCCACCTCCCTGCTCAGGCAGGGCCAGCCCAGAGCACATGGCACAGGATTGTGTCCAGAGGGCTCTGGAATATCCCCAGGGAGGAGACTCCAGCCCCTCCCTGGGCAGCCTGTTCCGAGCTGGGGCACTGCCCAGGGAAGAAGTTCTTCCTCATGTCCAGGTGGTTTTCCCACAGGGAACAGAAACTTAAGAACTATTTATCAGAAACGATCTGACCATTTGTCCAAATTTTCAATGAAAATCTTTGCCTTCAGTGGCAAATCTCAAAATACTCTTTTAAATTAGATTAACATAACCTGAAAAAAACTTCCACCTCATCACCATGAATACACCTGAACATCAAATAACTTTCAAAGCAGAAAGAAGACAATGAGGAGTTTCAAAAGCAGCAAGTCCTACCCAAGTGAAACTATCAATCCCATTTTAACAGCCAGTGTCTGTCCTGATGCTTCTTTTGGAGACAAATCAGAGCTAAAGGACACTGGAAGGGTAATTTTTTCTGACAGAGATGAGTCATATAAAGAAGTTGAACAGAAACTCAGGTGTATTTAAAGTACAGTTTTATTTTGGAAGAGATGTAATAGCAAAGATTAGTCCTTAGTGCCAGATTATCCTCAGACTTTCTGGCTGAGGTAATGGTTAATAAAAAGCTAATTCCATAGATGAATGAATTGAAGCAGGAAGCCACAGGATCACCTACTAGGAAAACCATATCAGATCAAATGCTGGTGAAAGACTTGGTCTCTGAGCAGCAGGAACACCAGAAGTTCCTGAAGGGAATAGCCCAGAGGTGAGATCCCTTCTCTGGGTGTATGGAGTTAAATCCTGCTGTGGATCCACGGAGATGTGCCTGCAGAGAGCCACAAATTGTGGAGGGTGGGGGGAAAGGGAGGGGAAGAAAAAAGCTGGAATTGGAGAAGCGTAGGTGAAGTTAAGCACAGCCTTTCCATTCAAGGCAAGCCACCTTTGTATCTTCTTGCTCCAGGTTGAAAGGCAGCTCCTTTCACGTAATATTTTTTTTTCGGTTGTATTTTTTAAACCATGCACAAGGTGTTTCACTTGTGCTGTAGGAGCCAGGATTTTAGGTAAGATCCAGGTTACCAAGTGCAGGCATGGATGAGCTCATCCTGCCAAAGGCAACGAACCAACCCCCACCAAAATTCTCCTGCCTCTTTTTTTAGGGGACTTCAGCCTGAAGCTGTGAAAACACAGGTAATTTTCTGGGATGCACTTGGATCTCAGACACATTTCCAATAGGAGAAAGTGCCCACACAAAGTACAATTTAAATGCTTTTAGTTTCTCTAAATAGGAGAGTTCAGACAAGGATGGGAGAGGAGCAGCAATGGCACAGTGAAAAGGGAGAAAAGATGGAGAAGTTAAAACTCAAAATACTGATAGTTTCTGGTTAGTTGAGCTCAAGAGGAAAAATGGTCAAATTTAGCCAAAATGGTTAAAGGGAAGAAGAGCATTTCACTGAATACCACCCCTTTTCAGGGACTGCCAGGACTAAACCAAAAGCCTTGCAATGACTTTCTATCCCAAACATCCTTTCTGAGATAAGAAGTTCTCTAATTGTGACTCCCATCCCTCAGACTGATCCTAAAGTCCTGGATGAAAAAGAAGCTCATGATGAAAGTGAGAGGACGAAGATGGGCTGTTGAAAAAGAAATATTGGGGTATCAATGGCCTGACTAGTTATTCCTATCCTTACACATTATCCTGGCCCCAACCAAGTTGGATAAGGTTGGATAAACTTGGATAAGCTTATATTAAAAAAAAATAAAAATAAAAAAAAAATCATGAATAAAAGACAAAGGTTGATATTTGCAAGACAGGAAACTGGATGATCAAGCTTGGGTAGGTCAAGCCTTTTTCAACACACATAAGCATAACTTGCTTTGCTTGTCCTCTGTGAGGGGGGGAAAAAAAGGAGATGAATTATGCTGTAATAGAAAAGGAAGCCCTTGCAGTTTTTGCTTCAGATCTTTTGATATCTGATAAGCCAGGCCCTCCAAGTAAGGAGCAGTTTCCACCAGAAGGATACAAAGCCTTTAGGTCCCGTAGTTCTCTAATCTTGGAGGTGGGGCCGATTCCAAAAGCCACCATGGTTTATTCTCATTCATCAAGTGAAACTCAGGGCTGCAGAAAAACCGTCTGGGAAAAAAAGGGGAGCTGTTTCCCAGTCTTTTCGTAATATTAAAGAATCTCTCTTTTTGTCCAGGCAAAGGACATTCTTCAAAGATAAACATAGACTCATTAACTAAGACAAATTCTGGTGAAGTCAAGCAAAAAACTTTTGAAGAACAAACCCCTGCACTGATGAGGACACCCAGGGCTGCTGCCCTGGAACCTCCCTGGAATTACAAAACCCCTCGTTTCATGCCCGGTGCTCCTCTGAAAGAGATGTTTGTAACCCCCCAGCAACTTTCGCTTTCTCGAGCAGATCCATGTCCAGATTTATATCCTCCATTCCACAGGTCCACAAACCTCCAGTTCCCTCTGCAGCTTCCTTGGCTTTCCCCTGATCCCGAGTGCTGCACTAGAGGGAAGGTGCCGTGTCCGGGGGAGCTGCAGAACCAGCACTGGCAGTCAGAGGGGCTGGAAAGTTCTGTGAGGATCCAAACACAGTTATCAGACTCCAGGATTTGTTCTTGCAGAGTTCTTTTGCTTGTTTTGACCGAACGTTTCAAGAATCACATGGTAAAACAAGTTCCAGAAATGTATTCTTACCTCCCAAGTGATTTGAAGACTGATTTCCTCATCTACAAAACTATTTATTCAATGTTATATATTCTATTTATGTTAGGTATATTCTAATATATATTTAAAGTTTATATTAGAAAATTGATATACACACAGAGAAACTCCATAATCACAGTGTTTGGTGTGTTATTATCACCCTTTTGATCCTGCTGCTTGATTTTCTCATCACAGCCCACCACAGAGAGTGGATTTCACGCTGAAATTAAACAGTGATTTTATTCTAAAAACCAACTTCACAGATGAGGCAGTTTTCTGCCGGTGTCATTGTTTGGTGACACGCAGAGCTAATTGGAAAGTAAAGGCATTATTTGCAGGACAGACAACCTTTAAAATCTGTAATTGTTCTGAGAGACAGAGAGAAGTCCTTGATTAAATCAAATTTAGTCCAATGTTCATAATAAATCAATGTAATAAGCATAACCTGAGATGGCAGACAGCTCAGATAATTTATTTGCAATGCTTGGCTCTTACATGGGATTTTACACGAGGTAGCTGCTGTGTTAGAGTTTTAATATCTTTATAATATCTTTGATAAAGATTTCTTAATATCTTTAATATCTTTGCAGTCAGAGTTTTAATATCTTTGCCTATTGCCCTTTTTAATGTGATGTTGCTGCATCTTGTGCAGCTTGTTGCTGAAATTGTGCAGCTTAGAGCAACAAATCCCCGAGCTAAACAACCCAGAATGAGCTGGGGGACATCCTTCCAGAGAAGCAGCAGATGTGGGAATGACTCACGTTACCTCAACAGATAATTCTGAGCAGCTTTATGATGAAATCTGGACATCTTTCAGAACATTCTGTGAGCTGTGAAAAGATTACAGTTCTAGATACTGCCAAAACCCTGAATGATATCTGTGTATCACTCACTGGAAACTCCAAAGTGTGTTTGCAAACCTGGGAAAACCGCCCAAGGAAAGCTTTGAAGGGCTCCTGTGGACACAAAGTGGGAGAGCGGTGGTGGAGAGATTCCTTGCAACCTGCTGGAGTGACTCTGGGGGAAGACAAACAGATGTTACAAAAGAACCCAATCTTCTAAGAAAACAGAAGGAAAGACCTGAAGGGGAAGAGTGCTTGTGAAACATCAAATTTGGATCATATGCTGTAAAAAGCCACAAGTAAAAAGCCGAAAGCACTGGAGGAAGAAGGATTTGCTGAGGGCAGTGATATCAAAGGGGAAAGTCGAGATTCATTTCTAGGAGTCCAAGTCTTCAGATTGAATCAAGAGTCAACAAACAGGCCTGTGAGACTTCCCTCACACGCTTTTGTCCTGCCCTGTTAATTGGAGAGGAGAGACTTCCACGCTCTTTTGTCTGAGATATCGTTAATCCAGTCCTACCCTGGAGAAATTCCCAGCTCCAGCCCATCCTCTCACCGGCTCTTAGGAAATAGCTGACAGTGAACAATGATCTCCTTTGAGTCCTGAGGAGACAGGGATGAATGGCATCTTATGGAATAGGTTCATATTTACTGACGAAGTTAAGGAAGAGACACAGCTCCTTCCTGCTTCCAAACGAGGTGGATCAGCCTCAAAACAGATTTGGTGTTGCTCAGAAAAGAGATGTACCCACAGAAGCTGAGGATGGACTCTGCACCTCCATGAGAAAACACCAGAACAAGTTCCAGGGAAGGCGCCTGAGTGATGGACAGAACACTTTCCTGGAGGAACAGCAGGGGCAGGACTCCCCATTCCAGAGAAAAGGCAGCTAAAGGAACTCAGGTAGAAGGTCATGGAATCCAACCTGTGCCCGATGCCCACCCTGTCCCCTGGCCCAGAGCACTGAGTGCCACGTCCAGTCCTTCCTTGGACACCTCCAGGGATGGGGACTCCAAACCTCCCTGGGCAGCCCCTTCCAGTGCCTGACCACCCTTTCAGTGAGGAAATACACTCTGTTGGGAGCATTTTGGAAAAGAATCAGTCCCTACTTGCTCCTCACCTGCCCTTCTCCTTCTCTGCTGTCAGAGGAAATGACGAGCTGATGGGAGTTTGGTCTGACCAAGGCCAGTGTTCTCCTCTCCAGAGCAGAGAACAAGTCATTAGAGAATCCTGCTTTCTCAAACTGGAAAAAATGGGATTAATTCGATAGAAATAAGCCTGGGAAATCTGGCTGGAGGGATGACAGCACGACATCACATCCTTACAGACATCTTCCTCTTGATACAGTGAGGTTGTGTGGCCTCTCAGGGTTTCAGTAGAGAAGGACAAATCCACCATCACCTTTGCTGGAGGCACAAAGGCTGCAGCACTACCAGTGACTTCCCCCAGCTCCCTTCTCTGGTGCAGGGTCTGTAATACCAATGAAAACCTCTTATTCTTCCAAGTTCCAACATCCACATCCAAACAGACCTTTGGGAATGATGCCAAGCCCATGCCAACCACTGAACTTTTGGGGAGAGCACTTAACCAGGCCAGTGATCCAATGCCAGAGCTGAGCAAGACCCTTGGGCACGTTTCCTGGTGGGGTCTGTGCTCACCAGGGTTCCTGTTGGCACTGAGGGCTCTTGGCAGGTCCCAGTGCTGCCTGAAAGCTCAGGAAAGCTGAAATCCCAGAAATCCAGCTCGGGGGTCCCAGCACAGGAAGGACATGGAGCTGCTGGAGCAAGTCCAGAGGAGGCACCCAGTTGATTAGAGGGATGGAGCAGCTCTGCTGTGAGGAAAGGCTGAGGGAATTGGGATTGTTCAGCCTGGAGAAGAGAAGCTTTGGGGTGACTTAATTACAGCCTTCCAGTGTCTGAAGGGAGACTACAAGGAAGATGGGGAGAGGCTATTTACAAGGGTCTGGAGGGACAGAACAAAGAGCAATGGCTTCAAACTAAAAGACAGTAGGTTTAGATTGGATATTAGGAGGAAATTCTTCCTTGTGAGGGTGGGGAGGCCCTGGCACAGGTTGCCCAGAGAAGCTGTGGCTGCCCCTGGATCCCTGGAAGTGTCCAAGGCCAGGTTGGACAGGGCTTGGAGCAACCTGGGCTAGTGGAAGGTGTCCCTGCCCATGGCAGGGGGTGGGACTGGTGATCTTCAAGGTCCCTTCCAACCCCAAACCATTCCATAGTTCTGTGATTCTGTGAAATAAATGCAAACCCAGTGTGATCAGCACCAGACCTGTTCCAAGCTTGAAGCAGCACCTCCTGCATCATTTCTGCAAAGCTCTGTTGGAAATTGCAGGAATGTCTGGACCATTTCTATGCACTGAAGGCACAATAGACAAAAACACAGGTTATTATCTGCTCAGCTGGGCCGAAGGACACGAGACCGACACTCTCCAGCATCTTCCATTCCACACGAGCATCTGGGAAATACCAAGGAAGAACCGTAAGACCATCCTTTGACTGTGAACTTCAAATGTCAGGCCCAAAAGTGATGCTTAAGAGGAGCTAGTTTCTCATCTGGGGACACCAGTACTCAAAGCTGTGCTTGAGGAAATCAGGGAATGCAGCTGTGCCTGTTCCTGCCCGATCAACCAACACACTGGAATGGGCCTGGATACAAAATCTGTGCCAACTCTGGTGTTTTACCAACCAAAAGACTGATGAAAATGAAGGTGGTCCCCTAGAAGGGAAGATGGGAAGGACAGTGTTGCCTGAACTTCACCATCCAGGTGGGATTAACGCCTTCCTCCTGCAGAGCCTCGGGGGTCTGGCAGCTGTCGCCTCTCTGCACACTCCACGAACTAATAGGCTCATCAGAAAGAAATTAATTGTCTTCCAAAGGCATCCATCTAAGAAAGTTGGAGTGACTCAAGCTCTGGGAGGTGCCTGTGTGTAACCCAGACAAGCCCAGGCACATACAACTGACTATTACACATTCAGATGAATCTTGGGCAAGATGAATCCTACAACTAGTTTTACAAGTGCATTACTAATGCAGCCACTCTGCTTTTCTCAAGGGAAAATGTGGTGCTGTTCACGCTGCGTTAAAACAGATGTCTTCAGCTGCTTCTTTGTTTGAAGGATCCCCTTTTGGCCACTGGGAGTTTTAAGCCCTGCGCACAGAGACAATTATTGATCTTAGCATGTGCCATTCAGAGTAACACAACTCCTGAGCTCCCGCTCGCCGTGAAGGTGATCGTGGGTAGGGGAACCCTCGGCCACAGATGCATTTGGAAGGCATGATTGGACTTGCAAAGTCAGGTGGCACCAATAACTCCCATTTCTCACAGCCTCCTTGAGTGATTTTTCGTTATTCTCTGATAACAGAGCTTGGCTGCGTTTCTTTGATCCGGTCCTACCTCGAGCAAAGGTTTTTGCAAATGGTTGAAAGCAAACAGAACTAAACCCTTCAAATAACTATGGTCTAAAAGGCCCAGATGGGGCCATCTTTTCTTTTACTGCTCTTTCAATAAGAATCATAATGAAAAACCCAGAGAAATCTTCACTGAAGTTAACAAACAAGTTTGAATACTCATAAAAAGAAACCTTTTGACAAGGTTATGCTTTGATTTAATTTAATGGGTCTTTAAAAGTGAAATGAAAAGAATCATGAATAAGATTGAAAATATGTTCTTTAGTCCCCTCACTTAGGAAACACGTATTTGAAGATGAAGTATCAACTTTCCAAAGAGGCTAATCTTGGTGCTGCGCTGCTAAGATGAAGGAAAGAAGGTGTTTTCATGTGAAGAAATAAGCTTTCAGCATTCTGAATGTCATAATATACAGAAGAAAGGATGGTGGAGAGATTAAGAGATCACAAACAATGGCTTGGGTTGGAACGACCTTAAAGCCCATTTCGTTCCACCACCTGCCATGGGCAGGGACACCTTCCACTAGCCCAGGTTGCTCCAAGTTTATCCAACCTGGCCTTGGACACTTCCAGGGATGGGGCAGTCACAGCTTCTCTGCCCAACCTGTGCCAGGGCCTCCCCACCCTCACAGGGAAGGATTTTTTTTCGTGATTACTTGCTTCAGCTTCTCTTCTGAAGAATAAAAACACTTCAGTGAGACTGAAAATTTTAGCAGAAACGTTTTGGACCAAAGGAAGGAGTGAGGACTTTTGGACTTTCTGATCTTCAGTGCAAAAAAAATAAAACATAAAGAAGCCAAGCAAGAAAAAAAAAAAACAAGATAGGAAAATAATATGAGTTGAATGAATTATTCTATACGGTACTTTTGACTAATCTCTGCCTTTAAAAACTTAACCTGGGAAAACACGAGACTGAGAACTTTTCAGTGAGTGCTTTGGTATCTTTGTCCTAATTTTGTTCAAATAAAAAGATTAAAAAAAAAAGAAAGTTAGGCTAACAGTCACTAATTGTGGACAAATGTTTTTCTCCTCACCCTTTAACCTCAGCAGGGGCTGTCCGAAAACTCACCAGGGGACCCTCAAAATCTGGAGCAAGGACAGGAACACCAAATAGAGACTCTTTTGGCTTTAAAGGTCTCTCTTCCTTTTGGACTTCACAGTTTCTCTCCAGTTCTCACTGGAGATATCCACGCGACAGAGCACTGCAGAAATACATGTAAAAGTGTCATTTTTAACTCGCTTTTTGATAACCAAGTGCAGAAATTCTTGTCCTACCTGATGGATTGTGGGACTCCGGGTTCTGCAGCGAGGATGTGCGGCTGCTGGGCTGGGGAAGGGAAGAGGCAACAGGCTGAAAGCTTTGCTGAAGCAGCCAGAGTGGAAAAGCTGGGGAATTCTCGTGGCTCTGGGATGAGGTTGGTGTTCAGAAGTATGGAAAGAAGCTGCCTTTGGTGACAAAAGTGCCCTGCTGTCAGCAGTGGGTGCAGGAGAAAGTGAAACAAGAGTTGGAGAAAGGAGTTTTCACAGGAGATGAGAGGCAGCAAAAAGCTCTACAACATTTTTGGGGCAGAAAGGCCCCCCCTTGCTGCAGACCCCCGGCCCAGACCCAGGCTGTGCCCCCAGCCCTGGGCACACGGTGGCAGCTGCAGTGGCACCAGGGCAGTGCCAGCACACTCCAGTCTCCTCAGACCTGCAGGAACAAGCCACCAGGATTTAGAAATGTGCTATAAATCAAAATGTGTAGGAGCTGGCTAAACCAAAGCAAAGTAATTCAGGAAGTACTGAGTGTTAAATCCGACAATACGGGAAAAAACGGGGGCACTTGATGATCCTTGTGGGTCCCTTCCCACTCAGAATATTCTGGGAAAGCTGCGAAATCATAAAGCCAGACTTTGCCAAGAACCCCAGAGCTCTCAGCTCATGGACAGCTCAGAGAAGGGGAATGTCCAAATCCTTCAGGTGACTTTGAAAGTGCTTTATGACACGGCATTTTGTCAAGAAAATAATTCAAAGTCATCTTTTTTCCAGTCAGCCCCACTACTTCAGATCAGATTCAAATATCCCAAACTTTGCTGTTTTGTTATTTCCTAGGTATTCCTTTCGTTCTTCTCTCAGTTTCCTCTCTTGGTTGCTGATTATTCCATGAAATGAGCATTTGCTCTTATACTGTGGCAGGTGGATCTCTATTAGAGATGTGGTGACTTTGTGGAGACGTTGAGAGCAACACCCAGAACCCCTGTGCTCACCAAATTCCTAAAACAACCTAAACCAACCTTTGTGGCTGTTCTGCAGAGGTGTCCCACTCCAGGTACAAGCTCTGGGACACTTCACACCAAAAGGGTTTATCCAGAAGCCAGGATTTCTCAGCCCTGGAGTTCCCAGCTCTCACTCTAAAGGAGTTTTTTGAAAAATAGCTTCACTTTTAGCTCTTGCTGTCCTCTGACAGGTCGGGCTGGACAGGGCTTGGAGCAACCTGATCTAGTAGAAGGTTCCCTGCCGTGGCAGGGGGTTGAAACTGGGTGGTCTTTCAGGTCCCTTCCAACCCAACCCATTCCATGATTCCATGATGGGAACTAACTCCAGATGGGCAACTTGCAGTCATCATTCTGCAAGTTCACATGAAATCATTAAGAATCACTAAATAAATACAACCTGGCCGTGCAAAGTTGTCCAGAGGAGTGATTATTCCCTTCTCAGGAAGAGCAGGAAATAAGTGTTTTTGTTCTTATTTTAATCAGTATTTTTGTCGTATATTAACAGAGAATGAGCAGAGGTCTGAGAACTGCTTTGTTTATGTTTTACCTTTGGGCAGGGAAATTAAGATTATCTGGTTTTAACACGTCAACAAGACACCACAGGACGCCAGGGTAGGAAGGACCAGCTGCTTTACAGGAGTTGTTCCTGGATCTTTAACACAGGGTTCCATGTTGCAAGACATTTGGAACAGACTGAGGCTTTGCAAACAAAAATATCTTTTATCTCTCTCAAATTACCTCACATTTACAGCAAAGCCATGCCTAAATCACCAGGATTGTCAGCCTGTCAGAACTCAACTGTGTGTAAAACCCAATGTTTGCCTTGTTGTGTCTTTCTAGAAACTGAGATTCCGAGAGCCAAAGCTCCCTAAAACTGTGCCCTTAAAAACAGAGGCAAAAAAAATCAGAAGGTTGTGTCTTTCTTAGCATCTGCTCTGCCCCTGGCCTGCAGTGCATCAGTCAGAGCAAGTTTCATTGCAGAAATCTGTAATGACTCATCATCTTAACAATGTTACCATCAAATCTTTAATTTAAATGCTTCCTAACTGGGTATTGAGGTGAGTTCCTTCCCATCTCAAAGGCTTTGTTTTGTTTTCTTGGTATTACAGGTGAAGTCCCACACATCCCATGGAAAACACCACAGGAATCAGATGGCAATTCCTACGCTGGAACAGTAACCAAAAATAAGGATCAGGATGCCCTGATCTGTCCTGAAGGCAGCTGGTACTGCAGGAAGCAACATCATCAACTGCTTCTCCCCTTTTCCTGGCTGCCCAGTCCCAGTTCTCCCACATGGAGCCTTTACAGCTCTGCACCTGCCCTGCCCAAGAGCCAGACACAAAGAAAACCACTCAGATCTCCACAGATCCTGGTGCTGAACCAACACACAGAATCCCAAATGGGTCAGGCTGGAAGGGACCCCAGTGGGTCACTGGTGCCACCTCCCTGCTCAGGCAGGGCCAGCCCAGAGCACATGGCACAGGATTGTGTCCAGAGGGCTCTGGAATATCCCCAGGGAGGAGACTCCAGCCCCTCCCTGGGCAGCCTGTTCCGAGCTGGGGCACTGCCCAGGGAAGAAGTTCTTCCTCATGTCCAGCTGGAGCTTCCTGGGCATCAGTTCCTGCCCATTCCTCTTGTGCCATTGCTGGGCCCCCCCGAGCAGAGCCTGGGCCATCCCCTGCCCCCTCCCTGCAGCCCCTGACACACCCTGGGGAGGGCCCCTCTCAGTGTCTGCTCTGGAGGCTGAACAGCCCCAGCTCCCTCAGCCTTTCCTGCTCAGGGAGATGCTCCAGTGCCCTCCTCATCCTCACAGCCTGCGCTGGAGCCGCTCCAGGAGCTCCCTGTCCCTGCTGTGCTGAGGAGCCCGAGCTGGGCCCAGCCCTGCAGATGTGCCTCCCCAGGGCTGGGCACAGGGGCAGGATCCCTCCCTGCCCTGCTGGAAATGCTCTTCCTGATGCTCCCCAGGATCCCACTGGCCTCCTTGGCCTCAGGGCTCCCTGCTGGTCAGGGACATTTTGTTGTCCACCAGGACCCCCAGGTCCTTCTCCCAGAGCTGCTCTCCAGCAGGTTGACTCCAGCCTGGATTGATGCCTGGGGTTATTCCTCCCCGGTTCCCCCAGGTGCTGTGAGGAAGATGAGGGTTAACCCATGGGCAGGGAGTGGGAAGCAGGATGCTCTTTGGGAGCAGCCCTTGGTTTGGTCAGACTAAAGAGCACTGTGAAACAAGATACTCACATCTTCCTTACATGACATCCACTACAATGCTCTCAAACTGATAAACAACCTGTGGAATAATCCTCTTAGAGCTCAGGCTTGTCTTGGAAAACACAGATCCTCTCAAGGAGGGTTAAAAGAAAAAACATGTTCTGGGGCCCTTCAACAATAATTTTTTCTACTCAGCTCTTACCTACTCAGTCAATCCTCTTTAAAAACTATCCAGCTTGTAATTATGTTTCAGGAGGCAACTGGCAAGTCTCTTCTCCTTTGCATGACACTGACAGGATGCTCTTGTTGTCACTTCCCAGGACCTCTCCTTTCACAGATTCCAGGGCTTATTGAGCATCCCTGCTGAGAGCAGCAACATTCACCTGGCAGAGCTGGGCCAGATCCTCCACAGGGATCAGGTGAGATGTTCTCGGTGCAGACTGTTCTGTACCCTACAGGCAGACTGACACACGAACCACACTCCCCACTCTTACTGGCAGCACATCCACCTTCGTGGAGAACAACCTTTTCCTTCACTGGGTGGCCTGAGCAGCCACCAGAAGGACAAGCCATCCTCCTCCCTCAGGACAGTGCTGCTTTTCAAACCCCACGGCCCCCAGTGCTTCTCAAAGCCACCCAACAACTCCTCGGTGCACCCCCAGTCCCCTCAGTCCCAATATCCCCCTAAAGCCCCTCATACCCTCAGCCCGTCACCCCTCAGCCCCCCACTCCCCTCAGTGCTCCAGTGAGGCCATCCCTCAGCCCCCCATTCCCCTCAGCCCCCATCAATCCCCCTCAGCTGCTGCCATCCCTCTCAGCTCTCCCAAGTCCCCTCAGCCCCCTCATCCCTCCCAGTCCCCTAAGTGCTCATCATCCCCCTCAGAATTCCCAGTCCTCTCAGTCCCTCTCAGTTCCCACCATTCCTCTCAGCCCCCTCCCAGTCTCTTCAGCTCCTCCAGTCCCCCAAATCCCTGTCATCCCTCCGAACTCCCCTCAATCCCCTCAGCCCCCCCAGTCCCCTCATCCCACCATCCCTCAGCATCCCTCAGGCTCTGCTCCCAGACAAAAAGGGACAGGACCAGAGGAAACAGCCTCAAGTTGCACCAGGGGAGGTTTAGGTTGGATACTGGGGAAAATTTCTTCACTGAAAGGGTTGTCAAACACGGGAACAAGCTGCCCAGGGCAGTGGTGGAGTCCCCATCCCTGGAGGGGTTTAACAGACATGTGCATGTGGCACTTGGGGACGCTGGTTAGTGGTGGCTTTGGCAGTGCTGGGGGAACAGTTGGACTTGATCTTGGAGGTCTTTTCCAGTCTAAGTGATTCCACAATTCTAAAGCTGCATGAGTGGCTTAAGCTTTGTGTGACTGCAGCTGTGTGCTGCTTTGGGCAACTTTTTTTTTTTTTGTTTCAAATTACGATGACTTTAAACGTACCAGAGGCTGCTCACAGCATCTTTTATCTATGGATAATTTAGCATACATTAACTTTATGTTTTAACTTCGGAGATACAGATACCCAAGGTCCCATAAAGCAGCACCCCAAGTTTATATCACAGAAGGCCAAGATTCTGGGAGAGAAACGTACTGTCACTGAAATCTGCCTGGGCGGACACACACCACCTCAGGAAGGTGCTCAAAAATCCTTCTTCCCTGTGTGTCTCACTTTGAACCACCTCCTGCGTGGCCCTCGCAGGGTTCACAAGGCCACACATCACCTTCCTCTTCCTCTTCTTCCTCCACATCCCTGGCAGTTTTAATGTTATCTGTTACCACACCTGAATAACCCCAAACACCCCCAGCCTGACCTGGCTTCTCACTACACCTAAATGCCGTTTATTTTGCTTGCTGGCTGGTGAGATATCGTGGCACACCACACGCAGCCCCGGTTGTTAATTCACTAGGAATTCCTGGCAGTTACTGCACGCATGGGGCAGGCTTTGATCTCCCTGTCTGTGCTGGGTTCAGACCCATTTCAGCACAGATATCCATTACCTCACGTTGAACGTGTTGGCAACGATGGTTTTATGTTCAAGTGATAATTCCTCCCTCTGTGCTCCTCACTGGCATGACCAGCCTGTGACACCAGTCACCAGCGTTCCAGCAGCTTATTTATTACTTAAGAAATATTATTTATAAGTAATAAATATTTTTAAGTAATGAATGATTATTTATAGTTTAATTGGTGTGACTATTTGAGGAGCAAAGGTGGATGTTTCAAATTGCTCACCTACCTGGGAACAGGTGGTGGAAAAACATCAGTGAGGAGTGTGGGAATCATGGAATCCCAGAATGGGATTAAAGCCCATTTCATTCCAACCCCCTGCCATGGGCAGGAACACCTTCCACTAGCCCAGGTTGCTCCAAGCCCTGTCCAACCTGGCCTTGGACACTTCCAGGGATCCAGAGGCAGCCACAGCTTCTCTGGGCAACCTGTGCCAGGGCCTCCCCACCCTCACAGCCAAGAATTCCTTCACAATATCCCATCTAACCCTGTCCTCTGGCAGTTTGAAGTCATTCCCCCTTGTCCTGTCCGTCCAGGCCCTTGTAAACAGTCTCTCTCCCTCTTTCTTGTCAGCTCCCTTCAGGCACTGGAAGGCCACAATCAGGTCACCCCAAAGCTTCCCTTCTCCAGGCTGAACAATCCCAATTCCCTCAGCCTTTCCTCATAGGAGAGAATCCTGCCTAACATTTCTTCCTTAGAAAAGTAAAACTCCTCATGGAGTTGTTATAGGAGAGGCTGGAAGGGGCTGGTATCCTGAGAAGCTGCAGGTTTGTTTGGAAGAGAGCAGAGGTCCTCTAGCACAAGGTGCCTTGTGTCCTACCCACGATTCTGATCCTGAGAAGGGATATTAAACCCCTAACACACCTTAATCAAGGGAAAATGGCAGTGAAAACTGAAAACCACTGGGCACACAGGCAGGCTTCCCACAGAGGAATGAAGGGCCCAAACACAGCAGCACTAATATAGAGATTTTATTTCAACTGTATTGAGTTGTACAGCACATTTTGTTTGTCACAATGCCATCGAACTGATTGGAGAGTTTTTGGCCAGCACATTGTGACGCTGAAAACTCACGAGAGCTAAAAGCAGTTTGGACTAATGGCCTGAACAGCAGGGCCAGGAGTACCTAGTTCTGGCTTCCTTATTGCTTGCAGTCATTCCAACACGTGCAAAACAGGAGCAAATCCAGTTTCTTCTGCCAGCCCAATGGTCACCCTTCCATGTCTGGCAATGACTGCAAGGTACAAGGCAGGGGAGAATCTGAAGCGAGGTGCCTTCTCTTCCCAAAGTCGTGTTGGTTGTTCCCAGGATGGAAAAGAAGCAGAGTCCAAGTAAGTACAGGGTCTTCAGAGGTTGAGCTTTGCTCACGCGTTGGGATTTACCGAACCAGAGGCTGACACGTCAAAGTGCAGGAAAGGGGCGTTATTCCATTCCCTCCAACGGAGATGACAAACCATTACCAAAAAAATCTGGGAGATCACAACAGTGTGCCGTCCTTTGCCTTGCTAGCAGACCAATGTCCTCACAGGTCCTCCCTGCCACATACTCAGCTCCTGAGGTGCACAATATACTGAAAAGAAAAACTGCATTTCTGCAAAGAAATGCCCCATTTTCAAACTCTTCTTCCTCACTAATGTCCGCAGACGCCTTGCAGAGGAGGCAGGATGGATGCTCCCCAAGGCATCTGGGGATTACAAGCCCCCCAAAGCCCACTTTCTAAACCCTTCTTCCTTTCTAAACCCAGTTCCTTGTCCTTAAGATGAGTTGGGATTCCTGCTCTCGAGTTTAAAGGAGAAGCAGAGAGGCAATTACAAGTTGGCAATTCCGAACTTTGACCACTGTACAGGAGACAAAAAAAGAAGTCAAATTCAAGAGGCATTTTAGGTAGCGCTGGGGCAAGTCAGAGAGATTGTTTCCACCACTGAACAGATGCCACACGTCATGGTTATCACTGTAGCTTGGCTGTACATCCTAAAGTGAAAAGCACAGACCGTAGTGTCTACGTCAGCCAGTCCTTCCCCACCCCCGTTTTGGTATCGATGCTTCATTCTCCCTTCTTCGGGTTACATTAAGTGCACAGAAATATATAGCAGCATTTGGACTGAAACCCTCACATACACCAGACAGCACATTCCAGGAGGTAAAACAACACATTATGGCCTATACCCTCAAGGTATCAAGTTTTCAGGATAAAGAGCAGTAGGAAGTGGAGAGCTGAGGGCAGAAAAGGGGAGGAGGAGCAACACAGGAACACGAGTTCTGCTTCCATGCCAGGAGAGGATCAGGGTGCCATTCCTGTGTTAGCACCAGGCTGTGACACGACCGCAGACAAAGCAGACGGGCAGAGCAGAAGTGAAAAGCCAATCTCCCACCTCCCCACGGCATGGGGGGCAGGGGCAAAGTCCAAAGTGCGCCCACCGATCCCAGCGGAGCCTGAAAACGGGCACGACCCGCTTGGCCCCTTCGCAGCCAGAATGGATTTCTCTTCAACGCCCGAGAGAAAATCAATTAGTGATGGCTAATGAGTCTTGTTCACCAAGCTGATCGCAAATCACACCCATGGAAAGAGAATCTACAGATCTGCTCCAGGCTGAGGCCCTTCTGATGCCTGCAGGCCCACCGGGAGCCTGCCCTCTTCTTTCTCGTACAGCAGCCTGCCTTTGGAGGGGGAGGTGGTTCTAAACATGCCTTTCTATTGCTCTGGGGGGACTTTGCACAGGCAAGAGCTGTGAAAACGTTGCTTTCCAGCCCACAAAAGGAAGAGGTTGCGATCCCCTCTCAGCCCTAGGTCGTCAGGACTACAACGCACGGGCCCACCGGTTCGGAGTGGGGACACACCCCGTCCTCTCTGATCTGAGCTCCTCTGCTCCAGCCCGGCAGTGAGGCTGCTGCAGACAGTGCATTCAAGCTTGGTGTTCAAGTGTTGCACCAAAGGCCTTCACAGTTACCCTGGAGGCAGAGTCACCCTTCAAACCCACGAGAGAAAAGGCTGGGCTTAGACAGGTCCCTTGTCTGGCATTCAGCTGGAAGCTGTGGCGATGGGTTTCTTCAGATGTTGGCTCATGAGCTCCCTGGCACGAGACACTTGGATGTGGTCATAACAGGAATTACAAACGAGGACAGGGTCGTACAACTGCTGATCAGGGATGGGCAGCTTCAGATGGCAGCAACCAGCACAGAACACATTGCCACAGTTCCTGTCAGGGAGCAAGAAAACCAGTGAGAAGAGAGCTGGGAATACCACAGCAGAAGCTGAACAAAGGGCACAGGGCAGGGTGAAGCTCTGGCCTGACTGAGGACTTGTCAATGTGTTTCTTATACTGTGGTCTGCCATGCAAGCAAACTGCTAGAGCTGAGAGGCACTCATGGGCATTGCTGCCCAGGAGAGGGATCAAAGGCCTTGGAAAAAATAGAAACAAGAGCACTGAAGAATGGAAATCTGCAGGGAACTGATGAGGCCTGGCATAAAACAGAAAGACCTAAAACCTTCTCCTGGGAGCTGGAGGGAGCAGACACGGCAGAGGGACATTTTGTGGGTGCCAGGCTGAGGAGGGGAGCAGAGCCAGAGCGCCGGTGTTGTTTACCTGCAGTGGTGCCTCCGCTTGGCCAGCCAGAACTCACAGTCGCAGTTAAAGCAGTGTGAGGCCATGTGGTCCGGAACCCACCGCGTCACCTGTGGAGACACCAGTGAGCTCCCAGTCTGCGACTCCCCAGCCACAGCTCTGCACAGCCTCAGGGTGGCTTTGGGCCACACCAGCCTGGCTCAGAGCGAGTTCACCCCACCAGAGCCAGCAGCAGCAGAGGATGTGATAAGGACACGGGTGGCTGCTCTCTGCCTCGCCCTGCTGCTGTACCCACCCCAGTCAGCTGCAAAGAAACATTCCCTCCCACTGCATCCCAGCTCCACAGCGGGACATGTACCTCAGTCTCCTTCTTATCCACAGGCTCCCAGCTCGCTTCTGACAAACAGTCCTCACTGTGGTCAGAACAGAAATCCTCCGTGTCGCTGCCGTCCGACTCCTTCAAACATGTCTGCAAAACGAGACCAGGTCACTAACCCCATCCACTCCAGGGATGCTGCTCTGTGCTGGTGAGGGGCACCTGGGTGGCTCCAGAGTGCTCCAAATCAAGGGATAAAGCCTCCATTAGTGTGTAAGAGCTTGGCCCTCAAGCAGCAGAGATACCTCTGCATGGCATGAGGACAGGGACAAGAGGGGAACAGGGCTGCAGAAACACAGGAACAACCTCACCCACCCCCTCCCAAAGGGCTGTGGGTGGAGAGGGCAGTGTGAGGGGGGCGCGGGGACCCCGCAGTGCCAGGGCTGGGGCGTGAGAGGCTGGTACTCACGAAGTCATCCTCATAGTCCATGGGGGGCTCTGCCGGGGGGACGCAGATGTGGCGGATGTCCAGGCGCAGCTGCAGCTCCCGCACCTGCCGGCGCAGCTGCTCCACCTCCTGCTTGTAGCTGGCCTCAATCTGCCGCAGCCGGTGCTGGATCACGTCCGTGGGGAAGGGCAGCCCGTCGTCGTCCAGGTACAGAGGAGGCACAGGAGAGGGGCATTTTGGCGGCATGTGCTTGGGACCAGAGGCTTGTTTCAGGTGGCAGGGCAGCCACGAACGGCTGGGCTTCCCGAAGTGTGTGCCCACGTGGCCAGCGCAGGCCGAGGGCTTCCCACCTTCCCTGGCAGGCCACGGGCCACTGAGGCACAGGCCTGGGGCCCGCAGGGGCTTGCTGCTTAACCTCTTGCTGCAGCAGCCATAGGAGAGGAGGTGTCTGGGGGCAGGCTCCCCATTGGGGAGCGATGTCACCATGCCTTGAAAACTGTCCCAGTTGGACCCCAGGAAGGAGAACTCGCTGCTTTGGCTCTGGGAGATGGGCTTGCGCCATTGCTCCAGCGGGACCCTGCCCTCGCAGGGCACGCTCTGCCCACCATCAGCTCTGCCCTTGTCTGCATCCGGGCAGGGGATGCCCGGAGCAGGGCCTGGGATGTCCTGGGAAGGGGCGCCTGGTGCCAGGGACTCCTGGCTGGAAATGTCTTGGCGGCTTGTGGTTCTCTTGGGGCAGCCTCCTCCATTGGACATGGTGCCAGCAGCCTTCAAAGGCTCCTGGGGACAGGTTTCTAACTGCTTTCCAGAACTGGTGGAAACCTTGTCAACATTTTGCTGTCCAGAAGGATTTGGAGCTGGTCCTGTGCCATCCAGTTCTGCTGTGTGTGTTCCCTTTCCCTTTCCTGTCTCCACAGGGACACTGCTGGCTGGCACAGCAGCCCTGCTGCCCGGCTGCCTGCTCTGCCCCTCCAGCTCAGCATGGCAGCTGCCTTGCAGGGGTGGGTTCTCCTCCTTCTCCTCCCCCTGCCGTGCCTCTCCTGTGGCCACCACAGCACTGTCAGCCCCCTCGGTGCCAGCATGTCGGGCTTCCAGGCCCACCCGGACCTCCTGGCAGTGGTTGTTCAGGTTGGGGTCACTGGACGTGCGGGTCAACGGGCTGCTGGAGTCACAGGCTGAGAGCAGGTCATCCATAGATCGTGTCTTTGGTAATCTAGAACCCAAAAGCAAAGCAAATCTCACAACAAACCCTCTGGAACTTCCCCAGTTTCAGTCAAACCTGAGATGAGGGAAGGGAAATGTTCTAAATAATCACAGCTCCTGGGCAGGGGTGGTGCAGCTGCATGAGCCAAAACGCACAATGCTACCGTGTGGCCCCTGCTGTCTGCCTCTGAGGTGCAGCAGGGAGCTGCACACCTCCTTCTCCAAGTGACTGGCACGCTGCTCTTGCTCCCACAAGGAACGTGAGAACAGGCCAACTCGAGGAACTACAGAGAGGGAGAGAAGGTCTGCGGGTAGGCAGCAACCTGGGCCCGGAGCTTTAGGCTCTTACCTGTCCAAACACCTGCCGCTGAACTCCTGGCTCTGGGACCCAGGGGGCATGTAGATGTCCATGTCATCCTGTCCCAGCGGATGTGGTGAGGAGGCCGGGAGGTACACGGCTGTCCAGAGGTGCAGCGCGCGCACGTGGCACACGGGGTGCAGCACCTGCGACAACCGCCACGGTCAGAGATGAGCACGAAAGGAAACCCCTCCTGCCCCTCCCTGGTGCCTGGCAAGGGGAAGAACCTGGGCCAGGAGTTCTACTGACCTGCTCAGACCCTGGCATGTAGAGAAGGTTGTGGAAGTTCTTGTTGCCGGCCCGCAGGAGGGACCACACGGAGCAGGTGCGCTTGTAGATGTTGTGCATCTCGCGCTCGCAGGGGCTGTTCCCCAGGAAGGTCCCGTAGAGGCAGGAATATGTGTGCTGCACCAGCTTCACCTGCAGCATGGAAGGGACAACATCAGGAAATGGGTGCTACTGTCCACAGGGAGGACTGTGTTCCCCTCCTGTGGGATGGCTCATGCACTGCCTACCCCATCGGTGACCCCTCTGCTGTCCTCGCTTCCACACAAAGCAGGACAGGGACAGCACAGGGATCACCTGGATTGAAGTGAAAGCAACACTCAACTGACACCAAACCCATCCCTCTATAACCCTCACCTGTGTTATTTGATAAGACAGAGATTAAGGTTTTCCTAATTTTTTTTTTTTTAAATGTTTCAGACTTATACAGCTCTGAGATATGCAAAATCAAACCAATGGTTTGATCAGTGCTGGCATCTGAATTCCCTGAGCTGGAAAGGGACCTGAAGAAGGGATTCAGGGAAATCAGAGAATCTAAACCCTTTACCACAGGCACGTTCATGGGGGAAGGGTTTTAAACTAAAAGAGGAGAAATTTAGATTAGATATTAGGGAGAAATTGTTCCCTGTGAGGGCGGTGAGGCGCTGCCACACGTTGCCCCATCCCTGGAAATGTCCAAGGCCAGGATGGACAGGGCTTGGAACATGACAGGGGAGTTGAAACAAGATGGTCTTTAAGAACCCTTTCAACCCAAACCATTCTGGGATTCTGGGATCACTGCACAGTCTCCTGGGTTCTGCAGATCTATTTTGTTTCAACCCCAATACTGTTAAAACATCATGACCTTCCCTTTGCCTCTGCTCACACCTGGGATAAAGACATGTTTGCATGTGTATTTCTTACCAAAAAAGCTTCATTAAATTCAAACAGGCAGGGAAATTGCTTCAGAAGCTGATGAACAGCATCCAGCCACTGGAGGAAAACCGGGCACTGCTCGTTCTGATCTTCCACCTTCTCCTGGTGCCCACAGCGATCCCCAAACTTGTGCCCAAAATCCAGCCAGTCTGACTCAACCAGCACCTGGAAACCCTGTGAGTGAAAAAGAAAAACAACTGCAGAGACTTTGCTGAGGGCACGTAGCAGGACAAGGCAAGGCCCATCCACCAGGAAACTCAGGACTGGGAAGGGCTGGGAAGGAGGTTGCAGCAGTGCCTGGTTTGGGAGCACAGCTCTCTGACTGCCAGGGGTTTCCAGACACCAACTAACAGTTGTTATTTCTGTCCTATAACCAGCTTGGAGAACTGGAGTAAGGAAGCAGAGTAGGGAAGCAGCTGAACCTCGAGCACAAGATGTTATTTCCCACAGCACTTCCCCAGGCTGGGCAGAGCAGTGAGGAACAGTTTACCCAAAACAGGCAGGAAGAGGACAGGGAAAACCCAATACCCACAACAGCAGCTCGGAAATGCTTATTCCCAAATGTGATCCTGCTCCTTTCCACGGGGACTCCGAGCCAAAAGCTGCCTTTGAACAGACATCAACTGCAGCAGAGCACAGTCCTACCTCCATGGTCCTGTAGTAAGGGTCCAGGAGAATCTTTGCCAGTGCCACAATCTGTGGGGTCCTGTCCCAGCCGTCGGAGCAGTGAACCAGCACCGGACGCCCTTCCCTGTCGACAGCACTGGAGACCAGCACTGCTGCCTTCAGCATCACAGACAGGTGCTGCAGCCACTTGGTGCTCTCCAGGGCTGAAAGCCAGCTGGAAGAGGAAAAAAAAAGCGAAAAAAAAAAAAGAAGGTTGTTTAGTTCTCCCACGAAAAAAAAATAATCAAATCTATCTTCGGTCCTTTTGGAATCCTCAGTGGAAATCAGTCTTTTTCAAAACACGTCCCAGAGCAGCCAGGCAGCCTGGGAAGAAGGGCAAAGAATTCAATCCCTAATTTAATTTTTCTGAAATACAGCCATCTTTTAGAAACCCTCAGGGGACACACACAACCAAGTGGCACCAAGGCGGTGCTGCAATCCCTCTCGGATTAATGGATCAAAATGAGCAGCATTGAGGCACTGTGAGCACTTTCCTATCCCTCCAGTTTTGGACATCGAAACCTCAGATAGGAAAAAGGAGAAAGGAAGGAACTCCCCCCCCCAGGACATTGACAGATGTGGCATCACAGTCAGCTAGAAAACAGTCACTCACTTGCTGGGATCTGGCACCTGACTGCAGACAGCACGGAGATACTGGAAACTGTTCCGGATGGAGTGGATGTTGGCCATGCCCATGAACACGACTTCACAGTTTGGGTAATACTCTGACATGAGAGACAGGCACATTCAGAGAGAGCCACAGCAGTTACAGAATATTCTGAGTTGGAAGAGACCCACAAGGATCAGTCTCCAACTCTGCTGCCACCACAGCAACTGCCTCCACAGCCTCAGCGCAGCCATCCCCCTACACACAATTTCTGGTCTTCATGGAGTCACTGAGGTTGGGAAAGACCTCCAAGATCAAGGCCAACTGTTCCCCCAGCACTGCCAAGGCCACCACCAACCCATGTCCCCAGGTGCCACATCCACATGTCTGTTAAACAGGGCAGGGAATCTCAAATAACCATCCAGGGATGGGGACTCTGCCACTGCCCTGGGCAGCTGTGCCAGGGTAGGACAACCCTTTTCCTGAAGAAATTTTCTGAATATCCAACCCTGGCACAACTTGAGGCTGTTTCCTCTGGTCCCGTCCCTTGTTCCCTGGGAGCAGAGCCCGACCCCCTGCTGGCTCCCCCCTCCTGTCAGGGAGTTGCAGAGAGTGAGAAGGTCCCCCCTGGGCCTCCTTTTCTCCAGGCTGAGCCCCTCCAGCTCCCTCAGCTGCTCCAGCCCCTTCCCCAGCTCTGTTCCCTTCCCTGGACACCCTCTAGCCCCTCAATGTCTTTCTTGCGTGAGGGCCCCAGAACTGACCCCAGGATTTGAGGTCCCTGCCCTGGTCCTGCTACCACACCATGGCTGGGACAGCCCAGGTGCCTTTGGCCTCTTGCCCACCTGGGCACACCTGGGCTCGTGTTCAGCTGCTGTCAACCAGCACCTCCAGGTCCTTTCCCAGCTTTCCAGCCCCTCTGCCCCCAGCCTGGAGCATTCACGGGGTTGTTGTGACCCAAGTGCAGAACGGGGAAGCCTGCTGAACCTCCTACCACTGGCCTCAACCCATCAATTTAGCCCGTCCAGATTCCATCCCAAGTACCAGAACAGTGACCCAACCCCCAGCTGTGCTCTAGGACCCACCACAAGGCAGGTGCAAGAGGAAGGTGCTCTGGGATGAGCTCGGTACCTTCACACTCGCAGCCACCTCCCTTGGCTCTGTTGGCCACGGCCGCGGTGTAGGACCTGGCGTCCAGGATCAGCAGCTTCTGAGGAGTGCCCGCGTTCTCCACGCCCGAACACGCCGTCAGGGACGAGTCTGCTGGGACAGACATGGACTGAGCTCCCGGCACCTCCCTGCCTCCCTCCCACAGCCACCACGAGCGGTCCCAGGGACACATGGCGTGACAGGGCCCAGGCTGTCCACGTGGCTAACGGCGGACCCCGCACTGGGAGCAGCACGGAGGTGCTGGAAGCTCCAAACCCCACGTTTGGGAGCGTGGGAGGGCGGGGCTGTCTCACCAAAGTCGGCGTCGCAGGCCTCGCTGCCGTCGCTGCTCCCGGCGTGCGGCACAGTGCCGGCCGCCTTCGCTCCGGGGTTCAAGGCACAGGCTTTGGCAATGGATGTCACCAGGTACTCGTCGTCGGCGTTGCGCCAGCCCCACCAGCTGATCTCGGGCTGGCTGCACCGCGCAATCACCGCCCCGTTGCGCACGTGTCTGCGGGGGAAGGGGAGACTGAGGAACCCTCTGGAGAGGGAAGGGAAAACCCAGGAAATGTGCTCCATGTACAGCCAGCACCTGAGCAACCTCCTGGCTGCAGCTGCTTTGTCTGCTGCACTGACTCCGAGGGGCAGAGGAGGGGCAGAGGAGGGGCAGGACTGAGCTCTGCTCTGGGGGGACCAGGGACAGCACCCAGGGAATGGCCTGGAGCTGTGTCAGGGCAGGCTCAGGTTGGATCTCAGGAAAAGGTTCTTCCCCCAGAGGGTGGTTGGGCACTGACCAGGCTCCCCAGGGCAGTGGGCACAGCCCCAAGGCTGCCAGAGCTCCAGGAGGGTTTGGATGATCCTCTGGGGCACAGGGGGTGACTCTTGGGGCTGGGCCTGTGCAGGGCTGAGGGTTGGACTCCATGATCCTTAGGGGTCCCTTCCAACTCAGCACGTTCTATGATGCTGTGTGACTCTTGCACCAAGTGCTGAAACAGGGCAGGGAATCTCAACCATTATTCATGAGCACAGCACTGACAGAGGTTAAATTAGCCTTGTATTTTTATTTAAAATAATACAGAATCATAGAATCATTAAGGTTGGAAAAGACCTCACAAGATCATCAAGTCCAACCTTTGACTTCTATTTATATATAGAAATATATACTGTAATCTATAAATACATAATATATAAAACATATATTATTGTATATAGCTAGGTATTTATATAGTAAATAGAAAGAAGAACTTTAAATCATAATGGTTGTACTTTGGGAAAGTAAAAACTATTCCACAGAATCACAGAACGTGCAGAGCTGTAAGTGACCCACAAGGATCAGAATCCAATCCTTAGCCCTGCACAGAACCATCCCTAAGAGTCACACCAGTCATTCCACAGGATCCCAGAATGGTTTGGGTTGGAAAGGACCTTAAAGACCATCTTCTTTCACCCCCCTGCCGTGGGCTGGAACACCTTCCACTTTATTTAATGCTGTCCTGCTCTCCCCTTCTCTTTTTCCTCCCTTAAATTATGGACTGGTTGTTAAACCATTTCACTTATCACCTGTACGTCGGAAAGATGAGCTCACTCGGCATCAGACTGGGGAGTTTCTGGGTGGAGGCCTGAGCTTGTGTTTATCAACAACCCCTAAATGTGAACCCTACCCTGGCTGTTGCTTACTGACGCCTCCCAGGAGGCCTGAAGCAGGAATACGTTCATTTTTCACAGGAACACACTGGTCAAGTCACCCACAAATGGCCTGGAAAGGGAAGGGACCATGAAGTGACAAAGTTGCTGATGACAGAGAATGACCCAGGAGAGTCTGGCTGTCTGGAAAAAGTTGCAAATGCTCTCACATGATAAAAACAGAGGCTGAAATTTAGTATTAATAAGTGAAGAATATTTACAGATGATCAAAACATAACCCCAGCTATGACATGGAGCAGTTCAGTGCAAACCAGCAACCAAATCTCAAAGGCTCGGAAGCCACCAGGGAGCGCTGAAAAAGCCTCATTGCTCAAGAGAACCAGAAAGGTTAAGGTTGTGGTAACAGTTTTTGGGAAAAGAATATGACAGAAAGTATCATGGTTTCATATCTTAATCCATCTTAAAATGACACAAATTTTTCACTAATCCATCTCAAAAAGGATCACGTTGTACTCAAACCTCCAGACAAGGCAGAGGTACAGAAGAGCTTTACTTTAGGACCAACTTAAGTACGAAACAACCACCCACCATGAGAGAAGGGCAAGAATGGAAGAGAAGCATAAAGAGTCATGGAAGATATAAAGAGGTGAGTTTGGAAGATTAGTCTTGTTTTCTCCTGAGAGAAACACAAACAAGCACTGGAACGGTCATGCCGTACCTTTCAGAAAAACAAGTATTTTTTGGACAATGATCAAAACAAAGAATGGACTCACTGCCACAGTGCAATGTGGAAGAACAAACTGTTCCAAAACACATTCCAAAATTCCTGGTAACAGGTCCACCAAGTGACCATGACACATAATCACCTGTTCTTCTGAATGGGTGTAGGAAATCTAAGATCCCAGCTGCTCCAAAGATGCCCCAGGAAAGAACACCTGCATCCCTGTCCCATTCGTTACACTTCCCCGAGGTGCTACTCCTGGTGCCTGGTCCTTCCTGGAGATGGGATAACGGACTGGACAACCCTGCACCTCAGACCTCACACCAACTGTGCTCAGCCCTGCCCATCCCACCACCCTTCCTGCAGCACCTCTCTGAAGATCACAGAATCATGGAATGCTTTGTTGGAAGGGAACTTCAATATCATGCAGTTCTACCCCCTTCACACCTTCTACTAGCCCAGGTTGCTCCAAGCCCCGTCCAACCTGGCCTTGGACACTTCCAGGGATGGGGCAGCCACAGCTTCTCTGGGAAACCTGTGCCAGTGCCTCACCAGCCTCCCAGGGAATTATTTCTTCCCAATATCCCATCTAACCCTGCCCTCTGTCAGTTTATGTAGTTTCCTTAATGACATCTCACAGACAATAGTGATGAAGACTTTAAACTTCCATAGGAATAATATTCACATTCAGCCAAGTTGAAATACCGTGGGGTCCTTTGCTTTCAGTGCCGTTTTGTTTTGCAAGGTGACTTGAGAGCAGTCACTCCCAGGAGATCTATTCCTGCCTTCAGGATCACTCAGGGATGGATAACACAGACAGCAGCAAAGGCTTTGTTTATACTAGTAAATGAACCAGAGCCAAGGTGTGGACTTAAGCACCGGGCTGTGATCTCCAAGCCTGTTTGTGAGCCACCCACAGTCCCCTGCCTGTGCCAACCAGCACTTTCCCAGACAGTGCCTGAGCACGTCTTGGGAAAGGCAGGTGCCATGCCAGGGACTGCTCCCAGCAGGTGTTTGGATGCAAGGACACTGTTTTGGGATGGAAGGCACAGGAGTGCAGCCGTGTGGGGCAGCTGGATCCAGGCAATGCTGTGACAGCGCCAGAGCCGCGTTAAACTCGGAAAACTTCTTGGGAGCACAAACCTCTGAGCACTCCAACAGCTGCTGGGGACTTTCAAGGGACACAGTGACCGGCCAAAAACACGAGGAAATGTGGCAGCACTGATGAGTGTGAAGCCACCAGAAAGCACAAAGTACAGCAGGTGCCAGTGGAGGAACCAAAACCACAGCTGAGCTTGCCACGAGCTCCCCAGGACAGGGCAGCACCCGCAGCCTGACTCTGCTTTCTCCTGCGCATTGCCCAGCATGAGCACGAGAAGCCTTTCAGGGCTTTTCTTACTTGGGATTTTTGGGGAGGTTTTCCTCCAAGGAAAAAGCTCCTTTCTTACAACTGGAATGGCAGAAGGTGCTGGAATGTTTTAACTTATGTGGAGAGAATTATTCTTTAGGGACTTTGGTTTAGTTTTAATGACTCAAGATCCTTTCAACATCCAAAGCTGCAGTATGAAGTGCCTTTGTAGTTTATCAGTTGAGCTTTTCCTCCCAGATTCATTGCAAGCACAAGGCTAGAGCACATCTGATACTGTCAGCACATGCCATGGAAGCCACACCAATCATCACGAATGGATTAATTAATATCTGGTTTAGTGGAAGGTGGCGGGGCGGTTGGAAGTAGATGTTCTTTAAGGTACATTCCAAGCCAAACCATTCCATGATTCTGTGATCTCCCAAGCCCTCTCTCTGTTATTTCCCCGCCATGGGAGTGCTCATCCACAACACAAAGAGCAGCTTGGCTTAAAACACAAGGAAGAGCTTGGAGAGGGTTTACTGAGCTGAGCTTAAAGGTTCCCAACTGAGCTGCCTGTGTGCAAGTGCTTCCATTTCCCAGATCTCTGGATTAAACTCCCATCTCACTGTGACACGATGTGAAACTCTGGCATGATGTGGAACTGTGACATGATCTGCAGTTCTGGCATGATCTGAAATTCTGACATGATCTGAAATTCTGACACAATCTGAAACTGTGGCATGATCTGAAATTCTGGCATGATCTGAAATTCTGACACGATCTGAGAGCCCGAGAGCAAGTGCCCAGCCATGGGGCTGGAGCAGTGTCCACTGTTCCACCCGCTGCCTCCCTGGCAGCCAGAGCACCACAGGCACAGGTGATGCCAAGTGTTGGGATCTCTCCTGCTGCCACAGTGCCAAGGTCTCCTCAAGGTGGCTGTGCAGACAGAGCCATGCTGAGCAGAGGCTGCCACGCCGTGCCCGTCTGCCTCTGCACTCAGCTAAATAATTAATTGCATCCTCTGCCTTGATTTAGAAGTGGCCTGTGCCCAGAGGCTCCTGCATCTCTCCTGTGCATCTCACTGAGGGCTGAGACGGAGACCTGAATTTCTACTTTGCTTAACAGCTAAATTGGACTTTTTCAAAGAAATCTGATGATGTGGAACCTTTGGTGGCATGTTTTACAGATGTGACTGTCACACCGTGAGTTCAGCCTTGCCCTCAAAAAGCTCTGAGGTCTATCCAACAGTCCCTGGGATGCAGGATTCAGTCTCTCCTGAACTCCAAGTGAGGAGGAGGAGCTGAGTGTGAGGCTTTTCCTTTCTTCCCTTTCCATATAGCACAAAGCACTGCAGAAGCAGCCATGGCCCTCACAGACCCTCCTGGACAAAACACTTCAATCTTGAGGGCAAATGCTAAAAAAAGTGCACGAAAGTGTGAGACACACACGGGCAAGCACTTGTCCCACCTTGTCACATCCCCTGTCAGCGTCTTCTAATCTGATCCCAGGCTGCAAAGGGTTGCAGCTCAGCCTGTAAATTACTGGGTACCATTACAGAGATATAAAGCAAGGAACAAAATAATTGTTGGAGTAGGAAAAAGACACGGCTTTGCCCTCGGGTGGGGAGGCACACTGGGACAGGCTCCAGAGCCAGGCCATTTTTAGCAAAAGGAATCACAAATACAATTAACTTCTTAGCTGACTTGGCTCCAAGGAGGGACAGGCTCCCTGAGATAAGCTCTGCTCGTTGTTACTCTGCTGCACAACTGAGTTCTAGAAGCAACACACGGTGTCTTGCCAGCATTTAACAAGCTGTGAAACGGGAAGATGCAGAGTTAAGGCATCTGTAAATTCACTGGGCTTGTTTCCTGACTTTTGTACTTTGCTGTGCAGCTGTGATATTTTGAAGGGTTTTTTCTATGGGGATTTGGTGACTGCTAACACAGGGTCTAAGGCTAGAATTCCTAATGTACATTTTACACCGTGCACAGCTGGCTGGGTGCACCTTTCCAACAGCCTCCCGTTGGCTTCAAACACACCAGTCTCCCAGGAGACAAGTTTAATGAGGGACCATCCCCTACCCTGCAAAGCTCTGCTCCATTGGCCTGGCCTCCTACATCCCACTCTATGGATTATTTCTGGAAGGCTGGCCAGGGAATATTTCAGAGAATCATGAGCTGGGAGGGACCCCCAAGGATCATCCAGTCCAACTCCTGTCCCTGCACAGACACCCCAACAATCCCACCCTGTCCCTGAGGGCATTGTCCAAACCCTCCTGGAGCTCCGGTAGCCTTGGGGCTGTGCCCACTGCCCTGGGGAGCCTGGTCAGTGCCCAACCACCCTCTGGGGGAAGAACCTTTTCCTCCCATTCTCAGGTAGGAGGCAAAAGGAACTCCCAGCTCTCACTCTCACCCCTTGCTCCTCAGCCCCGTGGAGCTCTGCTCACCTGGCTGCCCAACCCTGTGCAGGCCCATGTGGGTTTGGGAGAGGGCACAGCTTTGGGTTTGCATTTACCTGTAAACAACCACAGGGATCCTTTTCCACGACCTGAAGGAAGCCACATTCTCCAGCTCCTTATCAGTGATCCAGACAGGGACCAGCAGCTTCTGGGGATAACTGGAACAAAGCCTGGAGAAAAGAAAGCATGAAGGCAAGATGAGAACTGGGCAGTCAAAAATCTGTCCCAGAGCAGCTCACATTTCCCCAAACTCAACATGCAGGACTTTGGCTCTTCATCTCTCTCTCAGTACAACCTCAACATGGAAAAAGTGACCCAAAAAGTGCTGTGAAGAACTGACACAACTTCTCACCTCAGGCTTCACCTCCAGGCCCATACTAAGTATCCCAGTACTTCCCAAGGGTGCCTTTGCAACATCCTCTGGATTCAAGAATGTGAGTTCAGAAGGGTTTAATGGAACAGTCAGTAATTTTTGTGGGGCTTTGGGTTCCCTTGCAGCAGGTGCAAACTCAGGTACACACAGAGCTTCTGGTAAACAACAGGTCACCTTGACACGTTTCTCTGTGAGGAAGGCACAGCTCTGCCCAAAGAGATGGCAGTGGGGACTGGGTGTATGCAAATAAAATGACAGAAGGGAGATCTAAGTAATATCTTGTTTGGTGGGGTGCCAGAAATCAGATTCCTAATAGGCATCTGAACATGTACCAGCAGTGAGAGGAGAACAGAGAGAGGAGAGAGCATTGCCAGAGAGTAGGTTTAGATGGGATATTGGGAAGGAATTGTTCCCTGTGAGGGTGGGGAGGCCATGGCACAGGTTGCCCAGAGAAGCTGTGGCTGCCCCATTCCTGGAAGTGTCCCAGGCCAGGCTGGAGCAATGTGGTCTAGTGGGAGGTGTCCCTGCTCATGGCAGGGGGTAGGATGAGATGAGCATTAAGGTCCCTTCCAACCCAAACCATTCTTGGATTCTATGAAGCACACACAAAATTCCAGGAGGGCAGGGGGGGCTTCCTGGCTACTGGAGCTCCTGCCTTGCCCCTGCTGCTCCCAGCACAGGCTGAGGGCAGGCTCAGACACAGCAGTGCCTGGAAGCTGGACCAGCTGAGCCCCCACGGCCCAGGCTCACACAGGTGGGTACATGGCAAGGAACATCAAACAGCAGCTCCAGCTCGAGGCTATAACCCACATCATTTAGCAGGAATGTTTTAGGGCAGACGGGGAGCAAGGTGAAAGGGGTGAAAACATCCAGCCAGCAAGCTCCAGAGGGTGGGCTGGTGTTCCTGAGCCCAGGATATCCCAGCTGATGGCAAAAGGCATGATATAGTATTAATTAGTTTGTGATGCTCGTGAAGAACTGCCTGCCACGGTGCAAAAGGCACTTCAGTGTCTAGACAGCTCCTCTGAGAGCCCCAGGCAGAAAGCAAGGCTGGTTAAGGGATACAAACAACAGGGTGAGGAATCCAGGAAGCAAAATTAAAGCTGTCAGGTAAGCAGGTGAAGAGCAGGACATCTGTGGTAGGATGTCTAGGCTTGGACATCTCTGAAATGCCTCAGATTCCACGTGTAAAGTTGGACAGGAAATTAAAGAAGCACTGGAGCATGACTGAGGATGCAGGAATGTGGAAAGGGATAGCACCTGGTGAGGTCTGGAGGAGCTTTTGGAATAGATGAGTTTATACAAGAATGGGCTTCATTGAAATGCAAACAGAATCAGCGCCCTGGCACCTCAAATGAAACATTAAGGGTGATGTGTTACACTGCAAACCGGGGAGAGGCAGGCCAGGAGAGGCTCAGGAGCATTCCAAGAGCTAAGGCACTAAAACTTAGGAAAACAGTAAGACAGAAATCAATAAAATTCAGGTATGGAACAGGACAGCCTTAAGAAGTTAAGCCAAATTTAAGCAGGGAGCATAGAAACAGGCAATGGGGTCAAGACAAACAGATGTGTTTCTAGGCTAGAATTCAAAAAAAAAAATACCATAGAGGAAGTGAAAAGCCAGGATAAGTAACTCTGCTGGCTTAACAGCATCTTATAAACTCGATACAAGGAAGAACATTAGTGGTACCCTAAATTTCAGAGTACAGGCTTTGTAGGGAGGCCAAGACAGGCTGAGCTTGTGAACAAAGTGTGGGCACATTCTAGGGAAATGTGAGGGCAAAAGTGCAAGGCTCAGAGCTACCAGCATCCTCCAGAATGTGCGTGGACCAAATCCCAAGCCTAAAGAGAAACAGGGCAGCATTGAGGCTACACTACCAACTCCTGGAGAGACAGGAATGACATCCAGAGATTCCCATGGGAGACTCGTGTTGCTCCCACACAGAACACACAGGTGTCCCGACAGTGCCCGAGACAATGGTGACATTTTTGGACACAACCAGGTGTTCCTTGGTGCTCCCAGACTAATTATACAGAAGTCCCTGACTCTCTTATTTTGGGCCTAAACTGCTGCAAAGTAGAATAACTGAAAAATCACTGTCACAGCGTTTATCACTCAGTAGGTTTAACAATGCTTTCAGAGGGGATAATGATCCCATGACAGTAACAATGAAAAGAGTGAGGGAGGAGCTGACAGATGTGATGGTTATTTAAATACAGAAACATAGGATTGTTTAGGTTGGAAAAGACCTCCAAGATCACCAAGTCCCACCACCAAACCAGCGCCAACACCGTGTTCACCACTAATCCATGTCCTCAAGTGCGACATCCACACATTTTTTGAACATTTCCAGGGACGGGGAGTTTATTACTTCCCTGGGCAGCCTGTTCCAGTGCTTGAAAACCGTTTCCATGAAAAAAATTGCCCCAGTGTCCAAGCTAAACCTGCCCTGGTGCAACTTGAAGCCGTTTCCTCTGGTCCTGTCCCTTGTTCCTGGGAGCAGAGCCCGATCCCCCCCGGTTCCTCCCTCCTGTCAGGGAGTTGTGGAGAGGGAGAAGGTCCCTCCTGAGCCTCCTTTTCTCCAGGCTGAGCCCTCCCAGCTCCTCCTCCTCAGACTCCTGCTCCAGACCCATTTTTCAGCACAAAGGGAGCCCTAAAGGGAACCACATTTGGTGGGGTGGCCTGGAACACTCTGGAACCACACTGAGCCCGACCACTGAGGGAAACATTCTTGGAACTGTGACGTTTGATGGCAGAAAAAGGGTTGGAAAAACACAGCCACATAAATTGGCACCTGTGGACAAGGAGCATCTTCTGAACACAAAGGTAACTATGAGAGAAATCACAGAATCATGGAATATCCTGAGTTAGAAGGGACCTACAAGGATGGAATCCAACTCCTGGCACTGCACAGGACACCCCAATAATCCCACCATGTGCCTCGGAGCCTTGTCCAAGCTCTTCCTTCACACATGTTTGTCACTAACAGTCCTCACAGACTTATTGCTCACATGCTCCTACAGCAAATCCATTCAAAGACACTAATTATCACATTTTCAATGGTATGGATGGTATTAAAATTTATAGAGTCCCAGAAACAAGCAGGAAACACCAGCTGGGTAAAGCAGCAACACAGAATTCCAGGCAGCTTTTTCCTCATAAAGTCAAAAATAAATAAAACCACCACTGTAAAAAGATGAAACGTGAAAACAAGCATCAACAGTGGAGGAAAAGTGGATTTTTTTTTCCCCTTTTTGAAGGAACTACATGTGCACCGAACCCACTTAAGGCTGCCATGAAACAACTCCTCGGACAGCCTGGGTGCACCAGATGGGGAATGCTGGAGTGATCCCATTTCCCTGCATGTACAGATCCCTGGAGATGTGGGAGCCAGGGAGAGCCCATGTAATAATTTTATTATCACTGTACACTTTTATCAGGACCGAAGGAGTGGTTGTTATAAGCTTGTACTGCTCTCATTTTATGATGGCTGTCTCCAGGCAGAAGATAAGAGTTCCCAGATAAGGACATCTCGGAACAGACTTGAAAGACAAGGAACAAAGCCATTGCCTTGGAGTATCCTGTCTTTAACAACACTGTTTTGCCAATGCAGGGAAATAAAAGATAAAAGGACTATAAACAGTTAAAAAGTAACCTGATCCCTGTGAATAGAGGCAGGTGGTTATGATCAAAAGCCAAGGCAGGATTTAAAGACACACTCCCCCAGCAGCAAGAGAGAACTGGTTTGAGTTGCACAAGGCAATTACACCACCCTTGAGATCCCAGGATGTCTGCAGGAAGCTGGGACCTGCCAGGATCCCCAGGGAGGAACCCGGGCAGGTGGAGGGAAGCGAAGCCAGGCTTGCTGAGGTTTGTTTCAAAGTCCTTTCTTCCCTAGTTGGGTTGGAAATCAAACACCTGCCTTCAGAGAAGTGGGTAATGGCTGTGGATTACTGGCCAGGAAGTGAAGCACAGATGGTCAATGGAAGCTGAGCTTTCTGAAACGGTCAGAGGAAACCACACCCCAAAATTTAACAGGGGAGAAAGCCTGACTGCTCTCAAAGACATGCAGAGGCTCTGCCCAGGGCAGGGACCCTCCAAAACCAAGCCAGTTCAGGATAACAAGTCTTATTTGACATCCTTGGAGAAACTGCACAAACGCAAATTCATGTGGACAGTTCCAAAGCAATGACGTGGTCAGTGGGGACAAAGGGGGAACTGTAAATCACCCCCGAAATCTCTGCATTCTTAAGGCAGAGAGAACAGGCAGCAAACTGCAAAACCCCACCGGCATTTCCCCAGTCCAGTGTCTCCAAGGCACTCCCAAAGAAACCAGCGTCCTGGAACTGTCCAGCCCACAGGTGATAGGGATGCCTTTCCTGGCTGAGCCAGAGAGGAAAGACTGGGGGATACCAGTGGTTTCAAAAAAGGATTATAGGGAATGCACAAATGAGTATGTCCATCAAAGCTTAATAAAATCATGTTGGCTTAATGCCACCTGCTGCAAAGAGAGGAGCAGTGCTTCTCTAAGAGTCCTGTGCTCCTCCAGGAGTAGAAGACAGGCTGGAAACACCAATGTGCTGGTGGGAAAGACCTTCTAGAGATCCCCACTCCAGCTCTGTGCTCACCTCCAACACTGGATCACCTGAGATGTGAAAAACTGTAATGACAGAGAAACCTCTCTCCCTGGGATCTGCCCCAGCCCAGCACCATGTCCTGGGGAATGGCTTTTTTTTCATTCTCATGTCCAGTCTGAGCCTCCCAATCTGCATTTTGTGGCTGTTGGCCCTTGCTCTGACATGTGGCCCTGTCAGGAGGGTTTCAGTCCATTCCCTCTGTGAATGGCCCCCCAGCAGCTGGAGGCAGATCCCCCCTCCCGCTTCTCCTGCTCCGACTGAACGAGCCTTGCTCATTCCCAGACTCCCCAGCATCCCAACAGCTCTCCACTGGCTCACTCCCAGCTCCTCACAAAGCTGAACAGCTGCCTCAGTGTATGAAAACTGTTTGTCATGTCAGAGAACAACTGACCAGAGAGACAAACCCATGATGGACGGATCCTCCAGACTCCCAAAGGTCTTGCAGGAGGAATTAGAGCCACATCATTATAAGCGACCTGAGTCAGCAATTACCCTCCCTGCTGGCTCTGACATTTCGGCTGTATTGCTTCTGCAACTCCACGATGTGAAAGGCAGAAAGAAAAGGGATCTGGCTCAGACACTGAACTGCTCAAGGGTTGTCGAGGCCAGGAAGGAGGATTAGCTGGAGTTTGACTCACCCACCGCTCTGCACGAGGATAAGGAAGGGAAAGTAAGGGACGAGGAGAGTGGGGAGAGCCTGGTGCTGAAACACTCACTTGTAATTGTTGTTGATGTCAGAGACGCGCCAGACGTTCTGCAGGTCAAAGCCCATCCTCACCAGCTCCATCTCAAAGCGGTACCTCACGTGGTCTCCTGCAGAGCAGAGCACAGGGATTTACTGACAGCACCGAGGGGATCTGAACGTGTTCATGGCAACGATTCCAGGCTGGAGAGAATCCCACACTGCTTTGGGTTGGAAGAGACATTAAAGATCATGCAGTTCCAACCCCCTGCTGTGAACAGGGACACCTTCCACTGTCCCTGGTTGCTCCAAGCCCCATCCAACCTGGCCTAGGACACTTCCAGGGATGGGGCAGCCACAGCTTCTCTGGGCAACCTGTGCCAGGCCCTCATCACCCTCTGATTAAAGAATTTCTTCCTAATATCCCTCTGGCAGTTTAAAACCTCTCCTCCTTGTCTTGTCACTCTTTGCCAACATAAAAGGTGCCTCTCCTCCTGTTATAAGTCCCTTTAGCCACTGGAAGGGGCTCTAAGGTCACCCCTTCTCTAGGCTAAACACCCCCAGCTCTCCCAGCCTGTCTCCAGAGCAGAGGGGCTCCAGCCCTTGGAGCATGTCCATGGCAAGGAGAAACTCCAGGGCAGCTGGATGGCAGCAGGGACTGTGCTTCAGAAGCCAAAAAGACTTGTCCCTCAGAGGGGTTCCTCTGTTTATTTTGTCAAGTCAGATCACTTTTCGTCTCAGAGCACAGAGCAGGATGGAAACAGGCTCCCCATGTCACTGAGGGAGTGTGGGGAGTTAATTTAATCCACTTCAGCCCTTCTGCCAGTGACAGCTTCCAAAGCGGCTGTCGGGTACCCCACGGCAAGGAGTACTGAGCACCCACCCCAGGCAGTTCCTTCCTCCAGACTGCTCTCAGACGCTGACTCAGGGTTTGCTCTCTTATGTTTTAGCCTCACCTCACAAATTCTGGATGACTTTGTTGCTCCAGTGTCAAATCTTGCTAATAAATAAATACTGCAAAGCTCTTTGCCTCAGTCATATCCTGCAGCAACAACTTCCACAGGTGAGTTTATTTATACTAGAGAATACTACTTTCCCTAAAGGAAAGACAACAAATATCTCCCAATTGCTCATGTTTGGGGCATGGTAAGGACACAGAATTTACCTTTTCTTTACCAGCTTCTTTTTGGTATCTCTTTCAGCTCTACTATTGAACCTCATCCCTCTATCCCAGCCTCTGTTTGGACATTTCACTCAGGCTACTGCTGCTCTCCTCTCGGATCAGCACATTTTCTAAGCCTAAAACAAGCTTTCTCACTCATTTCAATCCCTTTTTGAACAGCTTAATCATGAATAAGACAAAGCAGCTGCAAGGGAACTTTGCGCTCCCAGAGAAGTGAAACTCCCAATCCACACGAGGGCACCAGCACAGCCCTGATGTTCTCTTTAAGGACTCAAAGATTTGATCTGTGTCTGTGTAAGGACGAGCCAGAGCTCTCCACAGACCTGATCCTGGGAACGTCAGAGCATTTCTGGGTGTTGGAGAAGAGATGCAGATAGGCTCATATTAATTTGGCTGCCTCAAAGCTGATGATGTTTACAGGACTGCCTGAGCTCTCAATCATCATGGTGAGAGTGCTAAAGTATGGGGTGTTTTCTTCCTTCACAAGGAGAAAGGGAAAAGCTGCTTCTGTGGTGCTGGCTCAGAATGTTCCTTATCATATTTATAACTATAATTCTTTTCACTGTGCTTGTTCTCCTGCAGCATCCAGCCATCAGCTGGACTCAGGATGAGCCAGCAAGGTGAATTTGGGCTATGGCTGCAGCAGAGCTCAAGACACAGGCAGACGGGTTTTATGAACAGCTAAATTGCACTGCAGTGCTCCTGGGCAGAGGAGCAGGAAGGGGGCAGGCAGGAGCTCACCGGGACGGCAGAGATGTGCATGTTGATCCTCCTCATCCACACAGACTCCCAAGCACCAGGCGTGGTAGGCAAATGCAAAGAGGTCCTCAGGCTTGGCAGGGCGGGCGATGGCTCGGGTCAGCCTCTTCAGCCACTCCTGGCACTGCTTGAAGGTGGAAAAATGGCACCTGCAAGCACAAAGGCAAATCACCCTCAGTGGGGACGTTCATCCGTGGCCATGGACAGCTCAATTCCAAGGGCAGCGGCTGTGAGACACCGGAGCTGGTCACGGCCATCCAGCAGGTACCTGATCACTTTGGAGTCCTTGCAGACGATGTGAAGCTGGAACATATCCCGACACTCCACGCTTTCCATCATCCTCAAAGGCACCTGTGGGGGAGGGACAGACATAGGGCATGACAAGGCACAGCACGACAGCAGCCCCAGCAGCCCTGCCCGCAGGCCCCTCACGCTCCGTCACGGCTCCAGCAGCAATCACGAGCCACCACTGGGAACTACAAACCCACTCCCAGGGCTCTGGAGCTTCATGACTCAGCGTGCAGCTCCTTCCATGATTACTATTCTGATTCCTGCTCTGTCCCTGGGTAATCTCCCACCTGGGGCCAGTTACTGACTCGAGCACAGGTAACTGAGCTGAACAGCAGCTGCAGTAAGAGGTGGCAAGTCGAGGCAGTGAGAAAAAGCCTCAGGCTCCCACTGTCTGACTCTGGGCTGGTGAGAAGTCTCATTAAAACTGGCCTGCAAGAGACCTCAACAGCCTTAAAACCACCAAGGTTAAAGCTTGAATTTAAAGAGAACACACTAAAGACCTAATTAATATCCAAAGGAAAACCCCATCCTCACGCCTCAATACAGCAGCAGAACAACAACTCTATGCCCAGAGGCAGCATCAGGCCTGGCATCCTTTGAGAAGCACCTTCCCATGCCACAGCCCCCTGAAAAGGGTTATTTCCACCCCTCCCCGCCCTGAAACTCTGTGAGAGGTGACGGTTCAGGCGGATCCAGGCTCACATTGATCACAGAATCCTTGAATTTGATGTGCAGGCGGTAGTTGGAGATGGCGATCACGGCGTCGTTGGCATGGCCCAGGTACTCCACCCCCTCACCCTGCAACACAGTGAATGGCACCTGCAAGGCAGACAGCACGGGGTCAGCACCCACACACAGGCAGCACATACCCCAGCCACAGAAAAGGAATTCCCAGAGCCGCTCTTCCCACTGCCTCTGCACTGCACCTCCTATGGGAAACCATTCCCAGCAATGTGCTCCTCGTGCCCTGAGAGCTGACTACAGCATGGAACAGCACTGGGACCCACTGCCCAGCCCCACACATGGATCTGCTTCCCAAGAATGCCTCCAGAGCACCTTCTGAAGGATCGTGATTACGGAGGAGAGGTGTGAGCACACACACTGCACACCTGGCAGTGAGGGCGGGCAGTGGGGCAGAGGGACTGAAGATCCCTGCTCTCAGGAGAGGGTAAACCAGCCCTGGAACAAGGGGCAGCACTGGAAGGGGCTGCCCAGGGAGGTTTGGAGTTCCCATCCCTGGAGCTGTTCAAGGAAGGCCTGGCTGTGGCACTCAGTGCTCTGAGCTGGGGGACAAGGTGGGCATCGGGCACAGCTTGGACCTGATGAACTCGGAGGGCTTTTCCAACCTTAATGATTCTGTGATGGATCAGAATTCCCCGCCCCAGGGCAGGGTCACCTATGTGATCCTACACTACTTAAACGGTCATCACTGTGAGACTCACCATCACTTACCATCCAGGAGAGCGAATGAACCAAAGCTGTGCCCAGTTTCTGCTAACCAGGCAGAGGGAATCTCTCTGTATAGTTGTTTGTATGACTGAGGAAGCTTGTCCTGGTTAAACCACAACAAAGCTTCATTAAAGTTACCTGAATTCAATTTTTTTTTTTTGTTAAATACCTAGATAATCAAGTGTCTCTGTGTTCCTCCCCATCAGTCTGGACATGCCGTGGGATCCTGGCAGACAGTCAAGTTTGACTTTTCTTATATTAAAAAAAACCAAGGCAGAACAGCCTAAAATTCACCAGGCCCCTTTGTCCTTAGCTAATCAGGCTCCTCCTGTTCCCTGAATGCCACCTACACCAGGTTATGTCGGCAACCAATTATGCAAAAAATGTCATGACAATTTATCATTTCAGCCAGAGCTGGAACCTGCCAGACAGGGCAGCTGATGGCACAATTCATTACACTGTAATTAGTGCAAGTCAGACCACCTTCTCTTTATTTCTAACTTGTTTCTATGGCTTGGGTATGTGCTGCCTAAAAACCTGAATTTCCTGGATTTCAGACTTCAAGTGACAACTGTACAAACAACTTCTCGTTTCTTTGCACAAAAATAACCACCTTAGACTGGCATGTGTCCGAACACCCTTTAAAAGTATTAATTATTTGCCATGAAGAGAATATCCTCTCTTTATTTCTGCAGTTTATTTCTGCATGCTTGCCAGAGCTGTTTTTAGCTGGCATGTGTTTCTTCTGCTTACGTGGCTCTTTCACACAGCACCAGAAGGGAGACAGATTAGAAAGGGATGGAAAGGCTGCAAGAACTGACAGAGGGAAATCCTGGAATAAACCAGCAGGTGCCTGAATACAGCTTGTTATCAAGCCACTGGCATTCTTTTGGAATCAAAGAATTGTGGAATGGTTTGGGTTGGGCAGGACCTTAAATCTCATTTTGTTCCAACCCCCTTGCCACGGGCAAGGATACCTTCCACTAGCCCAGGTTGCTCCAAGCCCTGTCCAACCTGGCCTTGGACACTTCACTTTACATTCAAATAGCAATTTACTGAAGGGAAATTACCCTTGGGAGGGGTGATTTATGGTCCTCCACGCAGAAGGCTTAAAGCAGAGCCTGTCCTTCTCCAGCAGTCTCAGGTCAGAGTCATTTCACCCCCAAAGGCCCCAGAGCTGCAGCCTCGACCCCCAACAACTCCTCAGCCCATGGTTGCTCCTTCAAGCCAACTCCTCTCAGTCCTTGCTTTGCCCAGCACCTTTTGCCAAGGCAATACTGATCCCAGAACAACCTCAGACATTGCAGCAGCAGTGGGAACAAGGTGAGCCTGGCTCCAGCCCCAGGAGGAGGACGATGAGCACTGGATGATGTCAAAGGAAGCACCAAACCCGAGAGGGCTGTGCTCCTGCCCTTGCTGCACAGCAGCAAAGCTCCCAGGGCTCTTCCAAGGGCTTTTTGCAGCAGGAGGCTGGCACCATATGGAGGTGTCTCCTTCCAGCCACTCTGCAGCAGGAAAATGCCAGGAGCAATGTGTACCAGGGCCAGAGCAGGCAGTGCAGTTGCTGCACCAAGCATGGCCCCGCTCCGACAGTACAGAATATTCTGAATTGGAAGGGACACACAAGAATCATCAAGTCCAACTCCCGAGCAGATAGCCCATACTGGGATAGAACCTGCAACCCTGGCACTATTAGCACCATGCTCTAATCGACTGAGCTAATCCCCTACCCCAGGGAGCATCTCCCTGCTGCAGAGCCACACAGGCAGCGTCACATTCCTTGCTGCCAGTATGGGCGAGGACAGGGAATACCCAGCCTGGCTGTGCATTGCATCATGCTCCAGCCACAGTTCCCAGAGGCAGGAGGTGCTGTACACATCCTAGCAGGGCTGGGAAGGCAGGGATGGTGCGTTTGGAATGACTGGCACCATGTGGAAGGGCCCACCACTCTGAATGTGACCTTTGGCACCGGCCAGCCTGCGACCTCCAGGCTGTCCTGGGCTGGAGAGCTGCCCTGCAGAGCCCAGCCTGCCACATCCCAAAGCTGTCTGGGTGTTCTGACTTCCTTACCTGCAATGATTCCTCCTCCTTTACGAGCTCCTTTGGGGGGAACAAGTCCTTGGCCTGGATGTACTCCAAACTGGGAGGGCCCTCCTCACCCTGCATCGCAAACAGAGCACACAGTCAGACAGGCCCCAGTCAGCACGTGCTGTGAAAGCCAAAAACTGAAGCTGCTGGATACTCTCAGCACCCCAGGAGTTTGGAGATACCTGTGCATGGAGATGCCTATTGTGCCAGCTCCTCTGGCTGTTGCAGAGTCCCTAGAGCACAGTAAAAGGCCAAAGCAGGTCTCCAAGTCCTGCCTCTTCCAGCTGAGTGGTGTTTGGAAAGCCAAGCAGATGCACCTTGGCCACACACAGGATCTGGGACGGATGTGACAGTAATTTGTCATGTCAGCTGTTCCCCCAGTACCTCCCACGGTACCACAGCAGACACAGCATGACACTGAGGGTTTCCATCTACAGTCCAGCTTCAACCAACTCTCCCTCCTCTTAAGGACTGCTTTCTTTGAGGAGTTTTCATTTTCACTTTCAGCCCAAAAAAAATCTGGCAAGAGCCTGATGTTTCTTGAGGAGAATATACAAGTGAGAAAAGTAACCCAACAACAACTGCCCCTCAGTGCACCCAGCTCACAGCAGGAATTACCTGCCAGCACCCGAGCAGGGCACTGAGCCCCAGTGGACATGTCCACACTGCTCAGATGGACACCCCAGAGAGCCCATGGAGGCCTCAGGGTGGTCTGAGAGGACACACAGAGCCTGGACACACCATCCTTGACAACTAGAGTGTGTGTCTCAGTTTAGGACCTGGGAATCTTCAGTCACTCATAGAATCATAGACTATCCCGAGTTGGACGGGACTCACAAAGATCAAATCCAACTCCTGGCCCTGCACAGGACACCCCAACAGTCCCACTATGGGCCCGAGAGCATTGTCCAAACACTCCTTGAGCTCTGGCATGAAATGTCAGTGCCAATTTTCACCATCCCTTCCACAGATCCTGTCAAACCACCGTGTTGTCTGAAGGAGCAGCACTCAGATGCTCACTGCTGGGAGCCCAGGATGGTGTTAATTCCACATGTATTTGGTGTGGGAATGTTTTCTTCAGAATGCCTCCTGCTATCTAACTGTAGCTTCTCTAGGCTCCAGCATTTACCAGGAAACACTCTGTTCTGTAAGCACTGAGTAATATTTTAAAATGAAATATCTTTCTGGTTATGCCACCCAAGCCAGAACCTGAATTTTAACCTGAAGAAAGGAGATACCAACCCTTCTGGTTCAGGAATATTTAAAATGATGCTGGATCCCCTTGTGTCAGTGACAGGGGCTGAAGGTTTGTCACCCACAAGAACAGCGTGGCCTGAGGCGCTCCCTGGACCTCAGATGGGGGTGACCAGACCCACCCCAGCCCACCTCCAACAGAACCTGCACACATGCAGTTGTAACTGGTGTAAAACTCGGCATCAACCGCAGCCGGAGGGAAAGACACTGCCCCTCCTCACCCCCACTGTAATGGACATAGGGCACAGCACCTTCGGGGGGATTGGGGCCCCTCCTGCCAGACTCGCTCGCACACCCAGGCACAAAGGGACGGTGTGTGCCTGCGTGCCGGTGCGGCAGCCGGGGAGCGGAGATCTCCCATCTCCACTTTGCATCTCGCAGAGAAATCCCAGTGAGCAGCAGCAACTGGAACAGGGCAGCCCGAGCTCTCCACCGGCCTGGGTGTCCTTGAGTCCCGCCTCGCCTGCGGCGCAGGGCGGGCGGG
>VZRE01006998.1:160609-171395 GCA_013396775.1 Cephalopterus ornatus | reverse complement strand
GCATCTCCTGCTGCCACATCCCATCCCGGCGGCCGGCAGGGCGGGGGCTCAGGGCCCCGCGCTCTTCACAAGCCGCCTGAAGCCCTCGGAGCCCATTTGGCCGTGAGCCCCCCGGGGAGGCGTGGAGAGTGGGTCTGCAGAAGGGGCATCAGAGCTGGAAAACTCCTCTCCCCGAAGGTATAAAAGCCGCGGAGCTCGGGACGCCCTCCGAGCACAGCAGCACCAGCACAGGAGGGGTCCTGCACACCGTGCGAGCGCCGCAGCCATGGCGGGAGCGGAGCTCCCCTGGGGTCGGATGCTCTCCACGGTAATTTTCCAGCTCCAGGCAAGGACCGGCCGCGTCCTGCGTGGCACATCATGGCACACGGTGGCCGGGGCCTTCGGGCGACTCAGGGACTGCTATGCCCTTGGGCCGGGGCAGGGCAGCAGTGACCGGCCAGGAAAGGGGATCCCTCCTCTCCACGCCCAGCTGGGCAGACCCAGGGCGGAGGATGCTGGAGAGCGCATCTGCCGCCTTACGGCCCCGCTTCCATGGAGGAGAGGAGGGGAATGAAAAGCAGCACTTACAAAGCAGTTGAGCATGGAGCAGGAGACGCGGCCTGGCAGACTCATGTTCATTTCCCGAGGCGGCAGCAGGGCCGGGCAGGCACAAGCAGCATCTCCTCCCTGCGGCTCCGAGCTGCGGCCGCGGGCCCGGCGCTGCGGCAGCGTCCCCGTCCCCGCTCCGCCGGGAAGGGCAGGAGCATCCCGGCCGCCGGCGGCCCGAGCAGGTGCCGCCGCCGCTGACAATGGAGGGAGGGCGGGCGGAGGACGGGCAGACTCCACCTCCCTGCCGAGGCCGCCGAGCGCGGCTCTGCCATCTGAGCGTCTCCCTGACAGGCGAGGCAGAAAATGGAGCGGGCGGCGCAGGGACCGCGGCCCCGCCGGGCGCTGCCCCTTCCTCGCCCCTTCCCGGCGGGGCGGCCCCGGGAGGGGCATTCCCGGCCCCTGGCGCTGCTCCCGCCGGCACCTGCCCTCGTGCCGCGCTGGTGGCGGGAGCGCCGGGAACAATAGCGGGAAGGCGGCTTCACGGCCCGGCACCGAGTCCTCTGCCCCGGCACTGAGCACCTGAACCCGGCTTTGCATCCCAGAACCGAGCTCTCTGCCCCAAACACTCCACCCTGACATCAAACCTCTGTCTCCCGGCCCCAGCACCAAACCCTCTGCCTCGGTACCAAGCCATCCACCCAAGCCACCCACCCTGGCACTGCCATTTCCACCCCAAGCCCTCCAGCTCAGCATTGACCCCTCTGCCTCGACCCCTCCTGCTCTGGCAGTGCTCCCAGATGCTCAGCCAGCACCTCCCGCTGCACTCCAGAGCCCCCATCCTCCTCCAGTCCTCCCTGCGTGGCCATGGAGATGAGGACAAAGGGTCTGCCCTGCTGCAGGCTCACTGCAGAACACTCACAAGACTTTAAGTCTCCCTTCCCAGGAGCTCCTGAGTGTGCAGGGAGTAGCTGGATGTCCCCAGCTCCCACCAGCACCTGTGTGCCAGAGCTCAGTCCCTGCTGTGGGCAAGGCTCCCCAGGGCCACTGCTCCCCTTGCTGACCATGTGGACAGTCAGCTCCCATGGGAAGCTTCCCCAGCTCCCCTTGGGCAATGCTCACAGACATGGGTGCGAGAAATGCTGTGGTTGAGCACCCACATCCCACCCCAGCCCCCCAGGAGCTCACCTTTACTACTTTCAAGCCCAGGAGCAAAGAGCTCCCAGGTCATAGCCCATCCCAGAAGCCACAGGACAGTGGTTTCCTGGGCAAAACCATCTCCATTTCTACCATCAGCTGCTGCTCTGCCTCCGCCGCTAGGCCAGAGGGAGAATCTCTTTCTTCAAATGTAAAATTAAAACCCGGCCCTTTCTCAACCCTCCAAGGCCCAACTGTTTTGCTCAAATCACACCAGCTTTTTGCCCCAAAACAAAACACAAATCCAAAACAGAGTACAGCCCGTAGCTGTTGAGCTCCTCTTAGATGTGGTTGCCCCAAACCCACCACAAACAGCTCTCCCCAGCAATACCAATGAGATCTCAAAGGGGTTTTTTTCTCAAGTCAGACAAAAGATTTGGGCATTTCTCTGCAAAACTGTTCAGTGTTAGATTATTCAGAGCTGCTTTGGCCACGGGACAGCTTTGTGACACCCAGAGTTGCTGCCTGCTGTCACTGCAGGGCAGAACACAGTTCCCTGAGCTCTCTTGCTGGGAAAACAATCCCACAGACTGCCCAGGGTCGCACTGGATAAAAGACTTGGAAGAACATACAACCACACCTGGAGATAAGCCATGAAATCCCATTTCGCCTTGGCTCCGTCCCACTCCAACATTTAACATGGAGTGGGGGGGGCAAACATCAGGCACTGCTCATCCGCAGGGGTACTCAAATCAAACTGGCACCCACAAACTGAAACACAAGGAGAATAGAGGGTTATGGATGAGGACAGAGGGTTAAGGATGAGGTTATGGATTTGTCTCGGTCAAATGTGAGTGGCAGGGGAGATGCCCTGCTCCCTGCAGGTTCTCTGAGGGGAATGCCAGAGCTGTGCTGAGCAAGCAGAGCAGCATAAGGTGGAAGAAACCTTTTATACCGGAGAGAAAGTAGAGCTATAAACACTGTAAAGTCAATATTTATTCTTTTTCCTGACACGTAGCAAGGGAAAAGCAGCACAGCAGGTCTGGGGAACAGCTGAAGCGCAGGAGTCTCTTAGGCAGAGTTCGAGCATACATTGTTATTGAGAGCAGACAACACATGACCAGTGTTTATAACACACAAAACCATGGACAAGGCAGGTAAGAGTCTGCTCTGACCCACGGCAAGATTTTTAGGAGCAAGGCTCAGTTCAGGGCCTGGCATGGGGCCTGTTTGCAGCTCGAGTTGCAGAAGGACCTTTGTAACCCCCCTAAGCCGCAGCTGCGCCGAGTTAAAGGGCTGCTCGTCAGAGCAGGACTTTGAATTTCCAACTTGAGCTGACCTGAACACCCACAAATAGAACTTCTTCTGCTTTCACTGAAATATTTCTGTACTTTTGGCATTAGAAGAAGATTCACACATGGCTCAGAAACTTCTGCCCGAGTGCTGAGCCTGGTGCAGAGCAGAAGCAGCCCTTGCCCTGCAGTTCAGTGGTTTGACAGGGTTTCGGGAGGAACTGGATTCAGACTCTGCTTTCACTTCCTTCAACAGTTCCCAAAATACCTGCCCTCCTTTCCCCTCCAGTGACCCAGGCGAGGCCAGGAGTGGTGCTGGGCAGCTGGGGTGGCCCAGCACGGGACCGCAGAGCGCTCCAGCCTCCTGAGCTGGCTTAGCCAGAGGGATTTCCTAAACGCCACCTTGGGTGCCTCCCTGGCTGAGCGGCTCCTCAGTTCTGCTCCACTATCACGAATCACCAAGGAAGAGAAGGTTATTTTCACACAACTGAGCTCCTCCTCGTGCATGTGTGTGTTCATGCAGGCAGACAGAGAAACCTCCCTCGTCATCTCCCAGCCACAACAGCCTAAAAGATTCCTCGGCTCCAAGGAATCAGAGCTGAATATCACCTGGACAGCATGTTCTTAAGGGCAGTTGGCAGAGATGAAGCTTTTTCCCTCTCACTAGCACTGCACAGTGTTCCTGTGCTGCTTTTCCCACCTCTCTGGACACCTCTGCTCCCACCCTGCAGGTAAACAGCTTGCAACTTCTCCAAAGGGATTTGGAGGCTCAGAGATAACACAGAGCTTGGCAAAGATAGGACTGGGATTCAAGGGGCCATCCTGCAGCCTCCAAGGGAAATGATATTCCCTATGGAAACATGCCTGCATGCACCAGGAGCCCAGCCTGCAGCATGGGCTTCACAGGGGTGAGCTGCCATCTGGCCCCATGTGCCCAGTGAATCCGTACAGGGAGCAGGGGACAGGCACAGAGATGCTGGAATCTCTCTCGTGGCCTGGAGCCAGTCAACACCCTGAACTGAATCATTTTTCCAATGGCTGGCCCAGCATTCCACAAGTTTGGGAACGGGTGGGGATCAGGGAGCAGCTAATTCCCACCCTGCCAGGTCACCTCTGCAGGGTCTGCAGCTCAACCTCTCCAAAACTGACAATTGTCCCAAGCAAAGGTCTGCAAATGTCCCAAATTGCTGAATGGCTCACAGATTAGCTGGGGGAGCCCAAACCCCGTGTGAAATACAGGTGCTGGCAGAGTCTGTTCCCTGCAGAAAGGGTGAGAAGAGCCATAAGCTGATCACAGGGCTGGAACACTTGTCCAATGGAGCCAGGCTGGGAGAGCTAGGCGTGTTCACCTGGAGAAGAGAAAGCTCTGGGGAGACCTGAGAGCCCCTTCCAGGGCCTAAAGGGGCTCCAGGAGAGCTGGAGAGGGACTTGGGACAAGGGATGGAGGGACAGGACAAGGGGGAATGGCTTCACATTGCCAGAGGGCAGGGTTAGTGGGGTGTTGGGAAGAAATTCTTCCCTGTGAGAGTGGTGAGGCCCTGGCACAGGTTGGGCAGAGAAGCTGTGGCTGCCCCATCCCTGGAAGTGTCCAAGGCCTATTGTCTACCTAGCCTAGTGGAAGGTGGAGGCAGGGGGAGAACCAGACAATCGTTAAGGTCCCTTCCATCCCAAACCATTCCATGATTCCAAGAGGCAAACTGGTCACATCCACTGCAGGGAGGTGTCAGCACACCTGACTCAGACTTCTGTGGGCAGGGACACCCTTCCCGACCTTAAAATAGCTTTATCCTCTGTTTATTTTTGGTGCCACAAATAAAATTACTGTAAAATTATTTTCTTGGGCAGAAGGCACCACATCCATCCCTTCTACAGATTAAGGGTGGGCTTTTCATCCCCCCGGCACGGTGCATCCTGCAGACAGAGAGGAGGGAGGGCAAGGGATGACAGGGATCCGAATGCACAGCCTGGGAGCACATCCACTGCCCAGACCGCCCTGATCTGCCTCCAGCTGGAGAACACCGACAGGAAAATTGGCAGGAGGAGCTGACTGCCCTGGGAAGGGACTTCCAGGACATGAGAAGCAAGTCAAGAACAGCCAGGGCAGCTCTGCCCGACAGCTGGGGGCTCTGGCAGCAGAAGGGCCGTTGGGGTATTCCAGTTTAGATTCTTCCAGGTCTGAATATATTTTTTTTTATGAAGACCAAGGTAGGAACTGATCATCTAGATTTTTTTTCCAGGGAACGAAGGGGGGAGGGAGAGACTTGTATCATTTATCTCACCCTAGAACTTAAAATTTCTCCTCTTCCTGCTTGGCAGATGCTGCACTGGGGTGAGATGAACTGCACTCAGACACGTATTTCTCTCTCTCTCCATAACCTGATGCAGGGAGCTGACGAGCTGTGGCCAGAGGGACTTCTTGTTCTACCTCCCCTACTTCTGTTGCACAAAGGGCATCTTTGTTTCAGGTCCCCCCTACAAAAACAGTTCATTTCCTCCAAGTCCAAGGATGAACTGAAAGGCTGCTGAGCCACTGAGGTGGCCTCCCAGAAATAAACCCCTAAACCTGTGCAAAGAGAAGTTGCTGTTTTATAGCCCATAAATCAGGGCTGGGGTGGTGAGTCGTCGTCTTTTCATCTTCACAGGATGACAGAGGAGCTTACAGATCTGTAATACTGCATTTAGTATTTGCTCAGAAAGTTGCCCAAAGGTGAGCACGGAACAGAATATGGAGCAAGAAACCTTTGAGAAGAGGGACAAAAGGGCAGAAGTCACGGGCTGTCGACTCTGTGCACCTCAAGAGGGGACGAGGGAGGACTGAGCTGCAAACCCCCACCTGGGATAACTCATGGGCCCCTCCAAAGGCTAAGAGAAGTCATGGAAACTCAGATGTCTACAGTCCCAGTATTCCCAGCAGTAAGAAGAGGGAATGCTGCCATGGGAGCTGTACATGCAGGGAGAGCTGAGCACTGAGCAGAGCAGCACCGGCTCTAACATACCTGCCAGGTGAGTTTTAAGTAATGTATTAAGGTACCACGGCTCCGTTGGCCAGAGTTAAGGATTAAACCAGCACTAGTGTGGTCTTCAAGGTCATTCCCATCACAGCTGGTCTTTGGGAAAAAGCAGGAAGAGTCTTGCAATCCAAGCTCTGAGCTGACACTCGACCAAGCATCTGTGCAGCAGAAAGGGCAGAGCAGCTGCTGAGCCACATCTGGGCTGCTGCTGAGTCAGGGAGAAGCTTCTGGGCATGCCCTGGCTAACTAGAGGGCACTGGTGCTGTGCCCTCTGCCTCCAGTGATCACAGGGAATTCGGGAAGCACTCAGCATGCCTGCAGGGAACGGGATTTCCAGCCAGCCCTGGAGAGCTCCAGCCCCAAAGCACCCCGGGGTGAGCAGATAACATTCTGGAGCATCCATTAAGCAGCAACGCACCTCCAGCCTTCCCTGTGTTTAACTCAGGAGTCACAGCCCTCTGGAGAGGTCCCAAAAGGGCTCCAAGGAGGCTGTCAGGGTTTACAGCAGCTCTCTCTGCCTTCAGCTGCTGACGCAGGCTCAGGTAAGTAGGTGGAGGCAAGCGCTTATTTCTCCAGCTCACAATTATAAGTTGCTTTCTCTCCCTTGCCATGGGAGACAAAAAGTCCCTCCCAAAATGGTGTGTGAGTTGTGGGGTTTTCGTGGGGTTTTTTTCCCCTAAGAGAAAATAATATTTTTTTTTTTAAAAATTGAAGGAACACTTTAATAAAATATGAAAAAGCCCTAAATCCTTTTCCGAAAGGCATTTGAAAGGATATCTGTCAGGTACTCATGAGGAGCAGAAAACTCTCTTGTCTAGAAGAAACCAAGCTGTGGTTACACCTAAGGGTGGGCAGGGCCAGGCCAGGATAAGATCTACCCAGACACAGGGAAGGAGCACAGGGAAAAGAATAATAAGTCCAAAGTTCCAGTCTGTGCACCCCAAAAAACACAGAGCTCCAGGGAGGGGTGACAAGGACTAAAGTGGCTTTGCTACAGAGAATTTAAAAGACTAGAGCTCTTCAGATGTCTAAGGGGAATGTAAAATATGTAAGTAAGAAAGAATGTAAATGTCTAAGGGGACTAAAAATGCTGAAGGGTAGGAGATGCCCCCAGGCAGCATCACACTTTACTGTTATTCCCTTTACAAGAACTGGGGACCAACCAAAACAACATGGGGCAGGTTCCAAAACACAGCCAGCACAGCTCTAACACACCGTGTTGCTACTGACACTTCTTGGTTTCGAAAAACCTGATGAATTCACGGAAGAAGAAACCTACCAAGGGCTTGTAAAACATCAAAACATTGTTTCTGGACTACCAAGATCCTGCAGAACCCGACAGGTGAGGGCACACACCTGAGCCACGTTCCCCCTGCAGCAACCACTGGTGGTCGTGTCAGTGGGGTGTCTGACAGCCTGGCCTTCTCCACATTACCTGGAGGGTGTTTTGATGCATTTTCCATGTGTTTATTCCCTTTTTTTTTTTCATTCATATCTGGATACATCTGCAGCCCTCTCACCCCCAGAGAAGCTGTCAGGTTTTACACCTCCAGTGTGACACCAGGGTGGTTCCAAGGGGAAGTGTAAGATCCTTGATCAGGTTACAACGCAGGTGTTACTTTCATCTCTCCATCTCAGGGAAAGCTCCTCATCCTGCAGCATGGGGATAAGCTCTTCCAACAGGAAGCACAGGAGATCTTGAGGCAAAACCAGGGAGCACAAGGAGAGGGACTACCCCAAAAATGCTGCATGTGTGACTACTAGAGCTGAGAGTTCAACCAATGCAGAGAGCACGTTTCCTTTCCTATTCCAGTTGTTAACAGAACCCATGGGGGACAATCCCTCAGGAGATGTCACGATTTCCTCGAGCACTCTGCCAGAATTTTATGTTTCCTTTTTTTTTTTTTTTTAACATGTTTAACCTAAATTTTCTTGTCCTCAATTGGAATTTCCAGCCCTCTGAGTGTCTCTGCTCTTCTCCTCAGCACTCCTTCCCCCACCACAACACACTCCTGGCAGTGGGAGCACGAAGAAGCTGATGCTAATCCATGTCACTGCAGCAAACTCAGGCTCTGCCCACCCACAGCCCCAGATGCAGTTCACCCCTCTTCAAACTACCACCCTCAGGGCACTCTCAGCATATTATCTTTCAACATTCCCAGTCTGCAGCTTTTTTTCCTCCAAGCAGATCCCTCCTATTTCGGGTTATTTCTTGCTGGAGGCATTAGAGGCCCTTTATCCGAGTTTATCAGCAATCTGGCTGCTTTGGCTGGGGTTCAGATTCTTTTCTACCACATTTTTCTGTGACTAATTCTTGTGAAATTTCTGCTACTTTGGTGGCACCAGAGCTGTTATTAACATGGTGTTAAATCCTTCACTGAGAGGTGACAGAGAAACACAATGAGAAACCCCAGCAATAAGTTTTAAAGTAAAAATAAATCATAAGCCACAAATGTCAGTAGTCCAGGGAGACAGGAGGCGTTTCTAGTCTTATTTCCTTTTTTCCCCAATATATTCTCATAACAGGTTTAGGGGTAAATGAATCCTATCAACAGCTTCTTGCTGACAGTGATAAAAGCTCTCTGTGTTATTGTATATAATACACAATACTACAGCACTCTTCTTGCTCATTCTTGCATTTCTTCTCATGCATTCAGCAGCAACACAAGATTTGGGCACACGGAGAACAAGACCACCCACAGAGGACAGGGGCAGACTGGAATCATGGAATCATTAGGGTTGAAAAAGCCCTCCAAGATCATGGAGTCCAATTGCCAAGACCACCACTAACCCGTGTCCCCAAGTGCCACACCCACATGGCTGTTAAATCCCTCCAGGGGTGGGGACTCCCCCACTGCCCTGGGCAGCTGTGCCAGGGCCTGGCCACCCTTTCAGTGATGAAATTTTCCCAATGTCCAACCTGACCCTCCCCTCGCACAGCCTGAGGCCGTTCCCTCTCCGCCTGTCCCTTGTTCCCTGGGAGCAGAGCCCGACCCCCCCCGGCTCCCCCCTCCTGTCAGGGAGTTGCAGAGGCAGAAGGTCCCCCCTGAGCCTCCTTTTCTCCAGGCTGAGCCCCCCCAGCTCCCTCAGCTGCTCCTACTGCTCCAGCCCCTTCCCCAGCTCCGTTCCCTTCCCTGGACACGCTTCAGCCCCTCAATGTCTTTCTTTAGAGAGGAAAAGGGATATGGACTCACCATCCTCAGACACTGTCCAACCTCTCCTGGTTCAATCACAGCTCAGTCTCTTCTTGTTCCTCCACAAGTCTCACCTGCAGCAAAGAAGAGACAACCCAGAGCAGATGCTGAGTTTACAGGAATTGAGTTTAGAAAGGAAATCAGTCCAGAAGTTTAGTTTATAGGAATGGTATTCCAGTGTGAACATAGAGGGGAAAAAAACCCAAGATTCCCCCATGGCCAGTGTCCTCTACCTATCCCTGCTATCCTTCAGTTCATGCCCTTTCCAAGAGCTGCTGGAAACCAGATTCAGCATCACAGGAGACATACCAAATCCTTTAGGACAGCCACTAACACAGCACACAGGACTCATCACCCATCACAGGTACCAAATCCACACCTCAGGAGCACGGGAGGGAGCTGAAGGAGGACAAGCTTGGCCATTGTGGTTCAAAGACTTGGAGAGGATCCTTCATAGGGAACTTTTGAGAAGATTACTGTGGACCTGGGAGGAAATAATTTCTAAAATCCAGTCTTGTCCTGCCAGTGCCCTGAAAAACCAGCAGCCCTTTCTGCCAGCTTTGCCCACACTCGCAGGAGGTCACAGGAGGCATTTCTGGGAGGTGAAAAGCCAAGCAGCAAGACTTAAGCAAGGTCCTACTCCAAGAAAATCCTTTCCAATAGGACCAGATCATCCCACGGGTGATCCTGGGAGCTCCACTGAGGCAGAGGCCCTTCCTCAAGGTTTTCAGATCTCTCCAATATGGATCATTTCATCACCAACATCTCTCTCACCTGCCCACATTCTGTCTCTGCTCTGCTCTTCCAGCCCCACTCAGGGGCCAGGCTGGACGGGGCTTGGAGCAACCTGGGCTAGTGGAAGGTGTCCCTGCCCATGGCAGGGGGTGGGATGAGATGAGCTTTAAGGTTCCTTCCAACCCAAACCATTCTGGGATTCTATAATTCCACAGGTGTCCCAATGTTTATTAAATACAACAGTGTTTTAAGCAGGGATGTTCAGTATTCAGGTGCAGCCTGAGGATGGCTCAGAGCTCACCAACCAAACCTGATGTTCGCACGCCAAAGCTTCAAGAAAACTCAAGGACTTTGGTAATTTTTGCCACCATTAATTCTAACCTCTCTCCTCCTTAGATGAAATATAAATGCCAACAAATGTCTAACTGGAGAGTGTCTAAACATCTCACACAACACACCCCAGGCTAAGCATCCCCCTCCTTCCACCACGAGGAATTGTATCAGCCACAAAAGAGCTTCTGAATACCTGCCCAAGGCTTTCCCTTACTCAGGAATTTCCTTCCCGGCCCACAATAAGGTGAGGTTTGACACCCCTATGCCAGAAGGCCAAGCTGAATGCCAGCATCAAGGAGTCATGGCTGGAATGTGACTCTCACCGGGAGCACTGTGGGAGGGAGCTCCCGCCCTGCCTGAGGTTGGAATCATTATCCTTGGCCTTTCGGCTCAACTTGACAGGAAAGGACAGGAGAAAGGAATGGGAGGTCAGAAAGGACTCAAAACTTATGCAACATATTGATATATTTCATTATCTTTATAGGGCCATGGAGATGCTCCCAGTGCTGGAGCCCCTTGGCTGGGGGGGGGGGGGTTTCCCCGGGGGAAGGAAAGGCTC
>VZRE01006998.1:146196-160597 GCA_013396775.1 Cephalopterus ornatus | reverse complement strand
AGCTGGGGGGTTTCACCTGGAGAAGAGAAGGCTCCGGGGAGACCTGAGAGCCCCTTCCAGGGCCTAAAGGGGCTCCAGCAGAGCTGGAGAGGGACTGGGGACAAGGGATGGAGGGACAGGACAACGGGGAATGGCTTCCCACTGCCAGAGGGCAGGGTTAGATGGGATATTGGGAAGGAATTGTTGGCTGTGAGGGTGGGGAGGCCCTGGCACAGGTTGGGCAGAGAAGCTGTGGCTGCCCCATCCCTGGAAGTGTCCAAGGCCAGGTTGGACAGAACTTGGAGCAGCCTGGTCTGGTTGGTGTCCCTGCCCATGTCAAGAGGGTCTTCAAGGTCCCTCCAACCCAAACCACTCCATGATATTACCTTACATTTAAAAGCAGATCACCAAGTTTCAGGAAACTATGGAAAAAAACCCCACAATGGGAATCAAACTTCCTAGGAAAACAGAAAAAGCCAAATACTGCAGTATCACCCTTCAAACCCAGTTTAGCCTGGCTCTGTTCAACTATAAAATCTTTTTTTCCACTATTTAGAAATGATCTCACATCTCAGGACTTCACAGACAAACGAGCAGCAGCCACCACACCACTGGGAGAGTCACCACCAGCAGGTGACTTACAAGTGACTTGAGAAGCACAATTAGCAAGGGAAGTAAATGTTAAAAATGCTTTTTTTTCAGGAAATCTGAAGATACCTGAATTATTAACACCAAATGACACACGAGGATTGTTCCTGCAGAGCAGGTATAGATTTATCCAGTCATTACTCATGGCCACCCGAGTTTCTCAGTTCCTTCCTCAGAGGAGAAGTTGGTAATGGCCAGAAACTGAAACTCTTTGGCTGTGTCATGTGTGGGGAAGTTCCTCCTGACTCCCATCCCCCAGCTCCTCTGGAAAGTCACAGTTGCCCAAGAAAAAGGCAATTCATGGCAGGGGACTCTGCATGAGCTCAGCCTGCAGGAATGCTGTCACTCCTCCATCCCCAAGGGCTTCCTCCTCCTGCTATCGGAGCAGGGATGGAGCTGAAGGGGCTCCCGAGGATTTATGGGGTGAAGAAAGCCAGGAGATACCAAAAAAACCCAAGTGCTGCTTGTAGCACCAAGGACCTCCAGCACTACCTGAATTACACCTGGCCCGGGCTTTGCTCGTGCACTTGTGAATTCCACATGTTCCTGTGCTGGCATCCCAAATGCATCCCCCTGTTTCAGGGCTCCTCCTTCCAAAGGCTGTTGTGTCCCGCTGGCTGCTGGCTCTGCCACTGTGGCTTCCAGCCAAAGGGTCTCCAGCCCTCGGGAAGGAGGTGGCAGCTGCCCAAGGCACCCAGCACCGCTGTCCAGCACCCCTCTGGGCTGGCACCTACCACCTCTCCTGTGCAAATCAGGTTTGGCAGCTCAAGGGCCTGTTTCCCATGCAAAGAGGTTGAATTCCCCCAAAATCCAGGCCAGAAGCTCCCTGTAAAATCTCAGTCGCAGGGAATGGGCTGGGGGTGGCCACCTGCTGTGCCAAGGTGGAGGCTGATGCTATGGAATTAAATGAAGAGGGGACCAGAGACAGGGAAAGCCGAGACAGAAAGGATGGAACTGGAGAGAAGGTAAAAGAGAATGATGCCTTTTCACACACAGAGGGAATCACAGAGTCACAGAATGCTTTGGGTTGGAAGGGACCTTAGAGTTCACCCAGATCAAGTCCTTGCCATGGGCAGGGACACCTTCCACTAGCCCAGGTTGCTCCAAGCCCTGTCCAACCTGGCCTTGGACACTTCCAGGGATGAGGCAGCCACAGCTTCTCTGCCCAACCTGTGCCAGGGCCTCACCACCCTCACAGGGGAGAATTTCTTCCCCATATCCCACCTAACCCTGCCTTCTGGCAGGGGGAAGCCATTCCCCCTTGTCCTGTCACTCCACTTCCTGATGCAGAGTTCCTCTCTGACTTCCTTGTAGCCCCTTCAGATCCTGGAAGGAGCTCTGAGGTCTCCACACAACCTTCTCCTCTCTAGGCTGAACAGCCCCAGCTCTCCCAGCCTGTCTCCAAAGGGGAGATGTTCCAGTCCCCTTATCAACTTCGTGGCCCCTCTGGACTTGCTCCAACAGTTCCATGTGCTTCTTATACTGGGGGCACCAGAACTGTACACGGGATTCCAGGTGGGGTCTCACCAGAGAGGGGCAGAATCCCCCCTCACCTGCTGCCCACGCAGCCCAGGGCCTGGGGGTTTCTGGGCTGCCAGTGAACAGTGCCAGCTCATGTGGAGTTTTTTGTCAACCACCACCCCCTGAGTCACCCCAAACCCAAACCCTCACAGTGTTGTGCTGCTGTGCCAGCACGGGCAGAGCACGGGGCTCACCCACCCCCCACGGCCAGGCCAAGAGCCCACTGCCCTCCCCACTGCTCGCTGGAGGGTCACAGGATGGTGCTGGTGGGGCAGGGGCGTGATGCCACCTGACACACCTGGACTTGGGGAAGTAGAGAAAATAACTCACTTCGCTTGAGCACTTTTATAGCTCATAACTTCCCCAGAACTCTCAGTCCGGGAGCCAAACCCTCTGATAATGATGCCGTGTCAGAGCTGAGAACACTTGTAAAAACCCTTAATTTGTTCCCTTCACAACCTCGTGCTCATGTGACTCGCACCACACTTGCTTACACAGCCACACTTGCCTCCAGCGATCTTTGCCCCTCCTGGTGAGCAGCAGGGACCGGAGCAGTGTCTGGAAAACCTCTGTCCCAGTTCCCTGCAAATGCTGGAAGAGCCTGGCCAGGACAGAGCTCTGCCTGCAGAGCTGGACCCGTCCTCCTCCAGGATGCTCAGCCTTGGCCCTGGCCAGACTGTCACACACACCAGTGACTGTCCTTTCCCAAACTACAGCTCTGGACTCAAACTCCCAGGTCTCCCTTCAGCTGCAATCCAAGCCAAGGTGGGATAGAGACTGTACACGCGCTGGAAATCCCAGCTCTCCATGCAAACAACCGGGCTGCCAAAAATCAGGAGAATTGTTTCCTCTCTCTCTGCCTCTCCACATCTCACGGAGGTGCCACGAAAGCCCAGAGCTGTGGATTTACAGGAGTCTCTGAGAAAAGCTTAAAAAAAGCCCTGACTCCAGCACACCGGATTAACGACAGCAAGCTGGGTGTAGGGAACATGGAACAACAAGGAATGGCACTCCCTGCCAGCACACCATGGGGAGCAGAGGTCCTGGGGGAGGGATGCCCATTACACACAGGGGGATTTCAGACACACACATGGAGCTTTGGAAAGGTGGGAAAGGCAGTTACGGCCTCCCGGCTGGTCAGTGTGGCCACAGGGGTGTCCCAGAATCCCAGAATGTGCTGAGCTGGGAGGGACCCCCAAGGACCATGGAGTCCAACCCTCAGCCCTGCACAGGCCCATCCCCAAGAGTCACCCCCTGTGCCCCAGAGGATCATCCAAACCCTCCTGGAGCTNCCATGGGGAGCAGAGGTCCTGGGGGAGGGATGCCCATTACACACAGGGGGATTTCAGACACACACATGGAGCTTTGGAAAGGTGGGAAAGGCAGTTACGGCCTCCCGGCTGGTCAGTGTGGCCACAGGGGTGTCCCAGAATCCCAGAATGTGCTGAGCTGGGAGGGACCCCCAAGGATCATGGAGTCCAACCCTCAGCCCTGCACAGGCCCATCCCCAAGAGTCACCCCCTGTGCCCCAGAGGATCATCCAAACCCTCCTGGAGCTCTGGCAGCCTTGGGGCTGTGCCCACTGCCCTGGGGAGCCTGGTCAGTGCCAACCACCCTCTGGGGGAAGAACCTTTTCCTGAGATCCAACCCGAGCCTGCCCTGACACAGCTCCAGGCCAGTCCCTGGGGTGTTGTGGGTGCCCCAGGCGAGGTGGGTGGCCCCTGGCAGCTCCTCACTTCCCGCCGGGAAACTCGGTTTTAATTGCTCATAAAACTGCAGCGATTGTTTGCAGTTGGAGCGAAGCTCTCGGTGCTCAGAGCCTGCCCCAGGCAGAGAGATTGGCTTTAATTTCAGATAAAATCGTAGAGTTAGTCCTGGTGCACTTAAAATGGGAAAAAATAAGTCCAATATTGAACAGCGTCTGTTAGGAAAAAAACCCAAAAAACAGGGACCCTGTTAGCCTTATTGTGATCCCAAATGAAACGGAACCAGTCATCTCAAGCCTCTTGACTAATTAGAGGCTAAAAATATAATTGTCAGACCCCACAGTTACATGCAAAGCAGATTGTATGGGATGGTCTTTGTTATTTTAAACAAAATTACAGTTCCGAGGGCTGTTTCTAATGAAGGCCACGACCAGCTGCTCTTCAACAACAAATCTCTTTTACTGCTGAATAACTACTAAAAAGAAAGGATGGGGCTACCAGAGCTCAGGAATGTCACAGCAACACCAGATGATGGTGACAAGTTGCCAAAGTATTCAGATTGCTCTGGAAGGGATCATAATTTATGGGTCTAACCAGGGGCAAGGGATGAATTCCAAGACGCAGAATTACCCATGGATGAAAGGCTGCTGGCATTCTAGATTAGAGGACCCCACAGGCACCTCCACATGAGCTACTCCACAGGGACAGGCAAAAAGTCTACTGCAATAATATATCAGTGCAGTGGTGGCAGAGGAGATGGACTGGTGGCACTTCTGTCCCCAGCACTGCTGGGACCACAGCTACAACTGCCTCTGGGTGGCCAGAGCTCAGCCAGCACGTTTGGAGCAGACCAATCTCATCTAGTGATCCAAAATAAAAACAGCTTGGATATGCAGCTTAAAAACCTAATAATAATAATAATAATAATAATAATAATAATAATAATAATTCCTTCAATATGCTGNGCTCAGCCAGCACGTTTGGAGCAGACCAATCTCATCTAGTGATCCAAAATAAAAACAGCTTGGATATGCAGCTTAAAAACCTAATAATAATAATAATAATAATAATAATAATAATAATAATAATAATAATAATAATAATAATAATTCCTTCAATATGCTGAAGTATTTATGCAAAATATCAGGGCAACTCTGACAAGGATAGATCTCAGTCCAATTACTGGTAGATGAAGTTTCAGAATGGAATAAATTCCATGAAACTTATGGAAAAAGTTGTCCTTGTTGCTGCTTGGAGTACTTAAAATGGATTGAACAGTTGGTTTGTAGTCCAGGTCTGAAAACACAATCTCCCCACAGGGCTCTGGGCAAGCAGAGCTGCCCGTGGTGCCGTCAGCACATCCCACACCTCCAGCTGCTCCTCCCGAGGAGATCAGTGACTTGGGATCACAGGGTCCCACATCCAAAGTTATCCCACCTGGGAGATGTGGGGAGGGTAAGAAGATTATCCCAGGGGAAGGGGGTACCTGCCATGGCACTGCAGAGCTGCACCTGCATGACCCAGCCTGAGGGTTGGGAGACATTCTCAGGCCAACAGGGAGCAGGACATGGATGTCACCTCGCTCAGCCATGGCACAGAGCCAACCACATTCCACCTTGCCTCACCCACAGCCACCAGGAAAAGGTCACGGCTTGCAAACCGTTCCTGGCCATCCAACCAAAGAGTCAGGTCATGATCAAAATGCCCTGGAAGTGGGTTTTTTCTTCATACTTAAAAACAATCAAGACCTCTTTGAAGGCTGATTAGGCTCCACTTGCATTCCAGGGGGGAACATCAAGGTTTCAAACATGGGATTGTTCCCAAGAGCTCAAACCAGGACACATAAAGCAGCAATTTGCAGGACTGGAGTAGCCAGGAATGCTCCTGACTGCACAGCACCATCCTATGGGAGAAATGCCCTCAAAAACACATCCAGAGGTGGCCGTGCCCATTCCCAGAGCAAGAGGATGTTGGAAGCTGGTATTGGTCATGGAGTGACACAGGGAATACAGGGACAGAGTATCCAGCCATGTGACTGAGCCAGGGATCAAGGGGGGGACACAAACAAGCATGTGCCGGCCGCAAAGGAGGGCAGGGGGATGTGTATGTGAGGATAGGGTTACACACAGCAACAGCAGGATGGAAACCAGAGCCCCCCTGGGAGAGCAAATCCCTAAGGAAGGGCTGAAGGAATGGCAGAGCAAGGGAGAGAATGGGCAGAGAGGGTCCAGGATTTCAGGAGCACAACTGCCATGGAGCCAAACCAAAACCCCCAATGGCCAAGGGGGGTGAGAAGGATATGGAGATTTTGCCAAGCAGTTTTTGCAGCAGCAGTTCCAGTCTGAGGAGATGAGGGACTTCACTCTGAATGGGACTTAAAATGGGAATGGGGAAAAAATGTCAGGCACAGGGGGTGAGTGGAGCAGAGAGGAGCTCTGCCTTGAACAGGGCAGAAACTACACAGCATGGGGGAGTATTCAGACGCAGGGGAGAAATTAAGAATAGGGGGGAATATTGTCACAGGGAGGAACAGACAGCACAGGACCAGAGGTGAGAGGACAAGCCAGAGAACGTGTGCCTGGTGCAGGGAAAGGAGCAGAGTGTCCTGGCAACTGGGGTGAACCAGGAGCTGCACTGGGGTGAGGCCCCCGAGGTAGGAGCAGCACTGGGGTACAGGCAGGTTTGAGGTCATGCCAGTGAATGGTGTAGAAGTGAGGACTGCTCGGGGTGGAACAAACAGCCTTGGAAGGAAGGACGCAGGAATGTAGAAGAGGGTGTGGAGAGAGCTGGAGGGGGAAATGGGCAAACAAGATCAGAGCTTGGGGGAGGAAAATACCACCAGAATTCAAAAAATGCCAAACTCCATAGGCTGGGCCAAGGATGCACCTGGAGCAAAGACCCGCCTGTCACCTCTGCATCAGGGGACAGCTGAGCCTGGGGACACCATCAGTGGTCTAATGACAACTTGTTTTGCAGAAGAGTGAAGAAACAGGGGAGGGGGAGATCCTTCTGGTGCATCTAAGCTGCAGGACCACATCCCCAGCAGTATTTCGTCTGTCCCACCCTTTCCTCTGCCACGTCTCGCTCAGCCAGGAGTCAGGAGATGGAGCCAGAAAACAGTTTATACCACGTGCAAGATGGAACAAGATGATCTTTAAGGCCCCTTCCATCCCAGGCATTCTGTGATTCTGTGAGGTGGCAGATTGACAGACCCCAGCTCAGAGGGTCCAGCAGTGCCACCCAGACACCATCAAGGTGCACAGGATAATGAGGGAAGAGAATGCTTTGCCAGACCCCTAACGAGCACTGCCATCCATCTCTGCAAGGGCTTTAAGCATAATTAATTCCAGCAGCCTGCCTGCCTGCCAGCTGACTCCACTCTTTACATTAATGACAGTGAAATCCCAGTTTCTAGGGGAAAGCAGCGACTGCAAAGGAAGCAGAGCCAGGAGCAGGAGCAGGATCACCTCCCTTCCCTTCCCAAGGCTGTGACACAGCCTCGGGGCCGGGGCAGCCGGTGGCACCAGGTGGCAGCAGCACACCGGGGATGCTCCCTTGCCAGGGCAGCCTCTGCCTCCTTCTTCATCTTCCCAAGGAGCTGGCAGGGAACAGGGGCTGGCAGAGGCTCAGCTATGGCCGTGCTGATTCATTTCCCATCCCAGCCAGGGAGAAGCCCGAGGCACCAGCAGAGAGCAGGACAGACCCCTTATTCATTTCAACGAGGACACATGGAGGAGCCACGGACCGAGAGAGCCCCCGCTGCCCCCGTGCCATCCCCACCCCGCAGGCCTTTCATCCCGAGCTGGCAGAGAAGGGATTCAAAGCCAAGGCTCCAAGCTGAACTCCATAACCATCACACTGACAGAGACAGGAAGCACAGCTTTGGCAAACATTTCCCAAGTCCCCTGTAACTCCAGCCCGTTGTTCTCCAAGCTTTGTTTGCTTTTCTTTTAAAAAGCAGTTGGGACATTTCAAGTCACAATTAAGCCTTTATTCAAGTACAAACAATTGCCTGGTCCCTACCCAAAGCAGTGCAGATGGACCCATCCCAGCTGCAATCCAGGCTCCCGCCTGCTCCTGGGGGTCCTGCAGCCCCGGAGGGAGGGATGTGTGGGCGCTGGGCTCCCTCTCACCCTGCCCTGGCAGTGCCTCTCTCCTCACGGTGCACTGCTCTGAACTCAGTTTCAGGAAGGAAGCAGCAACAGCTTCAAGGAAACGGTGCCTGCACTACTGAGGTCACAACCCAAGTCTCCAGGCTGGAAAAGTACTGTCTAAACTGCTCTCTGTGCAAACACTCAGATCTCGTTATGCATGAGGAGAATTCACCTTTTAATTCCCGTCAGCTCGGGGAGTCTCTGACAGCCGTGGTTTTCTTTGAAAAGCAACCTTTGTGACTGCAGAAAAATATGAAATATGTGACCCAAATGCACCAGAAGGCTCTGAAATCTCTCCCCCTCTCCACCCCACAACAGCTTTCCCCAGCTGAGCTCAGGGCTCTCCGGAGCATCCACCTGCAATATCCTTGCACTCAACATGTGCGTATTTTAAAACAATTTCAACCGAACAGCAGCAACACAAATCCAGCCCTGCTGTTTTTATAAATATAACTATTATTCTTTTATTCAGGTGCATAAACAGACGCATCTGGTATTACTTTAGGACTCCTAGGATTTCTGAGGCCTCTGCCTGCAGCCAGAGGATAGGATGGATGGGGGAACTACAGCCCTTGGTAAGGGCAGCTGGACACCTCTGGCATCCAAACTGGTACCTGCCTGCAAGGATCTGGATCCCCACTGGGATAGACAGTCAATAGAAGCAGTGTCTGAAAGAAAAAAATACTGCTGTTATTCCAGGTGATCACATGCCCTGTAATGGTGCTGTAACAGTACTGGGGTTCACAGCTGCAATTCCAGCTCCGGCTGTGCCTCCTGGACTCTGGAACCACGTGCTGCTGGCTAGACCCAAGGCCAGAGCCCACGTGCCCTCATTTGTGGACAAAATTTCTAGGAGAGCCTGTTTTCTCCAAGAGCAGCTTTCTTCTCTGGGAATAAAATGAAGCATTTTTTACTAACACACATAAACACGTACGTGAGAAAGCTACGACCGAAACCACAGCAGGTTTGGGAGCACAACAAAGCATCGGGATTTCTTCTCTTGATTCACTCAAACCAAGCCCAGTTTCCCCAGCAGCCTCCCCACAACCAGCTGCCCTAAGGAGGTGGATCCTGAAGTGGGATCTGCAGTACTGACAGCAATGTGCAACCCTTGAAATGTGGCTGGGAACACACATCTCTGCTGAACGCTCTGGTGGAAACCCAGCTCCTCTCCAAAACTTGCCATAATTGTGCCAGGATCAAATGAATCTCCCATCTCCCCCTTCCCCATGAAGAACCTCTAAAACAGAGCAACAGGCACCTGCTCAGGGTTTCTTCCATGAAGACACAGAAGACCACAAGAGGAGAGGAAAACTCTTGAGAGCTGTTATAAATAAGTTAAGAGCTCACTTGGGATTACATGCCCAACCTGAGCATGGTTGGCTCTCGTGGAAACCTTGGGTTTGTGGGCAGCACCTCCAGATGGTTTGTTATGTTGACAGACTGGACACCTTCCATCCTTCTGGCACTGTGGAGAGGAACCTTCTGAGGGCTTGTGTTGCCACCAGTGCTCTTCCCAACCAGGCAATGAACTTGGAAACTTGCCCTTGATGAAGCTTTCCTGGGGGTGGTGTTCCTCCCAAAACCAAGCAATACCTCACCTGGCCTTGAACAATTCTCTTTCACCCCAATTGGTTTAAGAAGGTTAAAGTAGATCCCCTGGTCTTTAATTTCCAGGTATCTGGAGTCTGCAAAAATGCTTTGTACTTCAGCAATGGAAAATCCCATGGAGGGACTGCCTTGCACACTGACCTGCTTTCATTAATAACCTCACCTCAAAGGATGTGGGCAGGTCAGCAAGTTCAGCTGAGCTTAAGTGCTCCCATCCCTGCTCTCCACCATGAGCTTAACTGCTGCTAAAAACAGCGCTGGCCATGCCGGCCGCTCCAAAGGCACTCTGAGAAAGGGAAATCCCCAGCCAATCGATCCAAGGGGAGGGAAGGCAATTGGATATATATATAGCAAGTCCCCAGCTTATCTAGCAGCAAGAGCTGCTCACATTCACACACTCTGTCCCTCCCTGCTGCCAGCTTCCACCAGCATGGGGGATGAAGGCAGCCACATGCTGGGCTCGACACTGAAAGGAGCCTGAGGATTTATACTCATCTTCTGCAATTCACATGAGGTTTTATCAAGGCTAGGAACAGAGCCTAGGATTTATTATAGTTATCAAAGGGAAGAAGACTCATTAGGGATCAAATTCCTGCCTCTAAAAGGTTTAGGAAAAAATTGAAATGCATCAGACTGACTCTACTTAAGATAAATCTCAGGAAGCAATGGGATTTTTATCGTCTTTGCCCAAATACGAGGCAGTTCCCTTCCTTCCAGCAGTGCATCACTGGCAGGCACAGAGGGAACCCCACAGCTGCTGAAACCAGTGGCAGTTCCAGCCGAATCCAGGTTTTCCCCAGTGCTATGCATCCACTCCAGCCCACACTCTGCCACACGGGTCACACCCCGAGCTCCAGCACCACACAACAGGCCGAGAGGAAAGCTGGAATCACAGCACCCAGTGAGGCGCCCTCCGACTTCCCAGCTCCTATGGCTTCCAGCATCAACCCTTTGCTGTGAGATTTTGGGGAGTGGGAGGAAGCAGGAGCAGCAGCACAAGGGCAGTGGGATCCCACCTGCTGGGCCACTGCTCCCCAGGGAATTCCAGCAGAGGAACCGGCTGCTCATTCCAGCTTCAGTTTTGGCTGCTTCGTCACGAGTAAAACACGCTGAAAATGTGACTTCCTCTGCTACAGACCTATTGAACCTTTTTGGAGAAGTCTAAGGAACTTCCTCTTGAATTTCAATAAAAGACAAGCTCACAGGAAGAGCAGTTCCTGTCATACTTCTGGGAATTCCTCTAGTAAAAACACCTATTGAAGAAGGAACGACGCAGGAGGAGAAAGGGAGGTGGGGGGGGGGCACTTTTGACCAAGTCTGTGGTTTGTTATGAAACAAAACTGTGAGTCCACTTTACAGCACAAACCCACTTTTACTTCCTCTTTTGCCTCATTAAGCAGCAGCAACGAAAGCTCTGCACAGTTTCCTAATGAGCCAGATCTGCACAGAACCTCCGCACTAGAGTTTCGTATTAAAAAAATAATTTCCCTTCGCTCTCCTTGCTGAACTAAACAGACTCTGTCTAGGATCATCTTATCCAGCATCCAAGGGTGCTTGGCCACCTGTTTTCCTTTGGAAATGCACACATGAGGCAGCAGAGAGGGATCCATCTGCCTGCTGGCACACCGGGAAGGGTGGCACTCCCTGGAGAGTGTGAATAAATTGACTTTTAATTTACAGAAATTACAGAATTTACAGAAAGAGCAAAGAACAGGGCAGGTTAAGACATGACCTCACGCCAGCCTGAGAAGGTCAAAGGACACCAGGGAGGGTTTGCTGGCACATCCCAGCCCTGGCATCCGCTCCCCCGTGGATGTGCATCCATGCTGGCTCCCTGCCAGTACTGTGGCATTCCCTCTGCCTGCAATCTGTCTCCAGGCTGCCCTATAACAAGTCCAGCACCGTGGATGCTGGAAGCTGCGGGCTCCCTCAGAGGGAATAGTCAGGGGTGTGAGTCAGCCACAGGCACTAAAAAGGATGTGACCAATCCTTGAGGCTACAGCAGGCCTGTTCACTCCGTTCTGATCATTTATTAACTCCAAGCCCCGCAGAGGTTTCCCTGCAGGCCCTGCTCCTCCCTAAGTCCATCAAATCTCAGCCCGAGGCAGCTCCCTTAATTATCCCTTCTGCAACCAGACTTTGCAAGCAGCAAAGCTCCCAAAAGGCTGTGGGACACAACATCACCCAGGAGCAGAGTCAACATCATCACTGAGTGTTTATGGCAAAGACCAGCTCTGCCCAGGTCACCCGTCCAAAGATGCTGCCCCCCAAATCCCACTCTGTTGTCACCAGGCACAGCAGACGCCCACTCCAAGGATGGCAGCTGAGGAGCAGAAATGGAGCTGTCACAGAGCAAAGCTGCTGCAGCAACAGCCTTGCTGGAGGGACATTCCCCCCGCGGGCAGAGGAGCAGTTGGCACTGCCCTGGGAGATGGTGCAACGTGGCAAAGCCGCAGGGAACGTCTGGGACTCGTTCTTGGATCCCCTCGGGGATTTCTGCACCGACCTCCAACGCCTGCGACTCTCTTCCCTCACCCCTTCCCTCACCACAGCACTTCTAACAAACACCTCCTGGACTCCTGCCATTATGTGCCCTTTAGGAATGAGAATGATGCACCACAGGTTCAAAATCCCCCGGAAAACAGGGACTTCACAGCACAAATCAGCACTTCTTGGAAATCCAGGGACTTTCTCTTCCCGTGGGCAGCTATACCCACACACAAAATCTCAGTGCACATCAATATCAGACATTCAGAGCACAATATAATCTCACCTGCCTGAGTTCAGAGGTACCAAGGCCCTGAGCAGGGCTGCAGTGTGGGAGCTGGAGCAGGAAGGACATGTAACACTGGGCTACCCTGGGGATGATAAAACTCCTTAAAGCTAGAAATAAAAGTACTTTATAAAGGCACTGTAGCCTGTGAGCTGTAGTACCAACCAAGGCTGGCAGTGTCAGCACTGGCACCAGTACCAAAATTCCCAATCACCTGGTTATCAAGCAGCTCAGCCAGACTACAATTGCTTTGTGAAGAGTCACTGCTGACCTCAGCTCTTGTCCTTCTCCCTGGACACGGTGTTATTCCCTCTTCCTGCAAAAGGAAAAGGGGCAGCAGGCAGAGCCTCTGGCACTTTGCAGAAACCAGGTCCAGACAGAGACATTTCCTTGCTGCAAACAAGATGAGATTTCTCATCACCCAAGCTCCCTCTTGCTTTATCCACATGCTCTGGCTGGGACTGCACACACATCCATGGCCTCTGGATATCACCTGCTGTGCAAGAAACGGGGCACTGGGAGCTTTCCTTTCCAAGAGAAAACACCTCTTGTAAAGGGGTGGATCTGAAAAACACAAGCTAGGAGCTCCCTGACAGAGAAATACCGAGTGTGGCACTTTCTAGAAGCAGCAGATCCTCCCCCCACTCCAGGCAGGTGATGAACAGCCCCATGCAGGTGAGGGAGGTGTTTGCAGAGGACTGAGAAGAAGCAGGTACATTGTTTAGGAGCACAAAGGATCCAAATACACAGAAGGAAAAGCTGATACCTCAGAAAGAGGAGCCAGAGTTAATCCCTCTGCAGGGCTCCCAGCCATCCCGCTGCCCATTGGGACTGGAGGGAATTGGCTCCATGGCAGGCACAGGGGGCAGACATTCATCACACCAGAACTCAGCAGCAGCTCCCCAAGTCATGAGGACCTCAGAGTTCAAAAAATAAAACAGCACTGAACTTTAACATCAAAGGAAACAAATCCCACATAGAGAGGACATAAAAGTCTCAGGCTGTGACAAACCCTGGAGTCACCCTGGAAGAGCACTGGAGAGGGAGCGTGGGGCTGACAAGGGCCCAGACTTGCCCAAGGGCACAGGAAAGTTGTCAAGAGGACTCCAAGACATGAACTGTACTTCAGCACAGCCGGAGGGAAAATTTAACACCCCAGGTCACTGGGAATGTACAGCAGACACACCACCCTTCAGTGGTACAAACAGCATCTTGAATAAAATCTCTGGTGCTTCCAGAGGAGCTCACCAAATCCCACTTTGCTGTGCATCTTCCCACCAAGCCCCCAAACACATCACAGCTGGACTTCCCCCACCCAAACCCAGCCCTGGCACACACAGGCTGCTCTGCTCCCCATCTGACTTCAGCCTCGTGCCTGAAGAGACTCATTTCCACTGCCCCAGGCCTGACCTCCAGGGCAGCACAGGCTTTCTGGCCTGTGCCCAGATGCCATGGGCTTGCTCCAAAGTTTTCAGCAAGAACAGAACATTTTAGCCTTTGGAAAACTCAGTCTGCTGTCCGGGAAGGAAGGCAGAAGCGCCTTTGGCACAGGGGCAGCAGGAAGGGGGGGCAGCGTGGCTGGAAAGCAGAAGGGAGTACAAGCCCAAATGGTGCTGACTGGGGTGAGAAGCAAAAATTCCGAGGCTCCTCACATCCTCCTAAAGCTACACCTGAGCACCCAGGGCCACGAGGGGCTGCTGGGTGACGATGGTGCCAGGTGGTGGTGGCAGCCAAGGCGCTGCAGGAAGCATGGGCATGACCCCTGGGCAGGCAGCCAGGCTCTCCCCCGGTACCCTCAGCAAAGCGTTCCCCAGACTGGATGTAGGTGCCCCATAAACGAGACACTAAACGGGACAGCGGCTTCTCCTGTTCCCATTAAGACAGTGGGACAGATTCCACCTGGCTCTGTCCCACTGGTGGCCCTGAGTGCTACGTGCCAGTCACACTCCTGCAATAAAGTGACTTCCGCTGAGCATTTTGAAAGATTTAAAAAAAAAAAAAAAAAAAAA
>VZRE01006998.1:89117-123664 GCA_013396775.1 Cephalopterus ornatus | reverse complement strand
CGACCCCATCCATCGTCCCGCTCGACATCCCCTGAGACGGGTGCTCGGGGGCGGGAGAGGGTGGCTCCCAGTCCCCCTGGCTGTGCTGCCGTCCGTCCCCGCATCCAGCCTTCCTGCATTAAACGGCAGCTGCTCAGCCCCCGCTGTGCCTCTTCTTTACCCTCTCCAACAGTCGCTAGCGGGACAGCCCGGTGCTCCTGTGCCGCGGACCCCCATTCCCTTGCAATCCCCCAAATCTGCTCTCCGAAGCCTCCCGCGCCCCCCGCCCACCATGTTCCAGCCCCGGCATCCCCGCCGCTCCCTCCTCTGGCCACCCCGGTGGTGACAGCGGGTGTCTCCGTGGCACAGTGCCTTGGTGACGCCAGGGCTGTCCCACGCCTGTGTGACCTTCCCACCCGAGCAGGAGGAAGGCGGCGGGCGCAGGCAAGGGCGAGTCGGGGCGCGCTGGGCCCGGGGCGACCCCACAGCCGCGGCTGGGAGCACCCCGGGGCCGGCGTGGGCAGCGCAGGGTGCTTTGCCTATCTCGCTTCCGGCACTGCGAGTGCTCCGCATGCTTGGGAACATCCTTCCCTCCCGCCTCGGGGCGGGTGGGGATGAGGGCTGACTCCAGCTGCCTGGCTCTGGGTGTCTTATCTGGGTCTAGGGGCTGGAGGGCTCCCAGCTCTCCCATCCCTTCACCGGGAATGGGAATGGTGGAAAATATTGCTGTGGCCCTGCGGTGGCAGTGGCCAGGTGGAAATGCGAGTATGATGCTCCGGCTAACATCCCTGCTGTCCCCCGGGATCCATGGGGGCATAGCTTTTCCCTGGGGGGCCACTGCTTGTCCCTGTGTGGGTGGTCTTGCACCCTCTTTTTGGTCTCTCTTGTGGCCCAGGTCCTGCTGGCTGGGAAAGGGTGCCTGGGATGGCTCCCATCATTTTTTTTTGGCCCAAAGGGTCTTTCATGGCCCAAGGTTCCAGTGCTGGGTGTCCATCAGGCCACTGAGGGATGAAAGGTGCTGGGGAAAGAGTAGGGACACAACGGGAAAGGAGAGGCTGGAGAAACTGAAACTGGGATAGGAGAAATGATGGTGAAACCTCTGGCAAGTGCCACAGGGTGTGCCAGGCACAACCAATACCCCGCTGAGCTCGGGGCCATAAAAACTCAGCCGGTCCTGGCTGCAGGGCACAGGCACCCGGCGGTGAACTCTGCTCTGTGCTGGGCTGAGCTGGGTTTGGGCTGAGCCAGGGCCAAGGCAGCCACATGTGACCGTGGTGGAGCTGTTTGTGTGTCTGATGTGTGCCTATAACAGCCACTCCTCTGCCCGGGGTTATGTCTGTGTCGACCCTGTAGTCCCTCGCCAGGGTTTGCCCTTTTGGGGCTGCTCCGGGGCCAAGAGCTGGTATCACTGAAAGTGCTGTACCCCATGGCAGGGATTGGAGAAGAGCTGAGCTCTGACCCATATCCAGCACCCTGGACAGGAAATCTGAGCTCCAAAGGGCACGGCAGCAACCTGCACTCCATCTCGGAGCAGCCAGTGCTGCAGAGAGGGGGGGCTGCCTTCCCTGCCTGTGCCCCCCAGCGCGATGCTCATGGCCAAGGAGGCTGAAGCAGCAGCGGTGGAGCAGGGCATGGGGTGGGCACTGGGGGGTTGCTGCCACAGCAGGACATGGGGTTAGTGTGGGGTGGGGGATCTGCACTCTGGAGCATGGCAGGAGGGGCACAGCAAGGCCCCCATTCTGCTTCCCAAGAGCCATTGCCTCCCTGACACTTGCTATGCACCAAGGGGTGATGGCAGAGGCTGCCCTGTGCTGTGGGGACATTGTAGGGGACAGTGAGACACACGAGGGCCCCTGCACATCAGCCTGTTCAGGGCCTGAGTCCTCAGTGCCACCTGTGTGCCCCCATGCTGTCCTGCAGCAATGCCACATGTCCCTATGTCCCCATGTTGTCCCACAGTAGTGCTCCATGTCACTCTTGTCTCCATGTCGCTCGTGTCCCCGTGCTGTCCTGCAGCAATGTCCCATGCCACACATGTCCCCATGTCACCTGTGTCCCCATGCTGACCTTCAGCACTGCCCCATGTCACTCATGTCCCCATATCCCTTGAGTCCCCACGCCGTCCTGCAGCTGTTCCCACCCCGATGGGGAACGGGACACACCAGATGCAGCCTGTGTTCTCCAGCAACCCCCTGGCTTGGGGCCACATCCATGACAGCTGTGCCTTGTCCCCACAGGTACTGACCATGGAAATGATGCAGCTGATCGGGCTGTTGACATGCCTTGTGGGCTGGGTGGGCAACATCCTCATCTGTGCCCTGCCTATGTGGAGGGTGACATCCGTCCTCAACTCCAACGGCATGGCGGGCCAGTCGTACACGGATGGGCTGTGGGTGACCTGTGCCAGTGAGGGCATGGGACAGTTACAGTGCAGGAGCTACAACTCCGTGCTGGAGATCACCCCTGACCTGATAGTTGCCCGTGTCATAGTGGTCTTCTCCCTCGTCATGGGCTTCATTGGTCTCCTCCTCTCCTTCCTGGATCGAGAATTCGTCAGCTGCATGGGTGGCATCACCAAGAACAGGTACATTGCAGTGACAGGCACCTTGTTGCTCACGTGTGGCTTCCTGATCCTCATCCCTGTCTCCTGGAGCGCCAGCAACATCATCAACAACTTCTTCAGCCCCATGGTGTCCGAGGCCGTCAGTAGAGAGCTGGGGGCTTCCCTCTACATTGGCTGGATCTCCGCTGCCTTCTTGGTCATGGGTGGGATGATGCTGTGCCGCTTGGGAACCCAATGCCAGCAGAATTCCTACCTCAAGAGTTACAAAGGGGTGAAAACCTGCAGTCCAACAGGCTACCCCATGAAGGACTATGTGTGAGCCCCTGTGCCCAGGTGCCAGACCAAGGGAGAGCACCACTGTCCCTGCCCTGCCTCCCTGTGCCATCCCATCCCCTTCCCATCCCCGTCCCATCCCCATCCTTATCCCCATCCCCACCTCCATCCCTATCCCCATTCCCTCCCCATATCCACACTGGCTGCACCCCAGCATGGTCCTCCAGCGTGTGCCCTTCCCCAGAGCAGGGACTATAAATAACCTGGTGCCACCGAGGCTGCCTGGGCTCATTCTGAACGGCGCGGTGTGGGGAGGATGGTGATATATCCTGGGGATGCTGTGCCCTGCCAGCCTGATGCCATGTCAAGGCTGCTGCCTCAGTGCCTGGCATGTCCCCACGTCCCCATGGGGAAGCAGCAGTAGCCAGCCAGGGTGCTCCTGGGGTATCCTACAACAGGGAAACTGAGGCAGGGAGAGGATTCTGAGAGCTAAGAGGGGCACAAGGGGGGACACCAGGTCCTCTGAGCCCCCAGAGAAAGGCCCAGTCCCCAGTCCCAGGCTCCTGGCCACCCACTCGAGAGGGTCCACAGCCCCATTGCTCTAGGAACAACACAGAGCAGGCAGACAGCAGGGACAGGGATTTATTGAACAGGTAAGTGCAGTGTTGGGGACAGCCATGACCCCCAACTGCCCAGGGGACAGTGCTGGGGACAAGCAGGGGGAGAGGGTGGAAGGGTAGCTACCCATGATGAGCACAGGGACCCCAAGACCTGGGGGGACAATGTGGAAGGATGGCAAGACCCATGGGGAGGGTGAGTGTTGGAAATCTGGGATGCCGTGGGTGGGGGACAGGGACAGACACAGCCATCGCCTCCCACCCGGGAAATGCTCCCAAGGGGAAAGAAATATCCTGTTCCCAAGGACCATGGGAACAGGATGAGCAGGAACAGGTCTGGGGGAAGGGAAAAGGGAAAAACCCCCAAATATTCCAGTGAGAGATTTGGGTAAAAAACTTCCCAAGGGATCAGTGGAGGAGGAATTGTGTAGGCAGCACAGCAAGGAGCTGGGGGAACAGGCTGGGCAGGCAGTGCTGAGTGACTCCTGGGTGGGGAGCAGCCACCAGCTCCCCAAGTTCCTTCCAAATTCATTTCCCACCCAGACCATTAACTACAAAGCTCTGGGAAGATGAGAGATTTGAGCAGCCGTTGTGGGATGAAAGCTGGATGTGCTGCTTGGAAGCCTCTCCAGCTGGGTGCCACCTTGGCACTGCTGCTCCTGCTCTGGATGTGGAAGTCTCCTGCACCTCAGTGTGCACTGGGTTAGCCCCTGGGGAGGATGAGGATGGGAGGCTGCAGGACACGGTGATGGGGACCACCTCCAGCAGTCCATGGGTAAAGCCCACAGGGGGCTGGGAGTGGAAGATGAGGAAGGATCCAGATTTTGACCATGAGTGCCAAGGTGGGCACAGTGAGGAGACATCCTGGACAGGAGATGGCTCTGAACAGCCATGTGGGTCTGCAAAACGTCACAGTGAGGGTTGAAGTGTTGGGGACAATACCTGAATGTTAGAGCTAATGGTGGTGCCCAGGAGACCCTGGTGAGACCAGGAGACCCTCCCCATGGTGAGGAGCAGACAAGGTCCTTAGGCCCAGACCTCGGGGAGGGCATGGGGAAGGGAATGGGGACGCTCTTCCAAAATGTTGCCCCCCTCCAGCAGTTGCCCTGCTCCAGGACTGGGTTGCTGGGCTGAGTTTTATACGGGAGGCCAAGTGCCCACCCCCCTCCAGAGCCGTGCCAGCTCTCAGTCCTCCTCGAGGTGGGGCACAGGGCATTTCTGGTAGAGGTAGACCACTCCAGAGATGTAGCCGGTGCCCCGGGTGCTCTCCTCCTCCGAGGTGGCCCTCTCCCAGTGCTCCACCTCCTGGGCCAGCAGCTTCTGCCAAGCTCCACAGCACTCCAGCTTCCCCAGCTCTGCTTCCAGCTCCCGCTTGTACCGCAGGTTCGAGGGGTTGCTCCTCGTCGTCAGGCACAGGAAGCCTCCTGTGGGACAGGGCACAGGTGACACTGACACGGGGTGTCCCCTCCCTGGGGGTGGCAGCCCCTCGGAAAGGGTGGGGGGCAAGGGGAGGCAGTGAGAGCCTGCCAGGAGTCAGTGGGCAGGGGCAGCAAGGGCAGTGGGCAGGGGACGGGCAGGGCACTGGGCAGGGCACTGGGCAGGGAATGGGCAGGGCAGGAGGGCAGTGGGCAAGGGATATACTGGCCAGTGGGCAGGGGATGGGCAAGGGACAGGCAGGAGAGAAGGCAGGGGATGGGCAGGGCATGGGGAGGGCACAGACAGGGCATGGACAAGGCAGGAGGGCAGTGAGCAAGGGACGTGCAGGACAGTGAGAAGGGGACAGGAAGGGCAGGAGGGCAGTGGGCAGGGGATGGGCAGGAGAGCAAGAAGAATACAGGAAGGGCAGGAGGCCAGCGGGCATGGGACGGGCAGGATGTCATGCCTGAGCACAGGCTGTCACACACCAGGCAGTGCCACCACCACCTCCTGCCTCGTCCCACTGCCCAGACCTGCCAGCGAGCAGAGTTAGGGACCCCGTGCCATCACCATCCCTGGCACCAGGGTCAAAGCCACACCCCATCTGTGCCACGGGACCAGCGCCCAGCCGGAGATCCACATCCACTGGGGCTCAGTGTCCCCATCCCACTACCGCGGGGGTCCCGGCGGGGAGGGGACACCAGGACTCCCCTTACCCGGCTTGGTGACGCGCAGCAGCTCCGGCAGCACCGTGGTCGGCACCTGCCCCTCGCCCAGAGCCCCCACCACCGTCACGGCATCGTACTGCTCTGCGGGGACACGGGGGTGTCATCGAGGGGTCCTCCCGGGGCTCCCCCCGCCTAGTGCCGGCCCCGTTACCTGTGGACAGAGTGTCACCGGGGGTCCCCTGGGGCTCCCTCCACCCAGTGCCACCCCGTTATTTGTGGGCAGGGACACGAGGAACATCACCGAGGAGTTCTCCCGGCTCTCCCCCTGCCCGGTGCCGCCCCATTACCTGCAGGCTGGGACACGAGGGGTGACCTCTCAGGGTCCCCCCAGCTCTCCCCCCGCCCGGTGCCGCCCCCTTACCTGCAGGCCCGGGCAGCGGCTCCCTGCCCAGGGCACACTGCCGCAGCTCCTGGTAGAGCCCGGTGCTCCGCGCCCGCTCCAGCATCCCCGCGCTGCCGTCCACGCCGTGCAGGCACCGGAATCCGCGGCGGTGGAGCTGCGGGGGCAGACGGGCGTTATCCCTCATCCCAATTCCACCCCATCTCATCCCAACCCATCCCACTCCGTTCCCCCCGGTACCTCCCGCGCCACGAGACCGGTGCCACAGGCCACGTCGAGCAGCCGCGCCCCGGCGGGGGCAGCGGGGAAGGCGAAGGCGAGCGAGGCGGCGGCGAGATGCGGTGCGCGGTACTCCAGAGCCGCCACATGCTGCGGGGACACGGCGGTGAGCGCGGACAGCCCCGGCCACCCCCCCCGCCGCTGCCCTGGTGTCCCGGGTACCTGGTCGTAGTCGGTGGCCCAGCCGTCGTACACCCGGAGCCGCTCGGGCAGCGGCGAGCCCCCGTGAACCGCCGCCACCCGCTCCCGCACCCCCGACGGCAGCACCATCTCGGGGACAGCGGGAGCAGCCGCGGCGCTCGGACCCTCCACCGGGGACACGCCCCCAGCACCGGGGACGCCCCTCGTGACCAGGACACGCCCCCCGCAGCGGGACACGAGATCCGACAGCGGGACACGGTCCCCGCTCCCCTTTGGCTCAGTGACCCAGCTCAGGACACGGCCCCAGCACCTGAGAAGTGACCAACGGTCCTGAGATGGTGACATCAAGTGCCCTGGCAGGTGACCAAGTACCCAAGGACGGTGACACAAAATGCCCTGGGGGGGGTGACACCACGTGCCCACAGAGGGTGGCACCAGGAGCCCCAAGGCCACTACTGCAGTGTCCCCTGTCTCTGCTGCTCTGTCCCGTGTAGGGGTCAGTCGCAATCCTGTCGCTGGCGTCCCCAGTGCGGGGACAGTCCCCCGCACAGGTCACCTCCCTCCCGGCCCCCTGTCCCAGCCCCGCACGGCCCCGATGCCGCGCTGTCACCTCCGTCCCTGCACCCGCGTCTTCTTCCTGCGTCCCCAGCGAGTGGGGACACCGGCCACCACCCGACCCCTCCTGTCCCACCGCCTGTGACAGGGACATCCCAGCGCTGAGCGGCTCACCCGGACGCGGGGAGGGCGCACCCACCACCGCGACAGGTCCTTCCCCATGGCCACATCCACTGGGGCTCATGTCCCTTGGGGACAGAGAACAGGACCGTGGTCCCTCGGGGCTGGGAAGGAGGAGGAGGAGCATCTTGGCTCCTGCGGGGAGCAGGGCGTTGAACTTGATCCTTATTGGATCCCTTCCAAATGGAAGTGTCCTGAGTGTATATCCTACATGAAGTCTGAGTTTTGCTCAGGACAAGAAGCAGCCCTGAGAGCCAACACGATGCACGGGGAAGTGGGTAGGGTGTCTTCTCCAGCTCATCCCTCTCCAAAATGCCTGGTCCAGGTGCCCAGAATTTGTAATGCACCAAGACGCTCGTTGTCTCCTGGAAGTGCCCCATGGGAGGTCACTGGGGAGTCCCCGCCGCGCTGGGAGCGACTCATCCTCTGCTAAACTAACCTTTGGTGTCGTAGCGACGACGTGGCGTGTGGGACAAGCCACAGCTGTGCCCCATCGCCTCCGGCTGTTTTCAGCAGTGAAGGGGACAGATCCAGCCGCTAATTAAAGACTGGAAGAAATTGCAGTGCCCTGATGGAGCCCCGAGGCTGCGCTGGTGGCCGCATCCCCTCCTCGCTGCGGTTCCTCCGTGGTCCCTATGTCCCCCCACACCCCTGCCCTCCAGGGGCCCTGCCCGCTGCCCCGCGTGGGCTCAGCCCCGACCCCGGGCCGGGCAGTGCTGCCCAGGGCCCTCGAGAGGGAGCCCTCCACCCGCGGGACGGACCCCGCGCTCCGCTGTCACCCCCAGGGACACCCTCGGAGCGTTCCTGGGCGGGTGGCACAGAGACGTGTGGGGCTGGGGGCGGCGAGGGGTCGGAGCCACCAAAGCAGGGATTAGCTCACCCACAGAGGACACACGGGTGGCTCCAGGATGGGTCCCGCGGGGGGGCTTCAGCCCTGTGACAGCTCTTGCCACTGCAAAATGCTACCCTGCAGGCGTTTTGTCCCCTTTGCACCCACCGGCGTGGGTCCAATCCTGCCTCTCCCACGTGGCCCCCCTCCCCTGGTGTGGCGGTGGCCCCCGAGCTTCTGACAACGGCTTGCACACTCCCATCATGGTTTTCACCACTAATCGAACCTTCACTTACAAACCATGGGGAGGGGGCACTGCCAGCATCCCCCTGCCCCCGGCTCTACTGCCCCAGGTCGTGCTTTCCCTGAGCCTTGACCCGCCCGGATCCAGCCCCGGATCAGTCCACGCTTTTCCAAACATCTCCTTCCCGGGGCTGGCTGGCTCTGTCAGAGCTCACAGCTGTGCAAACAGCTTCATCACCACGGCTCTGGGCTGTCCTGGGCCCAGCTTGGACCCAGCACCGGCCAGTCGGGGTCTGGGCTGGACCTGGTGCCAACACTGGGCTGTTCCCTGAGGATGGTGGGGGACAGACATGCCAGCAGGCTGTAGCAGCTTGGAACGTTCCCAGGGCTGATGTGAGGCTGGACTTTGTCCTGACACGTGGCCTAGTGCTGGAGGGCTCCCCGTGGGGCACATATATCGTGCTCCCATGGTGCAGGTCCTTGGGGCGCTGTCCTTGTCCCCTGCCTGGGGACAGTGGGTCTGGCTGTGCCTGGTGGGGCGCATCCCCCCCCTCCTGCTGGGACCCTGCAGCTCAGTCCAGCTGCTCTGCTGGAGTGTCCCCATCACCCCTCAGCAGGAAGTGTGGGGGGACAGCTGAGCACCCTGAGCCCACAGATCTCTGGTGTGACCTTGCCTGCCCTCCCTCACCAAGGAGCTGCTGCAGGGGTTGGAAGGGCATCTTAGGTGGGTCCCTCGCCCTCAAACCTGCTGCTGAGCTGGGACAGCTGATGGGGAAAGCCAGGTCTGAGCTGGGTTTGGGTCCTCTGCAGGGCCAGGCCAGCGTAGGCAATGTCACCTGACCTGCAGGTCCCCCCTCCAAGTCAGTCCTGGACCCCTGGGTGAGGTGTACAGTGGCAGCAGTTCACCAGGCAGGTGGGCTTTCACATCCCAGGGCCTTTGCATGGTATCCGTGGCACATCTTTGGCCCTTAGGGTGGGACTAATGCTGTCCTCCAGCACCAACAAAAGCTGTTGGGATGTTCCTGAGCCTCTTCATCAGAGTGGAGCGACGGGATAGGAGTCCCACGACCTTGTGTGCCTCAGAGTTACCCACAGAGCCGTGGATGAGTCCAGTGGCATCAATTAGTGCCTGTCAGTTGGTTCCCAGCAAGAGCACAGAAGGACAAAAGTGCCCAAGGCTTGTGCTTTTGTGGGCACCCTCACACATCCAGGGGGTTTGGAATGATGTCCATCCCGCACATACCATCAGCAGCCACAGTGGCTGTGCTGTGGAGTGAGGGGTGGGATGCAGACTGGAGGCTGCTCTGAGTATCCTTGAACATGTCCAGCTCCTGCTCCGAGCAGCTCCTCATGGTTGAGACCTCACGGGACCACAGGTACCGCAGCCTGGGTCCTGTTGCTCCCCTGCCTTGGCACCCACATCGATCCCCTGAGCTTATGGAGCAATCAGACCCCTTCAGTGTGTACTTTTCCAGCCCTCCCAGGTGCCTCTTCTCTGCTCCACCCCCGTCCCCCAGACTGGAGCACCGCCCTGCCCCACAGGTGCTGTAGGGTACCAGCCTGGTGGGATGTGGGGAGCCCCCATGGGCAGGCAGAGGCAGAGGGGAGGTTTAGGCTGGGTATGAGGAAAAATTTCTTCACTGAAAGGGTGGTCAGGCCCTGGCCCAGGCTGCCCAGGGCAGTGTGGAGTCCCCATCCCTGGGGGGATTTAATGGCTGTGTGGATGTGGCACTTGGGGACATGGGTCAGTGGTGGCCTTGGCAGTACTGGGGTAATGTCTGGACTTGATGATCTCAGGGGGCTTTTCCAACCTTAATGGTTCTGTGATCTTTCCATGGCTGAGGAGGTGACAGACAGCAGGACCAGGATGGCTGGTGGGGTTTCACACCCCAGCACTGCCGTGGGTTGGGATGGCCCCACACTCACATCCTCAGAGGATGTAGCATTTTCCTTTCCCAGCATCCAAATGTGTCCGGAGTCCGTCAGCCCTTGAACTGTCCAGCTCTTCCCTAAAGCCCAGCCCCCTGGTGTCCAGGGGCCGGTGGATTTTGCCCACTAACACGCATCACTCATCACCATGACACCCCCCCGCATCACTGGGCTCCTGCCCGACTTCTCAGTTTGTAAATCCTTGCGTTTCTGTGATTGATGGCGCCCAGGGCTGCTGTCACTGAACCATCCGCCCTGGCCCCAACACCCACATGGCTCAGGACCAGGTAGGAAGGAGAGGCTGAGATATAAATCAGCACAGCCCAGCTCAGAGCTGGACACGGATCAGACCAGCGGGGCGGGTGGGCAGATGGAGGGAGCAGCTCACGGAGCTGATTTGTGACCTCTCACAGGGCTGGGAAGGGCTGTCCTCCCCCCCACAGAGCTGCCCACATCCCGCATAGCCCCCTAGGACAGGACACATTCCCTGGCTGTGGCCTGTCACCCTGTCATATGACAAGACATCCCTGCCATGCCGAGAACACCCCCTGGCCACGGTGCTCCCACATCAGCCCCAGCCTCTGTACCTGTGTCACCTGCCCCCCATCCTACCCACACCCCAATATGTGGTGCTCCTGTCCCTCCTGCACCCCCATTACATGGTGCTCCCACCCTCCCTGGAGCCCAAATCTTTGGTGTTCCCGTTCCTCATGCACCCCCAGTCCTTGGTGCTCCCACCCTTTCTGCATCCCCAGTACATGGTGCTCCCAACCGTCCCTCACTCTGAATCCTCAGTGCTCCCACCCCTCCTCCCCCCCAATGCTTGATGCTCCCTCCTTTCTCATCCTTGGTAGGAGGGATGGAGGATCCCTTGGGTGCTTCACCCCCTGCCCATCCTGCCCAAATGAGGGGGGTCTCTGGGGTAGTAGAGCCAAATAAGTCAAACCACTATTATTTTCTTGAACTGAGACAAACTTGAGCTGAGCTGAGTTGAGCTTTGCCAAGTCCAGCTGGAACCAATTGCCACCTTCTCTCTTCCCCTGACTGGGCACTTCCCCTTCCCACCCTGGCCACGTCCAACCACACCTGAAGAGTTCAGCTGTCACCCACACATCCCCTGCCTGCTCTGTCACACTCCATCACCTCCCACACTCATTTCCCTTCCCTCACAGCCCTTCCCACAGCTAGGTGGGTTCCCCCTGCTGCTGCCTCCCTGCTCCCATGTCCTTAGCTCATCATGAGCACCTTGGCACAGCTCAGCCCCGTGACTCAGCATCACTCAGGGGACAGCACCTTCATGACTCAGTGTCCTCTGGTCCACCCCAGTACCTCAGGGAGTGATTGCCATGTCCTGGGAAGTGCCAGGGACAGGCTGGGTGAGAATCTGGAGGCAGTAAAGTCCAGCTCAGTAATAACGTGCAAACTTTTATTGGTGCAGAAATGAATGAGTAGATTAGTGGCCACGAATAAGCAAGGGATTCCTTGTGACTTGTAAAAGATGACTCAGTGCTTTTGTGGAGGCTGGTTGCTGTCCAAGAGGACACCATGGTGATCCCAGGGCAATCTGGATCTTACCTGAGGAGGTCCATTGTGATGATCCTAAAGCACTGCTGGACATTTGGTGAGGTGCAGCCTCCCCAACTCTGTCTGCTCTGGGACTGAGGATATCTGAATCTTCAAAAGCAGTTTGTAATTTCCTCCAGCTCCCAACTCGATGGATATTCAGGAAGGAGGATGGGCTGCTGTGCCCAATTGCCACTATTTATTTTATCCTCAGGCTCTTGTAGTATTTCCTGGAGCCCAGTCCTTCCTTTCTCATGGGCATCCATAAATCCCAGCAGCTCACCATTGCTAGGAGGGGTGGGGGATCCCTCTGTTGCTTCATCCCCTGTCCACCGTTCCCAAATGAGGATGGGGGTGTGGTCTGTGGGGAATTGGAGCCAAATAGGTCAAATCATTATTATTTTCTTAAACTAAGCTGAACCTGAGCTGAGCTTTGCCAGTTCCAACTGGAACCAAATCACCAGACACGGACTGTGCAACATATCCAGGGAAAGCAAGCAGAGAAATTAAATGAGTCCCTTTGAGTGAGAGCAATGGAGTGAGAAGGTGACAGAGGGTTGGGTGACAGTGACCATGGACTGAGAGAATCCTAGAAGGCTTTGGGTTGGAAGGGACCCAAAGATCATGTCATTCCACCCCCCTGAGTTCATCCATCCTAGAGCTCGATGACATGTTCTCTTGTGGCTGAAACAATGTCAACCAAACCCTGCTGGCTGTTGAGTCTTGCCCTCCCTTTGCCGGAGGATTCCAGCATTGGAGGACTTTGCCTGGGGATTGCATCTTTGGATTTCCTGGCTGGAGCTGCTCATCTGAAAACTCTCCAGCCCATGTTGATCCAAATGACCTGGTTAGGCAGGCTAGTGGTGGGTCTATCCTAACTCACAGCTGGAAGAGGATGTGCAGTTAGTGTCTTGGAAAAAGAAAGGAGGGAGAGCAGCAAAGCGAAGACTAAGGGCTGGGAACTGCTACGTCACAACTCCCGGGAAGCCTGTGAGAGGGAGGATATCACAGGGCAGCTGCCTGGTCCTTCGCAAAGAGCTTTGAGGGAGTAAGTTCAGGGAAAGGCCAGGAATCTGGCGAAATGGAAATCTCAGCAATTATCTCAAGAACGAGGAGGAGGAGCCTAGAGAGCGGAAACAACTTTAAATCATTAGAGACAGAGTAACACGAGAGCATGGGCAGAGGCAGCACGACCTGCTGGAGATGGCTGAGAGATTTCCAGGGGTCTAAAGGGAAGGTGAAGGTGCTCCCTGGTGGTCCTGGCAATCCATGGTGGTCCCTGTGGTCCTGGGGAGGTGTGACCACGGCTGGCTCTGGGATGGCTGCTTGGTTACTTTCCTGTCCTACACTGAGTGAGGGACTCAGGTGATGTCCCCCACAGGGCTGAGCTCAGCCTAGGCTGAGCTCGAGGCAAGGGGCCCTTGGATAAATCCCAGATTTCCAAAAGCCTGATGATGGGCTTTTGTCTTAAGGCACTTTGAACACTGGCTGAAGAAATCTCGTCTGTGGATTATCTCTGAGAACAAGTAAACTGGGAGCTCACGTGTGTGCAAAGGGTGGGTTCAGCTCGAGTTCATGGAAGAAAAATCCACCAGGGATTATCACAGCAAAAGGCTCAGCCCTGGCTCAGGAGGTCCATGAAAACTGCTATAAGCTGGAAAAGTATTTGAGGATGTGTCAGCCTGTGTGGGTGCTGTGTTTGTGCTGTTCACCTCTGCTGGAGGGGATGGAGGGGGGAGCCTTGGGGCAGTGCAAGGGAAGGCAGAGAACCTCCTACAGCACTTGAAAAGGCAGGTGGGAAAGACACATCTCTGACTCTTGAGTGCAGGAGGGTGTTTGATGCTCTTTCACAGGACCACAACTCACCTGGGACTGTTATAACCTGTGTGCAGGTGAGGTTCCCAAAGAGCAATCCTCTACACCCTGCAATTCCCAGACTCACAGCCCTGTGAGAAGCCTTGAAGGACCAACTCAGAGTTCTAAGTAAGGCTGATATGTTGAAGAAGCGATCTTTAAAAAGAAAAGAATCACCCCCCACCCCACCTCGTTCAGGGAGAGGCTATAAAAGGAAACTCTCAGGCCAGAAGGTGCAGCCAGGCTGACCCTGCTGGAGAGAACAGGGATGGAGGAGCCCCAGGGGATTGAAAAGCAGGGTCAGGAGGAACCTGGTCTGATCCCTCAGCAAAGGAAGGATTTGGCAGAAGAAGGATTTGAGTGTCAAAGTGTCAGTGAAGTACCAGTGTCAGAGAAGACTCCTGTGATGGGACGAGGGCGAATGGCTTCCCACTGCCAGAGGGCAGGGATAGATGGGATATGGGGAAGAAATCTTTGGCTGTGAGGGTGGTGAGGCCCTGGCACAGGTTGCCTAGAGCAGCTGTGGCTGCCCCATCCCTGGGAGTGTCCAAGGCCAGGTTGGAGAAACCTGGGCTAATGGAAGGTGTCCCTGCCCATCTGTTTCAGTGAAATGAGCTCTAAGGTCCCTTCCAACCCCAACCATTCCATGATTCTAAGATTCTAAGCCACCCAGCTCATGCTGGCCACTCTCCACCTGAAGCCTTGGCCATACGTGGGGTCCTCTCTGTGTCCCACCACCCCCTGCTCAGGCAGGTCCCCACACAGCCCTTGGGGCAGCACTGCTCACAGAACCCCAGAATGCTCCAGGCAGTGCCAGATCCTCTGTGTTCCTTGGCCCCCGGCTCCTCAGCCATCTTGCCAGGTATGTAACTATCCCAGCTATTTCCTGCTCTACTGAAAAAAAAAAAAAAAATTAAATAATCCAACCTTTGGCCTTGCTCGATACAAATCCAGGCTGCAGCTGCCCAGCCCCCCTGGCTGGACAGGCAGCATTGCAGACGGATTGCGTGTGGTGGCAGCACAGCCAGAGCCCCGTGCCCTGCTTGTTCCCTTTGGCAAGGGGAGCAGGAGGGGCTGCCATGGTCACGGCCTGGATCCAGCTCCCAGCACAGCTGGAGAGACTTATGGGCTGTGTTCCTGCTCCTGACAGGCACATCCTGGGATGCTGTGCTCCTGCACCGCCTGGAGACGGGGACTAGGCGGCCCTTTGGGGCTGGCAGTGCCCTGGGGGGCTGCCCTGTCCCCTGGCAGAGCGTGTGGGCAGAGAGGGGCAGCTCCCACCAGTGCTGCCTGTAGAGTCAGAGGTGAGGAGAGACCCCCTTAGAGTCATTTCCCAGGGACTAGTTTATGTTTTCTGTCCTGTAATGAGAGTGCTGGGAGTCCAAGGGGATTACACTCCATAATCCCAAACTGGCAGCCCCCTTGCTGCCCTGTTCCCAAGCTGGTATGAGGGCATTGCCCAGCCCAGAACCCCCCCAGTGATGTGCAGGGGTCTGTCCCTGTGGGAGGGGATGACAGGCTGTGCAAGGCTGGACATTGCTCGGGAGCTTTGCTGTGTGTGGGTGCTGAGCCATGATATGGGGCTGCTGGACTTGGCTGCAGGGCACTAAGCGGTGTCCTAAGATCCTAAATCCTCCCGTGCTGTGCAGCCCAGGGCAGAGCAGCCCCAGCAGATCTCTCAGACCAAGGTCAGTGAGGGGATTTGCCATCCCTGGCCTTGTCCCCGGTTGCCCTCTGGGCCCGTGGCCGGTGTCGGTGGGAATGGACACGGCAGTGGGGGAAGCACTGGAGACCTGTGGCCAGTGGGATTGCTGCTCTTTTGGCCTCTCTGATGGGGCTTTGGGTGGGAGCAGCTGGTTTCCCCACACCCTGCCAGACATCCAGCGGGAAGGCCGAGACAGGGTCGAGCTCAGGGCTGTGTCTCTGGGCGTTCAAGGCTGCGATCGGGGTGTAGGGCAGGGGACTTCCTCCACGTGCCTCCAGCTCCCACTCTGCCAGCCCCCAGCTGCTCACCCACCTTGATCCCTGCTGACAGGGGGCTCAGTGTCCTGTCCCCACCATGGCTTTGGCTCTCAGCCTCCTGCTTGTGCAGGGATTTTTAAATGTAAGAGGGAATTGCCTCAGGTCCCCTCCCATGGCCAGAGCTGAGAAGCACCAGAGCTGTGTCTTTCCATGGACTCCATGACTGCAATAAAATCCTAGCCAATGATTAAATCAGCAGTTCCTGGGACATGCTGTGAGTGTGTGGGGTCTCAGTCCCCTCTTTCTCCAGCCTGTGGGGGCATAGCCTCCAGTGTGGGGTGGGAAGCTCCCCCAGGCTGGAGGGCTCCACAGAGCTTGGGTACCATAGGGATTCCCACAAAAGCATCCCTGAGTGCCACCAGCCCCATCCAGCTGTGGGCAGGACCCCTGCCCTTGGCTCCTGCCATGGACCAGCTCTCTGGGGCTGTGCCCAGCAGGCAGGAGCCATTGCCTGGGGCAGGTCTCCTGTTATTTTTATTGCTCTTTTCCCTGCCTTTTGTTATTTCTTCTGCTCTTTTCCCCCAGCAGAGCAGGCAAGCCACGGTTTAGGATTCCAGTTTCACTCTAATTGTGCTGTTATCTCTCCCCCAGGGTCTGGTTTCACTCATGCTTGGGGTTGGGGTCGATGTCTGCTGTGAGGGAATGGATGTTTCCCTTAGGGTTGTTCCAGAGCTTTCCCTGCCTCTGCCCTCTTCCACTTCCCCTGCTGCCCTCGCTGACCTCTGCACTGCCCTTGGCCCTGAGCCCCAAACCCCTGCAGGGCAAAGCCTCCAGGGAAGCACAGCCCCTGCAATCCCGAACCTCAGAGGCTCCAGGGAAGCACAGCCACACTTGCTTTGACCAGGAGACTGTCCAAGGTGACAGAACAGGACCATGGGGGTGAGGAGGAGGAGGGGACCAGCAGGGAAGAGGCACTGGGTGCTGCACTGTTCCATGCCCCATATGGCCTGGTAGCCTTGGCTTGCTGGGCTGCAGTAGGACCAGAGGTCTTTGCAGCACAGGGAATTGTCTGACTTTTCCCTGATGGAATTCCACCCCCCCCCACCCATGAGAACCACCAAACATTGGATCAGGGTGGTTGGTGGGACCTTGCTCTTGGAGATGTTCAGAACTTGACTGGGCACGGCCCCAGGCAACATCATCACCTCGGACCTGCCTGGGGCAGTGGGGCTGGGCCAGACACCTCCACGAGCCCCCTCCCACCTCAGGGACTCTGGGATTTTCTGATTCCCCACAGGTGACAGTTGTGCCTGAGAGGCTGAAGGCTCTGAGAGGTGCCACCACTGGGGGCTGTAACAGAAGGTCCAGACCATGAAGGAGCTTTGCAGAAAAGGCAAAGGGAGAAGGTGCAGGATGAGGACCCCAAGCCCTGGGCTGCCCATTGCAGACTGCAGCTAAAGCTGTTTGTCCAGCACACATCCCAGCTTGGGATGTGACATCCCCCTCCTGGCTCTGGCACCTGACCCTGCTCCAGGATGGTCCTGCCCCACTGGCTTTGCTCTGGCCATGGAGCTGCACATCCTCTCCCAGGCACCAGGGCAGGTCATTTTGGGCTCCCCCCAGACACGGTGACTCTGGGCACGATCTGGTGTCCCAGGGATGATCCTGCTGCCCCATCAGTGGGAAGACTCCTCTTTCCTCGCTGTCCTCTCCAGCTCTCAGGGTCAGACCCTTCACAGGATGTTCCCCATGGACCAGCCATGGGATCCCAGGGTTCAAGGGCTTCACTTTGCTGCTCTCACACCTCTCTGCGCAACAGCAGCCCAGCCTCTCTGGACCTGGTGTCCCCAAGGCTCAGGAGCAGCCCCTGGACCTCTCCTAGGGTGACTGGTGGCCACACAGACCAGGACACATCCCTGTGTCCCCGGCAATTCCCAGGCATTGCTGGGCCAGAGCTGGTGTGACACTGCTCAGGACACTGAGATGCGTGTGGGTGCTAATCTTTGGGGCCATCAGAACAGGCACCAGCCCAAAATCCAGCTCTAATTGGCCTCTTCCAGTAATTCTTCCTGACAAAACAATTAAGTTTCTCAGGCAAGAGATGTTCTCTGCGAATGGGCCATGCCAGATGCTTTTGCTTTTTTTATCTGTGGTATTTAAGGACCTTTTCTTAATACTCACTCATTATTTTATGAGGCACATACCGGTTCTGCCTGCCCTTTTGAAGCTCAGTATCACAGTCATGTTCATTTGTTATCTCAGGGCTTCCCTAACTCTATGTCAGGGTTGGTTTTTTTTTTTTCTTTGTTTTGTTTTCTTTGTTTCTTTGTTTCTTTTTTTTTTTTTTTTTTTTTAATGATCTTAAATAAACATTCTCGATTTGTAAAGGGCTGGGCCCTGTGAGACAGGGCAGGGAACGGGATGGGCTCCAGCCCTCCCAAGCCTGTGTGTTCTGCAGCAGGACTGAGGTCAAAGCTGGAAAAACTTGCAAGGCCGGATCGCAGAGAAGGCCCCCGGCCAGACGGGTGGAAAACATGAGCTGGGGGTGGCTGCACTCGGTGTGCACGGGCTGGCACTGCCCACAGGGCTCTCCCCATCCTTGGCCACCTCTGGAAATCACAAGGTGGCAGCGCTGCAGAGGGGCCCACAGTCCCTTGTCTCCTCACCTGGGCGTTTTGTGACTGCACCTTCCTGCCATCCACTTTTAGTGGCTTCAATTCCTCCTCTGGGGCAGCTCATCCTTTGCTTTCGCAGCCTCGGGCCTGCTGAGGCTGCACTGGATGTGCTGCAATCTTGCTGGGCTGCTCACTGAGTGCTGCCCGTACCTGCCCTTCCCGGGGCCCTTTTCCCAGAGGTGTTTTCCCCCATCCCCAAACCCCCCTCCATGCACCAGTCTCAGCGCTGCTGTTCCTGCTCCTGGGAAAGGGAGGGTGCAGCTTTGGGGAATGGAAACTCCTGGGGGATTCAGAACTGGGAATGGCATCCCAGGGAGGTTCAGAACTGGGAATGGCACCCCAGGGGTGTTCAGAACCGATGCTGTTGGGAATGACACCCCAGGGAGTGATGCAAAGGAATGCAACACTTGGAAGAGGTGTGTTAGCAGGGCAAGAGAGCACCTGAATGAGGTGTGGTGTAGGGTGAGACCAGCTGTGTTTTGGGGGGACTCTGTGCTGTCTGTGGGGTCTCTGGGCACAGCACTGGGTATATCCCAGTCCACAGTCTCTGACATCTCGCCCAGTAACTCCAGCACTGCTGCCTGCCTTCACAGAGAAGCTGGGCTGGGCTGGCTGATGTTCCACTGGTGGTATCCCAAGTATTACCTTGCCTGGCCTTGGCAGAGCCAGGAGGGCTGTTCGGGGGTGCTGTGCAAGGGAGGGAGGGGTTCTGTGGCCTGGAAGGATGTCACAGGAGGGCACAAGGTGTGCAAGGTGTGGACTTGACATGAGCAGCCCCATTGCAGGTCCCAGCCCTCCTCTGCCACCAATGCATCCCCATGGGGAGGGGAAGCAGCTCCAGGGCAGGGCTGATGGGTCCCTCCTCGATGTCCATCACTCTCAGCCTGAGGGCTGTGCTGCAGGGAAAGAAAACCCAAGTGTCCGTGGCTGTGGCAGGTGCTCCCGTGGCTCGATGCGACCTTTCCCAGTGGGCTCCATCCCAGGGATTCAGTCACTCCATAAATCTCCATTCCTCTGCAGAGCAGGCCACAGAGAGGCAGCCCTGACTCAGGGCTGGGAGTGTCCATCTGCTGTGCTATCTCAGCAGAGGAGCCGTGTGTGGGGATGCCAGCATTTCCAGGCGGGAGACAATTGGGCTTTATTTCCCTGCCACAGAGGAAAAATAATAAACATTCCTCGGGTTTGTTTTCAGGCTGCCTTGTGGAATAAATCTCAGAGTGCTGTTGTCTCCCTGGGCTCCCCTGTCCTGCAGAACTGCCTGTTCTCACTCCATGAGTCACCGACGCCTGCGCTGACGGCACCTCCGAAACCACACGTGGTGATCCGGGGATGGCTGTATTGGATGTGCCATGGAGCAGAGCTGCTCCACAGCCATGGGGAGCTCAGGTTGGCAGCGGTGTGTGTCAGGATCCATGAGCCCCCTGGACATCTCTGCTGCCAGCAGCAGCCTGGATAGCCCCTGTCACCTTATCCTCTGGGCCTGGGTCCTTCCAGAGTCCTGAGTCTGACAGTATCTTCAAGGGGAAGGCTTCTCCCATGGGAGAAGGGCTATAGGGGAGGAGACCAGCATTCTGCTGGAGCCAGTGGCCATTCCCATCCCCTCTGACTGGGTGGGAAGGAGATCCAAGGGGTGCGATGACCTCTGTCCTTCCTCTGTGGGAACATCCATCAGCAACATCCATTTTGGTGTGGTGGGATCCAACCCCCTCCCACGTGGTGCAGAAAGCTTGGCCTCATGTAGACCCTCATGGTAGAGATGTGGCTCCATGGGGGAGTAGGTGGACACATCCCTGCTCTGGCTGATCCCCTTGGAGGCTTCCCATAGCCACAGGAGGTGCGTTGAGAGGGAATGGTGCAGGCAACGTGCTTGGAGCCAGGTTCATCCCACTACTGATGGACCAGTAACCCGGGGGTGGGAACAGCTGCCAGTGCTGGATGGGCACCTACTGGAGCTGCAGATGTCCCAGAGCAAAGTGTGCCCAGTGGAGACCTCGCAAACTTGGCACCCAACCCTTGCCAACTCTCCTCCTGGAAACGATCCCACCAGCCAGGAGACTGAGGAGATCCCAGGAGCCTGGTGTGGACCATATGTGTGAGTTCAGGGAGACTGGTGAGCAGAGGGTCGACCCCCATGTGTGCTGCTGCTGGATGGTGCCCGTTGTGATGATCTGAGCCCCTTGGCACAGGTTTGGTGCCAGAGCACGTCCCATGAGGCAGGACGGGGTGCAGGAGTGTCCAGGAGGTCGGGGTGTGCACGTGGCTGGAGGGCTGAGCTCAGTCCCAGCATCGCTGCGTGCGTGGCCCAAAAATAGCTGGTTTTAGAAACACAAAGTCTCCTCGTGCTGTTGCCCAACCCTCGTTACAAATATAGTGGCAGGAGACACTCAGTGAAACCATGGCCAGGAGCAGCGTGAGTTTCGGCAAACAAACCAAGGGAACAAAGGTGGCTGGGAGGGACTTGGTCCCCAGACCTGCCAAAAATGTGATGAGGGACTCCATGAATTAAAAAAAAAAACCCAACCCCAAAGGTAAAGTATTTAACTGCCTCACAGGGATGGAAAATGGGATGAGGAATGAATGAAACGCTGCTGCCAGGAGGGGTTGTTGAAGCTCTGGAAGAGCTGATAAAGAGGCTGGATGAGCACTGGGACCCCGGGAATGCAGCGGCTGCAGGGAGATGCTCTGGCTCAGCCCAGGGGCAGGAGAGGAGCAGACACATCCTGATGCCCTTGGCATCTCCACCTGGCCCTGCAGGCAGCTTAGCTCCCTTAATTAGAGACAGGGTCCTTTAGGGGAAATGAGATTGCAGCTTACAGGAAAGGCTTGAGGAGGGAGAGTCACTCCTTGGAGCTGCTTGGTAGAGGCTTAAGGGTGTCAGAAACACAACTGCTCGAGAGCTTCTAAAAATCACAGATGAGAGCTGGTTGTTACAGATCTGGACACTGTCAGGGGAAGGAGCAAGTGGGCTCTGCTGATGACAGGAGACTTGCTGGGCTTGGGGTGGGGGATCTGTAGGCCCCCAGAGCAACGTGGCTGTGCTGGCCCTGGCCATCAATGAACGGAGTGTTTATTTGGACATCTGAAAGGTCAATTTGCTAAAATGCAAAACAATCGCTGGCGTGACTGGCTGGGACTGTAAATTTAGAGTGGGAGGTGTTAGCAAAACCTGGGACTCGTTCAAGGACATCTCAACAGTGCCCCAAAAGCCATGATTTCATAGCCCGAAATAATTCTTCCAAGGAAGAAGCTGTCAGAGGCGGTTTGGATGTGCGAGCGTGGGGATGTGCAGCTGCAGGGGGAGGCCCAGGCTGCCCTGGGTGGTGCAGCAGGTGGGAAGCAGGCGGGAGCCTGGTCGGCATGTGGGACGGAGGGAAGGAAGCTGAACGAAGGCCAAAGGGTTTACTCTGTTTTGCTGCCTCGGAGAGGGCAGCGTGCCTTCCCCTATTCCTCATGCTGCTGCCTCAGCCATGCATGTTGGAGGGGTGACTCATGCTGGGCAGGCAGAGTCAGATGATGGGAAGGCTGGTGGTGTGGAGCAGCGAGGCCCCTGGATGAGAGAAGAGGCCTTGGTGGCATCTCCTGGGACAGCGGGATGTTGGTGGCTGGTGAAGACCTCAGAAAGGGTCTGCCCCGAGACTCAGCAGAGCATCCAGCCTCCTGGCTGGGCTGGTCAATCCCCCTGGGAATGGCTCTGGCAGGCTGGCTGTGGACAGACACAGGATAAGGTTGTAGGTGTGGTGATGGAATACCTGTGGCTGCCAATTCCAGCAGAGTCCATGTGGCCCATGGGATTCTCCCAGTTGTTCTGACATCGCTTGTGCAGAGCAGGCAGGAGACATCTCCTCTGACATGGAGAAAGATTCCAGCTGAGAGCCCGGGATGTGTCAAAGCCGGGGTCCAACCTGGAGAGGGCAGAGCACCCCAGGGAGGAGGGGGAACAGAGAGGGCTCCAGCGACAGGCAGAACTGCTGGTGTAGAAGGGGAAGCCAAAGAAATCAGGGATCTGTCACTGGCTGAGGGCAGTGAGAGGCCTTTGAAAACACACATTTAGGACGACCAAGTCAAGCCAACCCCAAATCCCAGCCCTGCGTAAAACAAATGGAGCCTAATTGTAACACGGAAAACCATAAATATTCCAGAGAGGACTCCACCTTGGGCTTAGGTCAAAGCAGAGAGGCATGTTCAGTCCTGGAGGGGGTAAAGCAATTAACATCTGTAATTGGGGAGGCCGTGTAACCACAGACCAACAGGGCTGGTTCACTTACACCCTGGAGCCCGGAATGAGCTACTGCAAGAGCCCCTGAAATGCTGACTCTTTGTTTCAACAAGACTTGCAAAGACAGGACAATGCCAAGGGCTTGGATACCTGCCAGGAGCCAGGGACTGGTGGAGGGAGGGGGATGTACAACCAGTCGTGGTTGTCCACTGGCCATGGACCCCGGTCCCAGGGGCTGGGAAATGAACTGTAGGATGTGGGGCGTGGTTTATCCCACTCCCTCAGAGGGGCCTGGGGGGGTGACATCACCATTTTTATAGGTACTTGCACATAAAGATATTTCCTGGAGGGGGACGCTTTTGGGAGTGTTGACAAATGCCTGCTACGGTCCACTGGTTAGAAACCTAATTTAGACAAATTCAGCCTTGAAACGAGCTACAGTTTCCCACTCCTCTAGGGTCACCAGGCACTGGAGGAGATTTTGGATGCTGGGAGGATTCACCATTGCCTGGAGCTCTGGCACTGCCACACAATAACTTTCTGTGAGCCAGGCTCTGGGCCGGCTTGTAGGAGAAATGCTGCAGGTAACCTTTGCTGACGAGGATCAAATCATAGTGTTTATCCCATTCCTTCATGGCCCTTGTGGGGAACCAGCTGGTGTGTGCACAGCTTTTAAGAGTCATAGAATCACTGAATCATTTGGGTTGAAAAAGCCCTCTAAGAGCATCGAGTCCAACCATTCCCTCACCACTAACCCATGTCCACATCTACATGTCTGTTAAATCCCTCCAGGGTTGGTGACTCCACCACCTCCCTGGGCAGCTGTGCCAGTGCCTGACCACCCTTTCCATGGTGAAATTTTCCCCAATATCCAACCTAAACCTCCCCTGGAGCAACTTGAGGCTGTTTCCTCTCATCCTGTCCCTTTTTCTCTGTGAGCAGAGCCCAACCCCACCCGTCTCCACCCTTCTGTCAGGGCTTTACCCTTTGCTAGGGAGCACTCAGCTAAAAAGGGGTCAGAGAGCTTGCAGGAAAAGTGGGCCCAGGTCCATGTCCAGCAGCAAAGAGCTGGTCAGAGCACAGGAAACCCACAGAGGATCATGAAACCAGGATGGTGGTGGACACTGGACACAATACAGGAGATGGACAAGACAGTGCAGAGGAACAGAGGACATTATGGGATAGAAATATCAGCCACCAAAGGTGACAATACAGACAAGCAGCAGAGGATGCTGGGACACAAGGGTGGCACTGACACCACCTGTGCGTCTGCAAAAGGAGGTCAGTTGGGCTGAGAAATGTCTGCTTGGAGAGTCACCCACAAGATGGCACGGGCAGGATCAGGCTCTTTTCCCAGAACACTCATGAATACAGTTGGATGTTTGCCGCCACGCGGATCATCTGCCTGGGGGCATCTTTGCTGTCCCACCCCAGCCCACACGCTCCTACTCTGCTCCCTCCTCCTCAAAAAACAAGGGACAATGTGCTGATTCTGGACATCGCTGTGGCCGGGGCACATTCCACCTCCACCTTGAGGGTGCCCCTTCCTCCAAAAGCTCTGGGGAAGGGGAGGGCTCTGGCCAGGCTCTAAAAGGCCGTTTCAATGCCAGAATAATGCTGGGCATGTTGCCTGGTGCCATTTGCACAGCCGTGCTTTGGCTGGTCCCCAGAGCCGCCCAGCGCTTTATTTCTGTGGCTCTGGTTCAACGGGCAGGAGGGAGTGACGAAAATAGAGGCTGAGAGAAGGAGCAGATGAGAAACCACGTCCTGCAGCGGAGGGGAAGTGGTCGGAGCAGCACACCTGAGCCCCAGAGGGACGCTGCTGTGGGAAGCTCACAGACCTGGATTGTGTGGGTTGGCACCGGATTGCCCCATCAGTGGGGTGATGGACCTATTCCCAATGTCCCCTGGGGACGGCACCAGATGAGTATTAACTGCCAGAGGATGGTACTGGCTGGTTGGAAGCTCTGCCCAGCTCCTGGGAAGATGTCCTGGCAGCACGGGAAGGGACTGTGACTTTGTAGACTTCCAAACCAGGTGGTGGTCCCAGGGGACACGTGCTGGGGAAGCTGCTGGGGTGGTGGTGGCATCCGTGTCCGTGTCCCTGGATGAGCAGGCTGTGCTCAGCCTGGGATGGCACCCGGGGTGGTCTTGGTGACCACCCTGCTGAGATGTCCCCACAGAGCCCCCCAGGGCTGGGGGCAGGTGGCTGCACCTCTGGGCTCCCTGCCCAGCCGGCGGCTCTGGGCTCCATCCCCTCCAGCTCCCCGGGGAGTCGGCTCCACTGCTCCCATCCATCCTCTTCCAGCCCCGGGAGAGGTGTCCACTGCCCACTCTATCTCACTGTCTGGGAATTTCTCCTGAGACTTTGCCTGCATTTTGCTGTCCTTATTTGCACCTCTTTAGGCTCATTTATACCCTTCGATTGTCTCATCCACTCCTTGGTGCATCTCCTTCCTTCTGCCAGATGTGCTCAAGGGCCCTCTTGCTCCTGGCCCTCTTTTGGTGGCCCTGGGGCCATTGTCCAGCACTACTGAGAAGAGCCATCCATCACCTGACCCCCATCCCTGCTGACCCCCATCTCCAGGGCTGGTCTCTGACCCCAGCTCCACCCTCAGCCTGTTCCCCTCTGCCCTGCTCCAAGCTGGCCACCGTGTCCCCCACCCTGTGGGTTTGTCCGTGTTCTGTCCCCAGTCTCAGCCCCTGGTTTTGAGGCTGTTTTTTGCATTTCATCTGTTTCTGAGCCAAGGCTGGAGCCAGCTGGGTACCTGCACCTCTGGGCTTGGTGCAGCCTGCACGTGTTTGCCTGTTTCTCATCCCTGCCTGCAGCTCTGGGGTAACGCAGCACATCTGGATTCCTTGCATCCAGCCCCCATCTGATGTGCCACATCTGGATTCCTTGCATACAATCCCTGTCTAACAGGCTGTGTCTGGCTTCCCAGCGTGTGATTCCTAGATAACAAGTCACTCCTGGATTTCCTACATGTGATTCTTGGATAACATGGCATATCTGGATTCCTTACATTCAATTCCTGGACAATATGGCACATATGCTCTCTGGCCAAGGCTGGGGCTGGAACAGCACTTTCTCTTTACAGTTTAAAGGATTTTTTTTTTTTTTTCTGGAGAAAATGAAGCTTTGACCTGAATTCCTGGCTGCCTCACAAAATCTCTCTTCTACCTCGGCTTTGGCTGCTCTTGGCTGGGAGCCTGGCTTGAAAACAAAGATCCTATCTCCCCCCACCCCCTGGGCTTTGGGGCTGCTGGCGGTGGACACATCGCCCCTCGCCAATCAGTGCTTACAATAATATTTTTCTCTAGGACTGGGCTTGGAATAACTTTGTTTTGACATAATCTGAACTAATATCTCCCCGGCAATGACAGTAAACACTCGACAATAAGTCGCAGCGCAGCTCTGAAGCTCTGCAGAAGGGGCTCCAGCAGCCAGACACGAGGGAGAGGGGATAGGACACAGCCACAGGGAAGGACCTGGTAATGGCAGGGTGGACCACAGCCCCAGAGTTCCACTTTTCACCCTTTCCCCCCAGCCAAATTCCTCACTTGCTCCGCAGAGGGTGATGGAAAACGCAGCCCGGGGCCGTTGCTAATCAGCTCCTCGGGCACGGGAGTTATTGTGTCTGTGGCGGTGGCAGCTCCAATTTAAACACTGTCACTGCACTATTAATGGTTCTGGCGCTGCCTGACTCGAGAGCTCAGCCTGGGACACAGGAGTAGGAATGTTTGTGGAGCCCAGAAAGAGCCCTTGAGCTCCAGTTCATGTCCTGTGCTGGTGTGCCCAGGGTGCCCTGTATTGCCATGGTACCCCCATCAAGGCAGGATTCCTCCCCATTCCACCCGGGGAGGTCTCACCTTCATGAGGTCAAATAGCACCCAAGGAAACAGCTTTGCAGCCACACAGCACCCCTGGGACCAGCTCCCTGCTGGACACATGATCCAGCATCAGATGGATGCAGTGGAAGAAGGACAGGGAGCAGGATCTGGGTTCTGTGGGGAGCAGATGAGGGCACGAGTGCCTGAGAGGTCGCTGCAGAGAGGACACCTGGATGAGAAGTGCTAGGAATAGGTTCCTTGCGAGGATCCTCCTCCTGCACTGTGTTAGTCAGACCCCGAGGGCCCTAGGACTCCTTTCGAGTGGCACCTGCTCTCCAGACATGCACTGAGCAGCAGCTGGGCCTGGGTATGGACCTGGAATGGGACATGGACCTGGGCCTGCATCTGGGCCGGGCCTGGACCTGGGATTGCACACAGAGCACTGGAGAGATGCCTGTGTGCCTCTGGGCTCTCCACATGTCCCAGAGCTTCTCGTGCTGGTCCCCTCCTGTTTCTTTTCCCCCACTGTGCTGGTCCTGTGATCCAGTCAGCACTGGCATCTCCGATCCCAAACTGACAGTTCTCAGGCACTTTGGGATTTGTATTATGAGGCAGCAGAGTCTGCCCAAAGGCTGAAGCCACAAGAAGGGTCTGTCTCCCACCCTTACCTGGAGAGCTCTGTTTCCCTGCAGCTTCCTATCCATCCCACCTGCCTCTCCTTGTCGGATCACGCACAGGATGAAAACCAGTCCTGAGAACAAGCAGCTTCCTGCTGGTTCAGTCCTGCCTGGGGACCAAGGGGATCATCCTCCCTCATCCCTCTTTCAGACATCCCTCACTGTGATCCTCAGAGCAGTGAAGAGCAGCTCTGAGCCTCAGAGCAGTGCAGTGACTTATCCCCAGGGATGAGGACACCTGGGAGTAGGTGACACCAAGAGACCCATCCCTGCCTCAGCAGGGCTTGGGCTCTGTGGAGAGGCAGAGCTGCAGTGGGAGGTCCACCAGGGCAAGCAGGACTTCAGGCTGCCAAGGATGAGTTTCCTGGAGATCTGCAGCCCCTTCCCTGCTTATTCCTGGGAACCACGGGGGTTTCCACAGCACAGGAGCTCAGTGTCATCCCTCCCTGAGCACTCAGCACTGCAGTGTGGAGCTTGAAGACCAGTTCTGAATATCTCCTGAGGGATGTGAACTGGTCTCAGCATCCTCCTCCAGTGGGCTTCTCGGGTAGAGCGAGAGCTGCAGCTCCTCAGCTTGTTCTGGAAGATCACGTGTTGCCCTCCTTGTTTTTTGATGGATAAAACCATGTGCTTGGTATTGAAGCAGGGAAAAGGAGCTGTGGAACAGTATCTGGGAGACTTCTGAATGCCAGTGGAGTGAGCCCTGGAAGAGTGGAAGAGGGATGGATGTGCCTGACGTGACTGGTGCCAAGGACATTAAAGAAAGTGTGCCCTGGAGTGTGTGTTTCATGCAGAGAGAGCAAAGAATTCCTTAGGGAGGATGCAGAAGGGACAACAGGCACATTTAATAACTGCAGAACCATTACCTGCTGCAAGTGGTCAGGGTTGGGGAGTTAAGGAGCAATGTCCATGCTTGGCAGAAAGGAGCTCTTCACTGGTGATCCCCATCCCTGGAAGTGTCCAAGGCCAGGTTGGACAGGGCTTGGAGCAACCTGGGCTAGTGGAAGGTGTCCCTGCCCACGGCAGGGGAATGGAGCAAGATGGTCTTTGTGGTCCCTTCCAACCAAAACCATTCCATGATTCCGTGAAGGTGCACTATGTGGCCTGTCTGAGTGCATGTCCCAGGGAGGAGGAACAGGGGGGACATCCAGTGACAGTCTGGCCAAAGAGCTGAGGTCCCTCTCCTCCAGGGAATGGTGGACTCCCAGAAAAGCCTCGGACCTGTCTGGGTGGCCTTATTCATCCCTGTCTCCTTTCCTTCCCTGTTTGTCATGTTCTAGGAATCCTTTCATCCGTGTGTTTGTTTTTCTTTCCCTCTCCTTGCAGATGCTCAATAATTCTTTGAACATATCAGGCGGATTTGTGTATCCCTGTTCTGTGCATTCCCCCCAGAGGAAAACAGGCACCTCTGGAGCAAGTTGCACACTGGCCTGAGGTCATGTCTAAGGCAGCCTGGCAAAGTCCCGCTGGAATGCTTGCCCTGAGCACAGGGCAGGCAGGGAGCTCGAGGGGAGGGTGATGCTGCATGTGGGAGCAGTTTCCAAAGCGAGGAAACATGGTGGGAATAAACATTGAAAGGATAAGGCAGCAGTGGCTGGGCAGTGCAAGAGCCTGGGGCTGTGGTGGAGCCATGGACGAGTCTGGCAGCTCCTTTGGAAAAGTGTGTTGGCAGATCTTCTTTCCCTGGATGTCTCATGGAGCATCAGACGGTGGCTATGGGATGTGGTTTTTCCTGCAGGCACATCTTCCCTCCAAGCCAGGCTGGCCCAGGAGTGCCAGGACACCAAGTCCTGAGGGTTAATCTTCCTTGGTGTCTTGCTAATTGGATGTTACCCTTAAATGTCTGAATGAAGAGGTGCCCCAAAGCCAGGGTCTGATCCCTCAGAAAGCCACGGGCACACGAGCTGTCCAAAGACTGTCCTTTCTGTGCCCCAAACCAGCCACTCCATGCCATGTGGGATCTGTGTCATGTCCCAGACATGTCCAGTTGTGCCACGTGCTCTGGGATGACCCAGCTCGAGCAGGGAGGTTGGATCAGATGCCCCACTGTGGTCCCTTCCAACCTTGCTTATTCTGGGATTTTGGGATTTGCTTGGGTCCTCCAGTACCACAGTGACCAGGTGGCACTTGAGCAGCTCGGGGACAGGGTCCTGGGGATGCAAAGCCAAGGAGTTCAGAAGAAGATGACAAACCATCAGCAGTTGGGAGAGTGATGCAGAGTGATCCAGCGACAGCTGCTGCCCTTCGGAGCTCCTGGGATGGACAGCAGCAGTGGAGGGGATGCAGGACACCAGCAGGATGAGCTGGGCAGCTGGCAGGGGTGATGGGGACACTGGGAAACATTTTAGTGATGTTTCTGGGGGCAGTGGACCAGTGATCCCTGCTTTAACACGGTTAAAACCTTGCTGTGTCTGAGCCAGTCCCTCGCCAAGCTGCTGGCGATGCCCCCCAAATGCTGTCTGCTTCTGAAAGCTGTTGGATGAACTGGAAGGCAAGGGACTTCCATTCTAGGTTGGTCCTGCGTTGTCCATCCCCTGGGACCCATCCTGCACAACCACATCCACCCCTGTGGATGGAGGACATGGTGGTCACTGCTAAACATGAGAGTAACTCCTGGGTCCTGCCAAGGAGCCCCTGGTGAAGCAGGGAGGACTTGGGGCTGTGCTGGGGCTGGGAGGGATGTCAGAGGAGGGGGAGCAGCACTGTGTGTGGAGAGATGGGAGGCTGAGTGTGGTCCTGGAGGACAACAGCAGCTGTGGTTGCAGCGTTCCTGAAATAACTTCAGAGGGACCCATGGATGGGCCTTGGGACACATGTCCAGACTTTTGCAACTGGATCTGAGAGCTACAGTGGGAAGCAAAGGGAACCTCATAGCAGTCCTGGCAAGTGCTGCTGCAGGAGATGTTTTTGGATATATTTACTCTGAAGACTTTAATCTTCTAGGACTTTCATATTTTTCATGGCAGAATATTGAGGTCCTCCTGCCTGCCACGCTGAGCAGACATCATTGTCCCAAAGAGATGACCAAGAGGAGGATTAGGAGAGAGCCACTGTCCCTGCCACCCCCACATCAGTCCCAGGGATGCTGGGGTTGACCAGAGGCTTCCAGGAGAAGCTCTGTGGCCACCTCCTTCCCACGGCCATGCAAAAGCGCAGGGAGAGCAGAATCCACTGCAGCAACCAGGGTGTCCCCCAGCAGCCCTGCAGCCTTTCTGCGGGCTGGGGCTGCCTCTCCTGCCTCCCTGAGGGAATAACCCGGGAGCTGCCTCTGCCCAAGTGCAAAAGGAGGCCTGAGGACATGGATGGGGAGGGGGGAGCAGAGGGAGGCAGCACAGAGGAACAATTGAAAAGAGGAAAAAGGAAATCCTCCTGGAGCTGTGAAAGTGTTTTCCCAGACTGTCTGGCCGCTGCAATGACCTCATTCTCCGAGGTGCTGGTAATTGGGCTGGAGAACAGGACTGGAGAACAGGACGTCCAGCCCTGCCAGCTCCACTGCCCTGCCACCTGCACAGCCCCTGGTGTCCAGCAGAACTCCCTAAACCCTCACCCAGGATGCCCCCGAGGGGACTCCCAGTCCCTGGGCTCCTGCTGGGGGGTGTTAACCAGGGTTAACAAGGCACAGATTTCCATGAGTTCACCTCAGCTGTTTATCCTGGAAAACCCCCTCTGCAAAAGCAGTGGTGCATGCACAGATCTGGAGTGGGGGCTGGAATGCGAGTGCTGGAAGGCGAAGAGCCTGCCCTGAGGTCTCTGCTCACCCCATGGCAGCAAAGCTTGAGGAGCAGGACCGGCAGCGGGAGTTTGGGTGGCTGGGCTGGATGGGAGAAGCAGGATGGTTTGTTACCAGTGATAAGGAGCTCGTAGAGTGGATGTCCTGTTCCATGCACAAAGTTTCCAAGGGGATGTCTCCTCGTGGGTCAATATTTTAACTGGGATAATGGAGGTCTGAGTAACAGATCCACTCCTGGGTCACCTATTCCATGAAGATGTGGACACCAGTGGAAAGGTTTTCTACATCAGGAATTTTATGGGGAGGGGGAGAAACCAGCAGAGTTTCTCTCTTTCCACACATTTGTCTAATTAAAAAAAAAAAAATCATAGAATCATAGAATCACAGAATAGTTTGGGTTGGAAAGGACCTTAAAGATCATCTCGCTCCAAACCCCTGCCGCGGACAGGGACACCTTGCACTGGACCAGGTTGCTCAATGCCCCATCCAACCTGACCTAAATCCTTAAAAGCTGCCTCCTAAGGCCACGAGCAGTCTGTCAGAATTGCCTGAATTTGCTCCACACATTAGGAAGGGATGAGGAACAGACTCATGATCACATCAGGCTTGCTGCCTTGCAGAGTCAAAACAGCAAGTAAGTACTTGGGAGCCCTTTTACTGAGCAGAGAAATTAATATAACGAGACCCAAAGGCTGGGAGTTAAAGCTAGGCCTGCCCAAGTGTGGATTAGCACATATTTCAACACTGACTATGACTGGAACTAATTGCACAGGGCAGGGGTTGAGTTCTCCTCACATGCAGCCTGGCTGCCTTCCTGGCAGAGAAGCTTCAGCCAAAAGATCATTCCTGGTCTCAGTGATCACAGGACAACACCACTCAAGTCATGTTTGTGACCTCATGGTCTTTATTTTGGTGCATTTGAAAGATGGCCAGCACAGGACCAGCGCCCTGCTGCTGGTTGGTGCTTGGTGATGCCCATCAGCTGCCTGGGTGCCTCCAGATCAGGGCTCATCTCCCACCTTCTGTGCTCTCTTACCCTGCCCAGGCAAAACATGGGCATTTCTAAAGTGGGAAACGTTTCCTATGGGCTTTATATTCCTGTTAGGGAGGGCGTTGTCAGAGCCAGGCCCCTGGGACACGGGCTGGAAGCGGGAGAGCAGTGAGGCTGAGGACCTGGACCTGGTGCTCAGAGACCGTGTCCTCACTTGGATGAGTGCAGGAAAACCTGCAGTATTCCCTAAGGGCAGCCCTCACCTCTGTATTTCAGTCACTCAGGGCAGACCAGCGGACAGGGACCAGACCCTGATGGTGATTTGCGTTCTCTAGAAACCTGTTGTCACTCTGAGGATCCAGCAAGAGCTGGGTCAGGGCCTCACGGGGTTGAACCCTCCTCCCTGCAGAGAGCTGCTGGAAGCTCCTGCCTGCAGGACATTTGCTCCAAAGCAGGAGCAAAGCTCAGAAGAACGCTGAATGTGTCATGTTAGGGAATCTCAGAGAAGGTACGAGGCTGATCTCAGAAGGGCTGGCGGCCGAAGAGAAGAGGAGCTCCTGTTTGCCATGAGGCCCCAGAATGAACCCAAATCCACAGAGCAAACCCTGGATGAGGAGTGGGACTCAGCAGGGAAAGGAGCCTGTCCCAGGGCTCTGCACCACCTCTGCTTTCCCCTGGCTTCCTGGAATGATGAGGAACAGGAGCCAGGGGAGCACGAGCTGCTGGAGCAGCAGCTTTTGTGGGGCCAGGGGCTCATGCAGCATCCCCAAAGACCCACAGAGGGACCGTGCAGGGCTCTCTGCTGCCAGGAGCGGAGGGAGTGAAGACGGACAGCCCTCAGTTTCCTCTTCTTTTTTGCCACCAGCCCCTCTGAGATCAGCTTTGTACCTTCTCTGAGCCTCCCTAACATGACACATTCAATGCTTTTCTGTGCTTTACTCCTGCTTTGGAACAGATGTCCTGCAAGCACCTGCCCTCAGGTCGCAGTGCTTTATCTCTTGGTCAACCCATCCAACCATCTCAGTCATCTTCCCACACTGAGAATGTAAGACACGACTGCCAAGCACAAAGTGTCCAAAACAAGTTGTTTTTTTTTTAACTTTTGGCTTTCAAGAGCTAAAGAAGCTTCTCTTTGCCATCAGCGTTGCTGATAAACACTCTCTAAAATGCCAAATGCCATGAATTAGCAGCTTTCTTTAAAGATGAGAGAGGGTTTCCCAGGGTATTGGAGACTGTTCCTATTCCCACTGGGCGCCTTTATCATGGATGCAGTGCCATATTTGTCTATTCCAAGCTGCAAAATGTCTTAATATCTTAGTAGTTGGCATGTTACTCTGGGATCTTAAATGCCAGGAATGAGCGGGGGGCTGATAGTGGCATTTTTTTGTGGTGGAACCTCATCAGCTTTTCCTGCAGGACAGATGGCAGCAAGCAAAGCCAAGGAGGCCTCCTGGGAGATGCTCTGCGAGACATGATCCGTGTCTTGGTTGCAGTTCTGGGTTAGAGGTCTGGCTTTGTGGATGCAGCACTGCTGACAGCGCTCACAGGGCCTCTCGCATCCATCGGAATGGAGACGGTGGAGATATCCCTGTCACATCCCTGTCACATCCATGCCACATTCCTGTCACATCCCTGTCACATCCATGCAGAGTCACTGCACTCGATGCACAGAGCATCTCATTCATCTGCCTCCATTTTTGTTCCCTGGGGAGGTACCTGGAGCTGCGAAAGTGGTCGTAGCTCTCATCCCATCAATCCCAGCTTTTCAAATGCTTGGGAGACACCTCATTCTCCGGGCACATCCCTGCCCAGGCCTTCATTCCCCCTCTTTAGCTCTCACCTCCCCTGTGTCACTTTGCAGCCCCCCCTTGTAGGGCTACCTGGAAAGTTTTGCAACAAAATGCAAAACATTTGGGGTTTGCACACCAGCGACTGCAATGAAGAAAAGACTTAAGACAATGAACAGAGGTCTTCTGGTCCCAGTGCCCCCAGTATCGGTTTTGGTTGCAGGATCTCTCAACCCTTTCTGTGACAAGGCTTTAGGATGTGCTTTCTGAGTCTCTTCTTTTAAAATTCACAGAATCCTTAAGGTTGAAAAGCTCCCCAAGACCTTCGAGTCCAACCATTAAACCAGCACTGCCAAAGCCACCAATAAACCGTGTCCCCAAGTGCCATGTGCACATGATTGGTGACATTTCCAAGGGTGGTGACTCCACCACTTCCCTGGGCAGCCTGTTCTGACAACACTCTTGTCATACCCACATTATTCTTTGCAACTGGGTAGCCCCTTCCAAACCTGCAAAGTTAATCTTTGCTAAGGTATCTTTCAAGATATCTTTTCTTTGGTTGGTAATGAGAGGGTTTTGTTCACAGGACTTGATTCTGCTGCAAGAGTTTTGTTTTTTCAACATTTGTCTTAGTTTCACCTACTTTATTTCCTTCTACTTTTGCTATTGCTCCCCTTGGAAATGGCTTGAAGCCCCCTTTTTATTAAGGATACCACTGATTTTTCTTATGAGATGGTTTTAGCTGATGAGTTATGACTTTTCAAACTACTTGGGAAGCAGCTGATGTTAACTGTTGAGTCTTGGTGATGTCATGGGATTGCATTTGGAACAGAGCTTTCATTATGCTCTGTCTCAACTTGAATTGCAGATTCTAATAGTGAAATCTTGCTGTCTTTGCTGGCCAAGTTTGTTTAAAAAGTCTCTTGCAATGCTGATGAGTCCATCCCTTCCTTAAGGATGTCACTGAAAGCATTGTTATTAGGCAGGAGAGTATTGACCTCTGCATCTGGTTTTGTGTTGTTTTGAGACATAACTTGAGATGCAGATTCTTTGCTAATAAAATCATCATCTCAGGCAGAATTTAGAGCTGGCATATTTTTTCCTAGTACTTATGTTTTAATTTTCTCTATTTCTGAATAAACAAACCAGACCTGAATATGGTATTTCTTCTTTTTCCTTTTTTTTTTTT
>VZRE01006998.1:19167-89082 GCA_013396775.1 Cephalopterus ornatus | reverse complement strand
CAGTTTATTTTTTGGTCTAGTCAAGCCAATAACTTTACATGGGTCCAGCCCATGCTGTTACTCACCTCTCTTGCCTAATCTAGATCAGGACTAATTGGGAACAGCCCTGCTTTCCCCTGATGAGCTACTGATGCTTCATTAGTGATGTTTTTGACTCTGGCACCGGGACACCACTCCCTCTCTCCCCTTCCCTTGCCATTGTGTTGGTGGGCAGTGGTGGGTCACCCCTGGCTGGGGGAGGGCTGGTGCTCTACAGACGCTCTGGAGATGGTCCAGCTGCTGCAGGGAACAGCACAGACTCCACCACGGGCCCAGGCAGGAGCCTCCCTGGGCTGGAGGCTGGTAGGAATTGCCCAGAGTGGCTTAGGGAAACCACATGGATGGAGACCCTTTGCTTCAAAAGAACACAGACCTGTCTTGGAGAGAGAAAAGCATGGGCAGGACAGGGGCTGGGTTTCACCTCCACTGTGACCTGTTTCAGTATAACTGGTGCTTTTGCCCATTTTACACATTTTACTTGTGGTACTGCCAAGAGCTGACAGAGCCAGGCTGCAGCCTCCAGGAGAGCCTCCAGGTATCATCTGCTCCATCCCCTGATGGAGCTTGGCTTGGGAAGGCTCTGACAGCCTAAGGCTCTTGGCCAGGGGAAGAGGTGGCCTGAAGAGGGATGGTGGAGTAGGTGGGCTGTGCTGGGACTCTCCATTGGGCTGCTGGTGGAGTTGTGGGGAAGGAATAAGACTGGGACATGTCTTCCTTCTGTTGGTGGGCCCACTCACCCATCATGGGGTGACCAACTCCAGGAGATGCTCCAAAGCTTGTCTGATATCTTCCTGGCTTCTCCCTTGGGATCATGCAGGAATGCCACGCAAAGCCTGTGTGGGAGGAGGGCCCCGAGGCCCAGAGGGATGGCTGAGGCATCCAGGTCCAACAAGAGGCAGCTGAGCTGCTCGGGTTGACCCTTCCCAGCCAGCTGTGCCCATGCCTTGCTTCCTCCCTGCTCGGTCTGCTTGTGTCCCTTGTTCCTGTCCATCCATCCCATCTGTCCCTCTAGGACACACCTGTGGGCAGTGAGGGGGTGCTGGCAGCCTGTTCCCCCTGGATGGAGTGGCTGGAATGGCATCCCTACAGCACCCTGCCCTGGCTCTGCTGCTCATGCAGTCCCCGTGGCCCAGCCCCGGGGACAAGGGATGACATCCTGCAGGACTGGAGCAAGAATCAGAGAATCATAAACTCATTGAATCACAGAATATCCTGAGTTGGAAGAGACCCCAAGGATCACTGAGTCCAACTCTTGGCCTTGCACAGACACCCCAACAATCTCACCCTGTCCCTGAGGGCATTGTCCAAACACTCCCTGAGCTCTGGCAGCCTTGGGGCTGTGCCCACTGCCCTGGGGAGCCTGGTCAGTGCCCTACCACCCTCTGGGGGAAGAACCTTGTCCTGAGATCCAACCTGCCCCTGCCCTGACACAGTTCCAGCCATTCCCTGGGTGCTGTCCCTGGTCACACAGGGCACAGATTGGAGCTGCCCCTCGGGAGGAAGCTGCAAACCCCGATGAGGTCTGACTTCAGCTGCCTCCAGGCAGGACAACCAAGAGACCTCAGCCACTCCTTTTATGGCTTGCTCTCTGAGACAGAGAGTGGGGACAGCAGCAGGTCCTGGGGTGGCTCTAGTGGGGTGCAGTCCCCCCCCCCCGCCCCTTTCCCCAAGCCTGGCCTGCCCCAGCATCCAGCTCTCCCTTTGCTGCTGTGTTCTTGGTGGGCAGTTGCCTGGACCAGCCTGAGAGGTTCCAGATGTGCTGGTGGCTGATGACCAGCTGTGTGCTGCTGCTGGGAGTCCTGGGAGCGGCTGTGTCCGAGGGATGCTGCCAGCACACCCCCCTGCCGGCACGGCACGGGGCTGGGGGCACAGCCCCTGGCAGTCCCTGACCCCCAAGCGCTGCCTGTGCGTGGCAGCCCCTCTGTGAGGGTGCGGGTTGGGCTGCGCCTCCCTCCAGATGTTCCCGTGGCCCTTGACCCCCTGTTCCCTCGCAGCAGGGCCTGTCTGGGTCACAGGAGGGGCTGGGCAGGCTCTGAAGCACCGGCTGTTTTGGTTGCTGCAGTGGAGGTGGGAGGTGATGCTGTGCAGCACCAGGGCAGGCAGGGGGGTCCCGAGCAGCCCCTGTTGGGCAGCAGGAGCTGGACCCTCGGGGATGTGCTACAGGGAGAAACAAGGTGCTGGGACACAGGAGGAATGTAGCCCATGGTCCCAGCAGTGGATGGGAGGACGGAGAGCAGACAGACAGACAAGGACTGCTCTCTGTGCCTTCCCTAGCTCCCTGGCCCACAGCTCCGGCACCAGCTGGCGTTATCCTGCTGGGAATTCCAAGGGCTGAGGGCCAGCATGTTCCTGCCTTGGCTCCTGTCTCACTGCCCTGGGGGTCTCTCAGACCAAGATCACCCCAGCCCTGCCCTGTCTGGGCCATACAAGGGTGTTCCCACCTGTCCAGGATGGCGGGGAGCTGAGGAACACAGCTGGGATGGTCTCAGGCTGTCTCCTCTGAACACAGACAGCTGGGGTTGTTCAGCCTGGAGAAAAGAAGGCTCCAAGGAGACCCTTCCAGTGCCTAAACGGGACTTAGGAAATAAAAGGGGAGAGACTTTTTACATGGGCAGAGAGTGACAGGACGAGGGGGAATGGTTTTAAACTCCAAGAGGAGGGATTTAGGTTGGATATTAGGAAGAAACTCTTGCCTGTGAGGGTGGGGAGGCCCTGGCCCAGGTTGCCCAGAGAAGTTGTGGCTGCCCCATCCCTGGAAGTGTCCAAGGCCAGGTTGGATGGGGCTTGGAGCAACCTGGGCTAGTGGAAGATGTCCCTTCCCACGGCAGGGGGTGGAACAAGATAAGCTTAACAGGTCCCTTCCAACCCAAACCATTCCGTGATTCTGTGATTCTGTGGTTGCCAGTCCATCCTTACCTGTGAAGGCCTAAGCACACCCAAGCGCTGCTGGGCCAGTTGGCCAACTGTTGCCCATGGTCAGCGCGGCACTGGGGGGGATAATCTTGGGGGCAAATTCATAGAGGTTCAGGAGGAAGCCTTGGACTCTGGTGTCTGAGGCGGCTCAGGGACCATCAGGCTCCAGCCAAAACCCCCTGTAGCTCCAAACCATGGAGTCCTGTGAGCTGGGATGGACGACAGAGGAATGTGCAGGTGGTGCCCAGGCAGAGGACTCCCTTGCTCCAGCTTCTTCACGTCCCTTGGGCACAGGTTGCTCACTGAGCCCCCATGCAGCTGCATCTGAGCCAGCCCAGGCTGCAGGAACCCTTTCCCTGCTTGCTGAGGGCACCACACTCCCTCCCAGCTAGATCCAAGCAGGCTTGTGCCTATTCCCAGCCTTCACCCTGCCCGTCACCGCTCAGCTGGGACCCCGGCTGTGCCCACGGCTCCCCTCGGGCAGCCCGGAGCCGGCCCCGTGTCCCCACCCTCCACGCCCCTTATCAAGTTCCTGCAGCCTTCCCCCCTTGCCTCCCGGGCCCTCTGCCAGGTCAGGCTGGGCTGGAGAACGTGCCAGGTTGCCCACAGCCCACCTGCCCCCTCTGCCCGGACCCTGCTCCCAGACCTGCCCCCACCCCAGCGCTGGGGCAGCCCAGGGGGGTGGATACCTGGGCATGAGGGGGTCAGGGCAGCCAGGCAGTGCACATCCATGGGTGAAATGCCTCCAAACAGCTTCTCCCACAGGCAGGATAAAGCCTTGCTTGCTGCTTGCTCATGCCACAGAGCTGCTTTCTACACTGGGGACACCTTGGCCTTTCCTCCTGCTTCCTGGAGATCTTCTCCTTCCCCAGGTAGCCCTGGGTACAAACCCTCCTGGCCCTGCTCCGGCCCTTTGCTTTTTGTCAGGGCTGTGAGGACATGTGACAGGCAGAATCAGGACCTTAAACCCTCTCAACAAGCTTTTGGTGGATTTGAGGCAGCAGGGTTAGGACACGGTGAGGAGGCTGTTATCTGCCTGAGGGGGCCTTGGGGCACAGCAGCCTTGGAAACACAACTTCCTGGAAGAGGAGGGGTCTCTCCAGACTTTCTGCCTTCCCACGGCCCCTTGGCTCCCTGCCCAGGAGTTGTTTGTGGATGAGAAACTGTGCAGCAGTGGCTGGCGGGTGTGATGGGATGGGATAGGATGGGATGGGAAGGGATGGGAGGGGATGTGCAAAGTGTGCCAGAAGGACCAAGCATTGCTGGGCCACCTCCAGCCCCCCAAGATGCTTCTGGCAGCAAGTAGAGGTTGGGCTGAGATGAGCAGGTGCTAAAGGACACATTCCTGGTGCTGAAGAGGTACGTGGGGAAGGAGTAGATGGAATGCTAGGAGATGCTGTGTGAAGGTACTGTGGGCTGTGCTTGGACCCAGCTGTCTGGGGATGGGGCAGCACAGATTTTGGATCCCTGGGCACTGCCAATTTGCTGCTGTGGGGCAGCAGAATCACAGAATTACTTAGGTTGGAAAAGCCCTCTGAGATCATTGAGTCCAACTCTTCCCCCAGTGGTGCCAGGGCCACCACTGACCCATGTCCCCAAGTGCCACATCCACATGTCTGTTAAACCCCTCCAGGGCGGGGGACTCCACCTCTGCCCTGGGCAGCGGTGCCAGGGCCTGACACCCGTTTCAGAACCTGCAGAGCTGCTGCTTTCCTTGGGCTTCTGCTCATGATCCCAGCACATCCCAGTGGGAGAACCAGGGAGACCTTGCAGTGACTTCTCCCAAAACAGTGTCAGATGGAGCAAGTCACGCAAGGTCTGAGGACCCAGCTGCTCAGTCAGAACGAGTCATGCAAAATAAGCAGTTTGCAATGAAACAGTTTTCAGCAACTCGTTTTTTCAGTAACCTTTTTTTGCTGATCAAAACCCAAAGTGGCCACGAAAAATGCACAAGACGCGGTGAGAAAACAAACCTAGAGCCTACGGGTCACTTTTTCCGTGAGATGTGCCTCCAGACAGGGGGGGTATGGTCTGTGCTGGCTGGACTCCCTGCACCTGGCTCTGTCCTGGATTTTCCTCATGGCTCCAGTCCTCCTATGGCTGGAGAGGACCCAGCTCACCCAGTGCTTTCTCCCTCCTCCAAACCCCCTTGGTGCTGGGGGCTGCCCTACAGCCCTGGCCCTCCCTGGGATGGGGTGGGTCACCCCCTCGCCTGTGCTCAGAGGGGTCCTGGGACCCCTGCCAGGTGCAGTGTCTGTTGCAAGCCCCAGGCAGTCCCCGTGACATGGGATGCTCCCATCCAGCTGCTCAAATATCAGACTACTCCAGGTCACTTGCTACAAGGAGCTGGGAGAGATGGCCAAGCCCTGGGATTTGTGCCAAAAGCTGGGAGTCAGACACCAGTGAACCAGCGTAGTGATTGTTCCCTGACTTGGCACTGGTGAGGCCAGACCTCAAAGCCTGGGTTTAGTTTTGGGCCCTTCATGACAAGAGAGACATTGAGGTGCTGGGGTGTGTCCAGGGAAGGGAGCAGAACTGGGAAGGGGCTGGAGCAGCAGGAGCAGCTGAGGGAGCTGGGGGGGCTCAGCCTGGAGAAAAGGAGGCTCAGGGGGGACCTTCTGGCTCTGCAACTCCCTGACAGGAGGGGGGAGCCGGGCGGGGTCAGGCTCTGCTCTCAGGGAACAAGGGACAGGAGGAGAGGAAACAGCCTCAAGCTGTGCCAGGGGAGGGTCACGTTGGATACTGGGGAAAATTTCATCACAGAAAGGGTGGTCAGGCCCTGGCACAGCTGCCCAGGGAGGTGGTGGAGTCCCCATCCCTGGAGAGATTTAACAGACATGTGGATGTGGCACTTGGAGACATAGGTCAGTGGTGGCCTCGGCAGTGCTGGAGGATGGTTGGAATTGATCTTTAAAGGCTTTTCCAACCTTAATGATTCTGTGATTTTATAAATGGCTCCCACTTGCTCCTCAGCTCCGCCATCCTCTGCCACCCTCTAACCCTGCTGCGCAGCCACCAACCAGGGCACAGGGAGAATCTTCCCTGGCCATGACCTCCCTGTAAGGACAAGGTGTCCCTCTGGAAGGTGCATGTCCTGAAATCTCCTGTCCCTGTGCCTTGGCAGCCTCAGCTTTGCTGTTTTTTGTGTCTGGGCCCCTTATCTCACCGCCCCACCTCGTGTGGTGCTGGCGCTGGTGCCCCCGGTGCCAAGGCCGTGGGCTGAGCTCAGCCCCGTGCCCAGCCCAGCGCCACAGCTCGGGGACAATTGGAGGAAGCCATGTCCCTCAGCAACCCCTGAGATTTCTTATGGAAGTGACAGTTGCCAGGAGAGCTGGCAGGGCATGATGCCACACGCAGGGACGGGGATGGTGTCAACCAGCACAGCAGGAGCTGTGCCCTCCCCTGCCCCAAACGCAGCCCCACAGCTGCAGGAGGGTTTGGGCATGATGGGCACTGCAGGGGGCACGTACCCTCAGCCAGTCAGCACCCCGAGGCACCACAGAAGCTTTCTGTGGTGGTGGCAGAGCCCCACGTGCACATCTGCACACACACCCCTGCTCTCACAGCCCTGGCACAGGCACAAGGACACAGGGGCTGTGCTGGTTAGTGCAGATACGAGTGGTACATGTGCCTCAGGACACAGACACACAGCTGGGAGCACCCAAACATGCTGGTGGGTTCATGGCCACCCACGTGTGCAGAGAAGAAGGTGCTTACACACACCCAGGTGCCCTCCTGCTCTGCCACCCAGTGCAGACACACAGTGACCGTAAGGCTCATGGTGCTCAGAGGTGTCACCGTGACACATCTCAACACCTTCTCCAGGTCCTCAGGGATGGAGACTCCTTAAGTCCCTGTCCAGGCTCTTCCCCTCTGCTTCCTCTGAAGCACAGGAGCTGCAGGGTCCCCAGTTCATCCTGCCTGTACCAGTCCCACGTTGTGCTGGAGCACTGCTGGCCGTGCCTGCCCTGTCCAGGATGCTCGGAGAAGGCAGGGGAGTTCTGCTGTGGAGGACAAGCTCCTTAAAAGGCTGGACGTGCCGGCGGCTGAGACTTTCCCAGGCAGCCAGAAGTTCCTAGAAGTTGCCTCCTGGTGCCAGAGAGCGAGTCCTGGAGAGCTGCACGGGTGAACCTTCCTGAAAGGAGCCACCCCGTGCCAGCTCTTGCCCCACCATGGGCTGCCCTGGGATGGCTGCTGTCCCTGCGTGTCCCCGGCTTACTCCCATGATCCCCACAAGCTCACATCCCAAAGGGGACCCACCAGTGGCAGATGTTGGCCCAGAACCACCATTATCTCTGTCCCAGCCTCAGCCCCAGCCCCGTTCCTCTGCTGGCCCCGTTCCCTGCCTGGGAGCCCGTCCCAGGCGCAGGCTCGGGTACCTGCCAGCCAGGACGTCCTGAGGCTGATAATGCCTTGTAGATCAGAGCCCTGTAGCTCCTTCTCATGCCCTGTGCCCTCTTGGGCTTCCAGCAACAAGGTGGGATCTCACACCCTTCCTTCCCAGTGGGATAAGGTAGGTGTCTCCTGTTTAACCTCTCCATAACTTGGGAGCACCTCAATTTGTCTTGTCCCCACCGCACGCGTGGGATGCCCAGTGTGCCTCCTCCAGGAGCCCATGGGTCAGAGACACCTCCAGTCCTACATGGGCACTTGGGAGGTGCGTTTTCCCTGCCTGAGATATCCCATGGCAGTGGCCAAGGTCTTGTTCCTTTGGAAGCTGTGAGGAAACGCCAACCATCAGGTCCCTCTTGTGAACAGAGGCCATGCAGAACTTCTGTCCCCTCCTCTGAGGGCCCCAGATCCCCCCACCCAGCATCAGCAACCACTCCAGCACATGGCTGGACAGGAGACAGCCAGGAGACAGTGGGAAGCCTCCAGGACCTTGAGGAACTTCATGGAGGCCTGTGGACAGCTCCTGTGTGGGTCTGTGCTTCCCAGGAGAGGGGGAGGACAAGGGCACATGGTGGGCGAGCAGCAGCACAGAGGTGGCAAATCCCATCCCCCAGGATCCCAGGACCCCTGCTGTGGTAACCCCAGGATCCTTTTGACCCTTTGACCCTCTGGACACAGCCATGTCACACTGCTGGCTGAGGGGTGACATCTGCAGCCTGTCTTTGCCTTCGGGGCTTCCACCAGATAAAGCCAGCTCCATGGATAGCTTTAAGTGCAAAACCTTCTTGCAGCATCACACCTGTGCCCGTTTCCTGCCTCCAGTTCTCAAAGTCACCCATGCCCTCCTCTCCTGCAGCTTCCTGACCCACCGTATTCCTTGTTGTGCCCCTTGTTCTTCAGGGATGCTGGTGACCTGTTCCCAAAAGTGCACTGTAAGGAGCTCTGGTAGCTGCAGCGCACCTCGTCCTCTCCCTTATAGTCCAAAAGATCCCGTGGCACCCTCCTTTCTCCTCCAGCCTTCCTGGTAATTACCTCCTGTCTGAAAGAAAAACCACCCCCAAAAACGAGCTTTGTGTTTTTTTTTTTTTTCGGAGATGCCAAGTCAATCTGGTACAGTCTATCCCTGATAAACAGCCCTCCCTCGGGGCCTCTTGGGATCAGAAATAGCGCAGGGGCTGGACCTGCCCGAGCAAACATTCCTCCCCGCACACGCACGTCTGCTTCCCCGGCCCCTGGCAGCCCCGGGTCCCCGGGGAGTCGCAGGGCCTCGGGGACCAGCGCCACGATCGCTCCCTTCAGTCCCAGAGGAAGGAGGAACCTTCCGTCCTCAGGCAGCCGTGCATCCCCCTGCCCATCCCGCTGTCCATCCCCCCCGCCAGCCTTTCCCGGGGTACGGCTTGGCCGAGCTCGCTGTTTCTGCAGGGAAAAAAAAAAATCCTGATTTATTAAAGCGTGCCACTGAGTCCCCATAATCCCCGGGGGACAGCCGGCAAAGCCCCGCTGATCCGCCCCGCGCTGACCCGGCGGTCGCTGGTGGCTGGAATGTGCCGCTAATCCCCCCCGGCCACTTCCCGGGAATGGTCACTCCTGGAGTCGGGTGGATCTGGGATGGTTTCGCTCGCTCCTGGAGGAGGCAGCGCCAGCGCTCGGGAGCCTCCCTTCCCCGTGGGAGTGGGCTGGTGGGTGACCACTGATCCGCAGGGGTCTGTGCTCCAAGGAGGGCTGCAGAGTCTTTCCCGGAGCTCAGTGCCGGGACAGCTCCCTTGGCACTGGGACGTCCAGCTCGCAGGGCACTGGGATCTGCCCAGTGCTCCCAGGAGGAGTTGTCTGTTCCCAGCCCTTGCAGCACTGTTGGGAGAAAAGCTGTTGCATTTCACACGACAGATGTTGCTCTCTGGATCCTTGTCCTGCTGGTCCTTCAGGAGGTTTTCCATGATCTCTTAACCCCTTTATCTCTAGTAGGTTTTCCAGCACTGATGTCTGACTGTGGTGAGCCACCTCTTCCCAGATCCCTGCTGGGGCACAGGTTCCTGTCTGCTCTACCTGTTCACTGCTCTACCTGTGACCCTCCATCCCTGTCACTCACCAGGGACAGAGTGTTGTCCTTTTCTTCAAGGGGGGCTGTCCAATGCCTTCAGTCTCTTAAAGGATTGCAAACACCTCTCCGTAAATGAAGACATGGAGCCCTCATATACTGCCCATCAAAACATCTTTGTGGACATCACAAAGTGTTCCCTGTAGCTGAGTGGCTCCTGATGCCACCTGGTTTCATCTCTATAATGAGTTTTGGGGCTCTTCCCAGACCTTTTGTCAAGCCACCCGCCCCTGTAATGGGTGGGAGCTGAGCCCAGCCCCTGGTGGGGGCACACCAGGACACTCACAGCCTTCCTGCTTCTGCTCCAGCTCCTGTATGTCACTGTTTTGGGGAGTGTGATCACAAATAACCTGCCAGATCCCCAATCTGCCTCCTGGGATGGAGCCTTCCACCAGTGGGAATGGAGGTCAGGACCCTCAGTCTGTGGATACAGGGCCAGAGCGCCTGGTCCATGTCCTGCTCCTGCTCGAGTGGCTTCACACAAGGCCAGAAGAGTGCTGCTTCTCACAGCACACGGAGACTGCTCTGTCCCACCACAGCCTGTGCCATGTGCAGCCAATATCAATCATGTTTTTCAGCTGCTAATCACTTATAACATTAATCATGCTGTCTTCATGTTAAACAGCAGAGGACTGGGACTGCAGGAACTCGCTCACAAGTGATGGGACTCAGCTCAGCTGCTCCTGAGGGCTGTCAGCCGGCCAGAGTTCAGCTGCATTTCATGTAATCCATGTGGCTTTTGTATTGTTTAGTCTCTGATCAAAATCTAGGGCCGGATTGAATTACCTGTCCCACAACAGAGTGGTGCATTGACACAACTCCTGCCTCTCGAATGACATCACAGAGCCCTCCTGTTCTCTGCAGGGGATCCCACGCCCGTCATCACACAGGGCCTGTCTGCCATCCACCCGTGTCCCGTGGAACATGGTGCCTTTGCCTGGTCTGCGGCTGCCTGGGACTGGAGTCAAGCTGGCAGGAGTGGGAATGTGGAGAAAGAGATGCCTGAAATGTGTTCCTCAGCCTGTGTGCAGAGCACCTGCACCTCCTGGCAGGAAAGGTCCAGTCTTTGAAAGCACCCCCTCGGGGTGGTTCTCTCAGAGCCCCCCAGGGTTTGACAGGAGGAGGCTCTGGAGGGCTCCAGTCCAGTCTCTGATTCACAGCAGGACTGTTGCCAACACTCAGTCAGGGTTATTGTGGCTTTGTCTACCTGAGGCTTGAAACCCTCCAAAAAAGAAGATCCCCCACCTCTTCTGCTTGTCTCCACACTGGGGCCCTTCTAGAGTCAACACTGAGTCTTGGAATAAACACCCCAAATCTTGGCCACAAATTGCAGTCTCTGCTTTCCTACCAGGGGAAGGGAAATCTTTCTCCTGCGCTGCAAAGTGCTTTTGGTGGGGGATCCAGTGCCTGTTTCACTGCCACAGCCATGAATGTACCTCTCCTCTCATGTCAGAAGGGTTTATGCACATAGTGATGCTTAGAACAGCTTTTCCCCACCTTTTAGCCAGAGTTTGTCTCTGGATCTGCCTGGGGAGGACTGTCATTCCTTCAGCAGGGACAGAGGGACAGAATTCTCCTGTCAGAACCCTATGCTTCTGCCCAGGGATGGAGCTCCTGGAGCTGCTGGAGTTGCTGGAGCCTGGTACCAACACAGCTCTCACGGCAGCTGGATCCAGGGAGACCCTCTCAGGGTCTGGTGCACAAACCAAGTCTGTTGTTCCCCTAGAAATCTGACAATTGGATATTTGGGTTTGTTGGTTCATAGGATGAATCCAAGCTACAGAGCTTCTCCGGTCCACATGTTTTTCTGGGAGGGTCTGGATCTGAAGCCGGCTGCCCTGACGCTCAGGTCCAGGGAATTCCTGGGAACGCTGACTTCACGCTACTCCTCTTGCTGCTCTGTCCTGCAGCCAAAACCCAGGCCAGCCATGGGAGCTGAGCTTCTCATGGAGTGGTGAGTGGAGACCTGGGGCTTGCAGGCTCTGCAGGTTCTTGGGTGGCTGCCCGTGCCCCAGGCAGCTGCTCGGGAGGCGAAGGATTGCCAGGCAGCAGGTCTGGCAGTTTCCTGGCAGTGTTTAACTGCAATCAAATCGTCTCCACAAAACATCTTGATGAGCCAGCACATTCCAATGGAGAAATGTCTTGTCTAAATGTTTCTGACCAACTCTCGTGCGGCGGCTTTCTCACTTTTCCTCCTGGCTGTGTTTCTGAAGGAGAAAGAACTTCAAAGGCACAGCCTTGGCTAGGGGTACTGTAGGTGTGACTGTGCCGTCTTAGTCCAGGTCCAGACTCTTCCCCTGGGATCTGGTGGGACTCAGAAGAACCCTACCAGTGCCGGGCTGCCTGAGGAGCCCCAACTGGACACAGAGGAGCAGGGCATGTGTGCCTCATTAGTCAAGGAGCCCCACCAGCCTTGCTTTCAGTGGAGGGCTGCGTGGTCCAAAGCCCAAGAAGCCCTGAGGTTGGACTTGGTGTGTGTGTTGTCATGACCGAAGGGAGCTGAGGTAATGCTCAGCAGCAGGTGAGAGCCAACCTTGAGGAGTGTTGAACAAGATGCCCTGTCCACAGAAAGACAAGCGCCAGCTTTTGGTGCCAGGGTATTCTCTGGTGGAGGGTGTAAACCTGTTCCCAGCCTCCCACTGCAGCAACAGCTCCTCTGCATCCACATTAGAGGGACTTGGATTTTCCTCCTCTACTGAGGGTCCTAATAGTCCCCAAGCTCCTGCTGCTTCTTTAGAGATGTCCCTCACCTCTTGTCACTCCTGGCACGAGCAAGGCAGGGTGCCGTGATGCCTGGAGGCTGTTGTAGCAGTTGTCCCTCACCTCAGGGAGAGGTCATCCCACCCACACCAACCAGGCTGAGGAGCAGAAGACCCCCTTGAACTCTCCGAAGGCACCTCTCAGCCCTTTGGCATCGCCGGCAAGGGGGAGCTGGACAGGATGGGAGATGTCACTACATGGAGGGCAGGTCCACGGGGGTGACCAGAGGGGCACACGCTGCTGTGGGGCACTGAGGCTCAGCGGGAACACATCGAGGCTGAGCAGGAACACAGTGTGTGCTCACGGGCAGCATGTGCCTGGCAGGGCGTGCACACATGTGCCGCCACGCCGCTCCGGCCATGGGCGTTGTTGTGCTGCTCCGCGCCGGCCAACATGTGGTTTGTGTTTAGAGTGTGTGTCTGGTGGTGCTTTGCAAATGAGGTGCACTCGGCGACGTGTGTGTTCACTCTGGCCCAGCCCGGCTGCTGGTGCTGTGTTCCTTGGCTTTTGTGGAGTGGGGCGTGTGTTCAGCATGGGGATGGGGAGGGGAGTGGTGCACCTCTGTGTGCCCAGCCTGCCACAGGACCCCTTCTCATTTTGGGCGTGCATTTGAGCCTGAAAACCATTTCCCCCACGTGGCTGCCATTCCGAGGACAGCGGTCCTGGCTCCCCACCCCGAGCTGACCCCGACCGGGACGTGTGAGGTGGGGAGGCACTGCCCTGATACCCCCCAGTGTGCTGCGCTCCTCAGGAAGCTGATGAAGTGCGATGTTTTGGGGGCTGGTGGCTGCAGCCTCTCCCTCCACAGCACGCTTTCTGTGTGTGAGACCTGAGCAAAAACACCTGGAGCCAATTCCCAGCCCGGCAGGAAAACGGGGCATCCGAGGTCTCACTCCATAAATGTGTGGTGGCTGTGTTTGCTTGCCCCGGAGGAGGAAGGAAGGGTGGTCCAGTGGGCTGGCTGGCTGGTCCAGGGATGCTTGGAGATGGATGAAGGGTGGTGAGGGTTCCCACGGGGCATCTCAGCGCCACACCTGGAGATGGGTGGCACTTGGACAGACACCTCCAGGCTGGGAATTGAGCATCCAGCTCACGGCTTTATAGCGCTCAGGAGAGGCAGAAATGCTGTCTCCATGGTGGTGAAGCTGCTTTCCAGCACTGGCGAAAGTTCAGCCATCCCGAGCCCGAGCTGAGGGAAGGCAAGGGGAGAGAGCGGGAGAAGGGGCGGAAACCCTGGAAAAAGGCCCCCAGCTCTCCTGCAAGCTGCAGGGAGGCAGCAGGGTCAAACCCTCCCCACTCCCTGCATTTGGGGCATGGTAAGGCAGCCCTGAGGCATCAGCCACTGACACAGCATAACACTCTCTTCTCCAGGGCCAGGGCAGGTTGACAGCATGGGGACACAGCACCTGGTGTAGGCAAGCAGGGGCGACCTGTCATCAAGAGGAAACCTTGCTCTGGCTGCAGCAGTCAGGGAATCCACCAGCTCCTTGTGCCTGGCTCAGGAGGGAGAATGAGGCTGTAGCATCTTCTCTGCTTCCCAACCAGGTCTGGGTGGCATCGAGGTGTTCTCCTCCTGACTCAGACAGCAGGGAGGCTTCGAGAGAGCAAACCTGGCAGATGGTGGACAATTCATCCCAGCACAGCTCAGTGAGGCCAGGGACAGGCTCCAGAGGAGCACAGAGAGTGCCCGAGGAGCTGAAGGCTGCACTTGTGTAAAAACATGAGCAATGGTGAAAGCAGCAGAACGTGGGAGGGATGGTGGTGCAGAGCAGCTTCAGAAACAGCTAAGGATGGAGAGACAGTCTGGCAGTCAACATCCGAGTTTTATTCCTAGTTAAATAACAGAGCACGTTGGAAGAGAGAAAGTCATTAAGTGTCAAGAGCCAGATTCCGAGGAGCTCAGTGCCAGGTTTCCCAGAGCTCAGCACCACAGCCGGGGCCAGGCTTTCCAAAAAGCCAGCTTCCATTCGGAGCTGCCACAGTGGCCAGGCATGCAATAGGGCTGGCTGGGGCTCCCAGGAGACATGTCTGGATGGCTTTGAGAAGGAGGAGAGTTCCTGACCTGCTTGGCTCTTGTCCAAAGTGCCTGACTGAGGGGATGGTCCTGTGGCCAAAGGGATGCTTCCCAGCACCCACCCTGCAAGGTGCACCACGTGGTCTCTGCTGGGTGAGAGGAGTCACCTGGAGGGCTGGGGTGGATTCAGCCCCTCGTGGGACTGACTGAGGCTTTTCAAGCAGAAGACTGACAAATTGTGGGTTTTCAGCTTCCTGTGGGAATTTCTAAGTGAATAATCATTGTGAACATCATGAAAAGCATTTTAATAGTCAGAGAATACCATCTGGATGTTCACAAACAAAGGCGATATAAATCCACGACTGACAGCATACTGAACTCACTGCTTTTATAAGTAAAAGTATTTCCAAATTGTTTCCCAAATTATTTAAGCAAATCTTTCCTCTAAGAAAACTCAGAAAAGATCCTAACATAGGCAAACTGAGCACAACAAGACTTTATACAGATTAAAGCTTGGATCAGATGTAATCAAATTACATCCCCCGTGTACAAATGCAGTCCGTGTTTGGAGATAAGAGGAATCCCAAACACTTTTGCAATGGGAGGAATAAATCTGGAAGTGCCAAAAGGGAACTGGAGGAGAGGAGAGGAATAACTCAAACTAATTTTTGTGGGTGTGAAGGCCTTGAATGACGGTGATTAGCACTGTGGGGGTTGTTTGAGAGCGGACAAGAGGGATGTGCCGGGTCTGGTGGCAGCTGCCTCTGATGTACTTGCAGTGGGGGACCCTGGGAGGGGTGTGGGAGGGATGCTGGAAGGGAAATTAGGAAGAGGAGAAGCTTGTCAGGCACAAGGCTGCTTTGCAGGGAGGAGAGAGGTGCTAACAACCCAGCTGGGTGCTGGCTCCAAGGTGATGTACCATGCTGGAGAGGAGATGGAGAGAAGTCTAAGGAAGAGAAGCTGGCATGTGGTTGTCTCCAGCAGCAGGGATAGACCTTTCCACCCACAGGCTTTGGGTCAGAGGTGCACAGACCAGCATGAGTTGGGCTGAATGGGGTCGACTCCCAGATTGTCCTGAATGGTGACATGCACAGGACTGCTGCTTTCCTGGACAAAGCCCCTGGAAATCAGGCAGCAGCACAGATCCTGACCTCGGTGGCCTTAACGTCCTGGAGAGCACGTCTTCAGAGCCCAAGGCAGTCGCTGAGCCAAGGGCTTTGCTCAGCGTGGGCCTCTGCGGAGAGGAACTGGGAATGGAAGCAGTGATCCAGAGCCAGTGGAGGCCACACCGACAGCAGAGCAACCCCAGACACGTTGGAGACAGAAAATGTCCAAACCAGGCCGTGAGCTGGCCACCAGTGGGCAAGGATGGCCACCAGAAAGAGGGTTGCTCCCGCAGCACCCGGACGGCCGTAGCTGGCACATGGCTCTCTGACTGACTGTAGCCTGAGGACAACTGTGGCTCTGTCACTCTCAGACCCCTGGCCAGACTTCTGGATCCTGGCAGATGATACAGAAACATCTGCTTTTGCTGGCTTTTCCTGATCCAGCTCTTGCAGCGATGGTTGAGAGTCCCCCAGCCAACTGAAAGCTTCGAATTGTGTGTGAGGGCTCCAAAAACACTCAGAGCATGGCATGTGCCTGAAGATATGCCCTTATAAATATGGGACAAATCTGTCTTGCCTTCCATGCAGGAATACCACCTCTCTGCTCACTGGTGAAGTCTTGGCTTGAAAGTGGGCAGATCCCGACCCCACTGAGGCACTGAGCACTCCTCCTCCTCCTGACCTCAAAGCAGAGGACACCCCACTGTTCAAGGGGACAATGAAACCCAGTTTCTGGATTTCATCTGAATTCACCTTGTCCTGTGGTGCTGGGCAGTCTTCTGAACTAAAAAGTATCGTGTTTTACTTGGCACTGTTTCAGGCCAAGTTCTGAATCGAAATGGGTTTGGAAGCGAAGTAGTTGATCTCAGAAACAGGAAATCAAATCCGATCTCTCCTCCGTGACAGGATGACTAATTGTGACAGGACACCTACTGACAGCTGGATACCTCTTCCACCAGAGCCTCTCTGCTGGGATCAGCCTTTTCTCCTTGCCCTGGATGCACCTCTCATTTCCAAGATGAGCTCTGCCAAGAGACCTCAGGTCAGGAGCACAGGAGGAGGACATGACGTGGGGTCACTTGGTTCTGCTGCCTCTTGGCTCCCGATCCGTCCCAGCTCCCCACCTTGTGCCAGGGTTTTCTGCCTCCATGGGGCTTGGAGGCAGCTCCAAGAGCTTTGCAGGTTTCCAGTGCTGTGCCTTGAGTTTCTCCTTGGAAGCACTGATCGTACGTGCCTTGTGCTCAGCCCGTGGGCTCTGGGCGATCTCGAGGTTGGACTGAGAACACGTTCGGACTCTTTGGATGGATCGGAAAGATCCCAGATGCAGGAATGAAGTGTTTGCCCAGACATGCTGCTGGGGGCAGGCTGCCCCACACCAAATAGGCTGCCAGCTTGGGGAGTGCCATGTCCTTGCCTCCCCTAAAGCATCACTTCTGTAGGTCCCAGCAATGAGACCAATGACCAGAGAGCTCCTGCCTGGATAAATGGGACAAGGGGTGATGTCAGGGATGGGGTAGGGGAGAAGCTGCCTGTTTCCTTCCAGTGCCTTTGCTAACATGCCCCTAAACCTTCTTGTGGCCAGAAAAAGCATTAGTCACCATTACAAAGTCAGGATGAGCAAACAGAAATAACAAGTGCGTTTGTCTAGAGCACGTCCATGCCAGGCAAAATATTGTGGCCGGGACTGTTCTGTGCTTGTTCTTTGGAAGAGAGGGGGGAACTTGCTCAGCTGGCACAAAGGGCAGGGGCTGTGTATGTTGCCCCAACAGCTGGCCAGCTGTGTGGGTGATTGCTGGAGCTGGCCCTGCTCAAGGCCTTCACAGGTCTGCAGCGATGGACAGACCTGGCAGAGGGGCTGATGAAGTGGTTTGGCTCCTGTGGGTGCAGTGAGATGGAGAAGGACTTAGGGAGGCAATGCCATGACCTCCTGGCCATCAGGGGCTCTCTGGGCTAGCTCATGGCCAACCACTAGTGGACATTTTAGAGGGGACTGCTGCTCTGTATCTCCTCCATCCCACATCAGCCCTGTCCATGATGCCAGCAGCCTCTCCCAGGAGAGAGGAGAGACGCCAGGCTGGCTGTGAGGAACCAGGCAGTCCACCGTGCTGGGACACTCCTGCCCTCAGAGAACACGGCCCATCCACCTGCTTCAGCATCATCTCAGACAAGCAGAGGTTCGGAGCAGGACAAGCAGGACCTGCAGAGGATGGTCTGAAGTCAGGACTGGGAAGGAGAGCAGTGAGGATACGTCCGGATGCTGATGACGGGGGTGGCTGCAGACGGTATCTTAACAATGTGCTGGCACGGAGCAGGGGCCAGTCTGAAGTCAAACACAGGGAACATTTCTACCAGACGGGACAATTACACACTGGAGCTGCCTGCCAGTGAGGCCCCATCACGAGTGGAACAGATCCCATAAGATACTTCTAAGTTTAGAGTAGAGGAGCCCTCTCCAACAGGGGAGGATGTGAGACTGGAGCGCTAAATCCCGCCCGTCGCCGCCAAACCGCACTCCCCGGAGAAGCACACACGAACCACTCTTGCAACACTCCAGCTACGGCTGAGACACACATTCCAGCTGAAACCCCTATTTTCAGTTGTTTATACATCGCTCAGAAAATATCTTTTTGGATTGAATTTGTTCATGCTTGATCTCAGCCCAAAGAAACCAGAGAATTATTTGGGGATGGTTTGAACAAAATCTGTTCAGCTGTTTCTGTGTTATGTAAGCATCAGAATAAATATGTTTTCCTATTTTCAAACGTTTTTCTCATCCTCACTCGCTGTCAGATAGCTCAAAATCAGCTTCATGACTTGGAAGTGCTGTACTTAGCCCATGCCTGGCTCTCAGTGAGGGACTAGCCTGTTCATCAGCCAGACAAACCCTCCTCAGGGAGCGAGGAAACCAGAAGGGACTACAGCTCTTCCATGTGGTGCTCAGTATCCATAGAGGTGATCTCCAGGGGCATTGGATCACCAGCTGGACACCTTCTGAGAGTGCTTTTCAAGAAGGGATTGGTCAGTGGCAGCTGAGGGTTAAATAAATAGATATTGAACAAGGATGTGGAAAAGAACTGTGAGTGTTTGTGCGAAAGGGAGGTGAGCCCTGTGCTGTGCACAGACCATGCAGCAAGAAGAGGGCTCAGCTCAGCTCAGGGCCCACCTACAGCTCCATGTTTGTGCTGGAGCTGCTCCCTGCTTTTCTTTGAGCTGTACCCATGCTCGGTGGTTGGTAGATTGTGTTTTCAGTAGAGGAGAAGTGAAGGAGAAGAGATCACAGTCTTGGAGACACTCTTTCACTCCAAGATTGTGCCCAGATACAGAGAAGTGATGGGTTATGGGCATTGCAGAAGGAAGGCCAGTCCTTGGTGAGGTGGAAGAGTCAGAAGTTGGGAATCCTTTGTGCCAATGTAGGTTGGGGGTAGAGGTGTTGGAGGTAAATGCAGAAATGTCCTCAAAATACAGCTCCAAGGCTGGAGAAAGATCATTGTCCAAGTTTTAGGGGCCCACACTAAGTCAGTGGAGAGGTGATGCCTTGACCCAGATCCACGTGCATACAGGAATTCCCCTTGGATAAAGGGATGAAGAGGCAACATTCGCTCCCATAATGTGTTCTGCAGGAATGAGGGTCTCCAAGACACTTGGGTGCTCGTCTCTTCCCAGCATTAAGAGGAGGTAAACACCTGAATGCCTGGCAGAAGCTGGGGTGTCATTCCTCATCCAGCGCCTACAGAAACCCAGGGAAGTCTGTCCAAGTGATTCTTAACTCGGGGCAGTTGTTCAAGGAATGACATTCATGCAACTACAGACAAAGTGCTATAGCAACAAACCCGAGCTGCCAGGAACAGACACTCCAGCATCGGGTCAATGTTTTGTGGAGAAACCATGGGAAAAATGAGAAGGATCGTTGTGAGCTGGAGACGGGGAATTTTCAAGAGAATCAGGAAGCTGATAAAAATGCCCTAAGCAGAAAAGGAATTAAATTAAAGGTCTTCAGCTGAATGTGGAGGCTGCTTCAGCATCTGTACAAGTCACTAAGGGCTCACAAAGTTTGAGTGAAGAAAGAGGGCAGGAACAAGAATCTCTTCAGGCCTGTCAGCTGGGAAAAGGCTCTGAAACCACGAGCAGGGGAAAAAAAGGATATCAGGGCAATTCCAGAAACATATTGACTTTGACTTAAGTCCCCAGCCCAGGCACTAGAGGAGCAGGGAGAGGCATCCATAGCCAAAGGGAGACCTCAGTGCCTCCCAGGGAAGACGACATGCATCCTGGATCTAGTGCGAGCTCGAGATGGCTCCTTGGAGCAGTGACATCACTTAGACCCACATGAGGGTCTGATCCCCTCTGAAAAATTCCAGCACCTCTGGTCTGTTTGCACTGGTGAGGAACCAGCATCTCCAGGGCCCTGGGGCAGGAGGAATGGTTTAACTCGAGAGGGAGAGTTGAGCACTGGCCAGGACTGAAGTGAAATCGTAACCTCTGCCTCCTTCCTCGTTCCGCTGGAAGATCCTGTCAATGGCTTCAGCAGTAGGAAAGGATGCGTGAACACCCCCAGATTTGCTTTAGGGCAGCAGAGGCACCTGGAAACCCAGCTTATGTCTTTCTTGACAGTTCAACTTACCTGGGGTGACTCTGCACTGGAGCAGATAAGAAGTGCTTCCATTATAAGCAGGGAGAAGTAAGTCCTTAAGCCATCCCAGATGTTTGCAAAGCAGACGTACATCTCAGTCCTGAGGTAGCAGAGGAAAAAGCGCTGGAACAAAATGATACCTTAAAACAGAAACCGCCAGATCCATGTGGTAGAGCCGAGAGCGCTCAGGGAGACAAAGAATGTAGCAGCTGCTCTGTCTACTGAAGGAGGCAATTTAACATGGAAGCTACTGCTTTCCAGAAGTCTGGAGTGAAGCAAATGTTGCACTGGTCTGCAAAAAACAGCAGCAGAAGTGGTCCTGGGAATAGTCCGGCAGCTCTTTTTGCAGGGAAATGCACTGGGAGGAACAGTCGCTGAGGTGCAGACGGAGCCAGTTGGAGGCACCTTAGGGTCCCACTGTCTTGTAGACAAGCTGGACTGGTGGGACAATGGTCACCTCATGAAGGTCAACAAAGGGAGATACCAAGTCCTGAGTCTGGGATGGAGCAACCCCACGTGTCAGGAGCGCCTGGAGACCAACCACCGAGGTGCATTAGCTGTGCAGAGAAGAACATGGAGAGTGGGAAGAGAAGCTGATCGTGAATCAGTACTGCGCTTTTCCAGCGAGGAAAGCCAACTGGTTTGGGCTGTGCTAGCCAGACATCCACAGCCAACATCTGGAGGGAAGATGTAGAAGAAGAGACTGAGAGAGCTGAGGTCGTTCAGCCTGGAAAAGAGAGGTCAAAAGGGGAATCTGATTGTGTTTTCCTCTGCCTAAAGGGAAGCTGTAGGTAGGACAGAGCCAGATTCTCCTCAGGAGTGAACAGTGAGGGGAAATAGGGCAACAAGCAGAAGTTGCAAATAAGGAAGTTACCACCAGGCACGAAAAAATGCGTTGTGCACCCCTGGCACAGGGGCCACATCAGGTTGCTCATGGACAAGGCCTTGAGCAAATGGGTTTGGTTTTGGAGTTAGACCTGCTCTGAGCACGACTGGACTGAAGACTTCAGATGCTTCTGCAAAAAGATCAAGGAAAATAATTTCTCAGCCTGTAACACAGCCTTGAACAGGTTGGCAGAGCCACGGATGGAGAAACCCAACAGGGTTTTCCCTGTGGTTTGGTGGTGCCATGGGAGAACACCCAAAATTCCTGTCAGACTCTGGAGAAGTGTCTCTGTGTTTGATGAGGATGGGACAGCAAGTGCTCTGCTCCATCTGCGGAGTGGTGGGCTGCCGACTGGGAGGACCATCAGAGCCCCTGCCCCTGGGAAGCCCACAGTGGTGCTGCCTTCTTCGTGTTTAAATTCCCCAAAGTCCACAGTCTGCAGATAGAGTTTCAGAAGATGCTCCAGCCTGGGAAGAAGAAGGAGGGATATGGTCACTGTGCTTGCTCTGCTCAGCATATGCTCAGTGTACAGACAGAGGCTGAGGAGCACTTGGCACCTCTTGGCAGCGCAGAATAATCTCTCCACTGAGTGACACCTTCAGGCCTCTTTCCCCATGCTCAAATTTCTCTACTTCTTGGGCAAGGTTTCCACGCCATCCTCTTTCCATTGCAACCCTGGAGAGGAGCAGGGCACCCCCAGCTTCTGAGTTGCTGGTTGATCTGCACAAGTTGCGTTGGCGATGCCCTCACTCCCTTTTGGTGACCGGGATGGCACAAAATCCTTGCAAACACCTCACATGTTAACTGTTGCTGGCCTTATCTTTGGTATCAAGGCCATATTTTTCTCCTCATTCCAGGAAGGACAAGTTTTAATAGGCCCAGAATTGGAAACAGCTCCCGTTGCTTTCCATGCTTCGCACACGGTTTTCATGTGGGGAGTTGTTTACCACAGCTATGCAAGCGGAGGAAGAGGGCTGGGGTGAGAGTCCTGGCCTTGGGGCACAGCACGGCCCTGCACATCCTCCCTGGCCCCTGCATCCAGCCCACGCATCCCGAGGCTGCTCCACCCCAGAGAGACACAAGTGAGCAGAGAGAGAGAGGGAAATGTGCTGCTTCCCTGGCCAGAGGGGACAGGAGCTCCTGTCCTTGGATCTGGTTGCAAACCAGTGACAGTCACCAGGTCAGCACAGTGTTCCTGTTCCCCTGATATTCTCATCACGTGGTGTGACTCTTGGGGATGGGCCTGTGAGGGTTGGACTGATGATCCTTGGGGCTCCCTTCCAGCTCAGTACATCCTGGGATTCTGTGAAAGTCCCACACTGAGAGCAGTGTGGGACAGGGAATGTGGAAGGGACATGTCTGTCCTGTGCATGGTGGCCACATAAAGGATGGGCTGTAGGGCTGGGCATGGGCGGTGGAAAGGGGTCAGGGACGTGGTGGCAGGAGTGGTGGCACACTCAGGGGGTGTCCCCCCTTTACACAGAGTCTCTTACCCATCCTGGGGGCTACATGGGGCACCAAGAGGCACAGGGAGGACTCGTGGATATCCACTGCCATGTGGGAACATGGCCTAATTAAGGATGCACAGAGATGATGGTGTTGAGAGGCTGCTGGAATGAGACACGGTGGGGGATGTGTCTGAGCAATGGAAACCAGAGCTTCTTCAGCCTGGTGAGCCTGGGGAGACTGAGGTGGCACAACCACCAAACTGACCACAGACTGAGGCCCCTGAGGAGCTGAAAAGGTGGTAAAGCCAGACTCTCCGCAAAGGGGCCCAGAACAAGAAAAGCAATGGAAGCAAGCCGTGACAAAACCAGCTCCTGACCGAGGATGATAATTCCCATCCTGAGAGTGATGCAGGAAGACAGGGCCCATGTGCTGTGGCAGCAGGTGGAAGGGGCAATGAAGTTCGTGACAGCCATGGAAAACTGTCCTGGCTTTAGAGGGAGAGAAGGTGGCTGTGGATGAAAGCTGCCTGAGCACATGGCTGGTCTTCGCACGGGCAGAAACAAATGTTAACTGCCCATGAATAATCTGGTGTGGAAAAGCAAGTCCATAATCCTCTAGTGTCCTGGAGCTTTTCCTTAGGGAAAAGTCCAGGCAAGAGTAGGTGGCGCATATGAAAATTGCCAAGTGAGGAATCACAGAATCATGGAATATCCTGAGTTGGAAGGGTCTCATCAGGGTCATCGAGTCTGACTCCTGGCCCTGCACAGGACACTCCAAGTGTGCCTGAGAGTGTTGTCCAAAGGCTTCTTGAGCTCAGACAGGCTGTGACTATTCCCTGGGGAGCTCAACCAAGAGCTCAACCAAGGAAGTGGTGGAGGGACTCAAGCCCACCTTGGTCCTGCGTTCCCATGACCATAGAGCTGAACTGGATGTGACCAAAGGGCACGCTGACCCCTGCTCTGACCATGGAGTGGGCCCTGAAGTACCCAGAGGTACAGGGCCCACTGGTGACGAGGAGGAGCCCTCCTGGTGTGCTGGCCAAGCCCTCCTCGTGCAGCCCGGCCTGCGCTGTCTCACTTGCAGGAGCAGCACAGTGCTGACCCGGATTCACGGCTGCAGCCAGGCCTGCCAAGTCCCAGATCTGCTCTGTGGGTGTCTCTGCCCGACCCTGTCCAGAAGGTGCCACAGTGTCCCAGCTGTGGAGGGACATCCATCCTTCAGACACATTTCCCACCCACCTCTCACCTTGAGCTCTACAGACAGAACTCTGCAGTTCTCCCCAGACTGTTTCCCTTCATGGATCCACTCCTAGTGTGGTTTGTCCAACTCTCCCCCAGCATCATTCCCCTGCCTGTATCCTGCCCATCCACACTTGTTTCTATGACCACAGGCTGCATTCAACCTTCCTGGAGTGGTGGGTCTTCACTTGTGAATGTGTCCAAAGTCCTGTTTGTGGAGGATCTCAATCCTTCCTGCCATGGGCCAGGTTTCTCCCAAGCCCCGACCTGGTCACCAGCTCCACAGGGAGATCCTGGGGCACTGTTCCAAACTCCGGAGCTGAATGCTGCTCTCCTGATGTCCACCTGCACCTGGCAGATGAGCAAAGGTGGACATGGAGGGGAGGAATGGGCCAAACCCCTCGGGTACTCTTTACCTGTGAATTTTGGCTTTGTGGGTTACATCTGCAGAGCTTGTAGAAGGCTGGGCCAGGCTGACCCGGTGCTCTGAGTGGGCTGCTAGTCCCCTGGGTGCTGACAGCCTGCAGACTGTGGGCGGGCTGTGACAGGGCTGCTCCCTCGCTCCCAGGACAGGCTGTGCTGGGGTGTAGAGAGGGGGTGTGTTTGCAGCAGGATCTGAGACCTGGTGAGACTCTGTGTGGCTGAATTAGGGTTTTGGAACAGCCTCCCTGTTTCCCCCACACACACACATCCTCCTTCCACCTGCAGCACACCCAGGGATGGGGAGGGATCTGCCTCCTGCAATGGGATGCTCTTCTCCCTTCTGCCATCCTGAATTTGTCACAGTGACTCTCTGCCAGCCCCTCCAGCCAGCTCTGCTCCAGGGAGGGCTCTCCAGGGTGGGCAGCACCTGCAGAGCCCCTGTGTCCTTGAAGGGGGTGTTGATCTGCCCCTTCTCCTCGTCTGCAGGAGAGATCAGACTGTATCAGGGCAGGGCTTTGTGCACAACCTCGTGGGGACCATCTTGGACGTGCCAAGCTTCTCCCTGACTCCTACACTGGGCAGTGCTCCCGGGTCAGTGCTCAGGGACACCAGCCTGGGAGGTTTTGGGGGCTCCAGGATTCCTGAGGGTTTGGAGGAGGCTGGTGGAGATGGGGGGGATGAAAAGACCTGCCATGGTGGGGTAGTGCTGATGGATCAGATGAAGCAAAGGGCAGTGGGCTGATGACTCCATGACCGTGCCTGTGGGTCTCAGCCTCCTGGACCCTGCAAGGACCAGAAGACAAGGGGACTCCACCAGATGGGCCTCATGTCCTCAGTGCTGGGCTGGGCAGGTGAGCACGCCTTGGAGGACACTGAGGAATGGCCAGAGCTTTTGGCAGCCCTTCCACAGCCAGAACAATGGCTGACGTCATCTTTTAGTTAAGAGGGAGAGGGGAAAAAAAATCTGTGACCAGAAGGACTGTAGCCCTGGGAGAGGCAGTGTTTATTTTTCCTGCCTGCTGGTTCCTCTCGAGCTCCCCCCCAGCCCTGGCTGTGGCACAGCACATTCCTCTGCTGTGATCTCCTCCGTCCCATGCAACAGCACATTCCTCCCTTCGATCCGTTCTGCAGCCACTACCTTGTAGACCCTGCTCTGACCACCCTGGCCTGGCTGGTGTGGAGGGGACAGTGACCACTTCTCCTGGGTGGACACTCTGCTTTGCACCATCTCTGGAGCTCAGGTTTGGACACTGTGGCATGTGCTGTCTTGCTCGTGGTCTGAGTCCAGCTCCCCTAGTGCACAGGTGTCTGTCCAGGTGCTGGTCTGTCCATCCCCGCAGGGCTGAGTGTCCAGGAGGGATGGGTTGAGCCTCACCATGTCTCCTCCCAGCAGCCTCTCTCAACACCATCATCTCTGTGCATCCTCAAAGCATTCCAACGTGGCATGGGGAGTCCATAAGTCCTCCCTGTTCCTCTTTCTCCCCCAGCATAGGTAAGGGACTCTGTATAAAGGGTGGGACACCCCCAGAGTGTGCCACTACTCCTGCCACCATGTCCCCAGCCCACCTGTGTGGTTCCCTCTGCTGCTATGGCCCGGGGTGCTTGTCCCCATGGCCAATGCACTGAACCAGCAGGATGTGCCAAGCTTCCAGGTGGAGATTCCCACCTGGGGACGTGGGATCATGGGGTGCCAAGCATGGCTTGCTCTCTTCCCACACTGGGTGGAGCAAGACCAGCCCGGGCTTGGGGTCATCCCTTTGTATCCCAAACAGGCAAGAAGGAAGGTGTCTGCCAAATCCCGTGAGCAGGGGAAGATGGGCTAACACCTCGCAGGGCTGAGTTCATGGGGCTGGCAGCAGCTCCCCGTGCTGGGGTTACCCCAGGCAGGGCAGGGCAGCCAGGAGGGCTCGGCCACACGTGAGTGCTGCAGCCCCTCACCCCGGGGTCATTCTCCCTCCTGGCCAGAGCTGATGTGGGGTTGAGAAGGCTGGGCCGTGAGTGCTGGTGCATCCAGCATGTCCAGCACACCCGGCCCTTGCATTCCTGTTGGCCTCCCTGGGTTTGCTGGAAATACACTGGCCTGGCTGCCTGGTTTGTAGCATTTTCTCAGTGCAATCAGCCAAAATGAGGTGTTACCTTCTCCCAGGACTTCCCCTTTTGCTTAGCCCAAAGCCCCCTCCCATGACTTTGTCCTATACCCCACCACAGAGGTGACCAGCAGTGTCCCTGTGCAGCCCACTAGGATGTCTGAGAAGCGGGAAAGCTGCTTCCTCCTGCTTTTTTTTTAACCTGTGCCAACTCTGCCTTGCTCCTTCTCGTGCTGGGGGATGCATAGGAGAGAGCTGGGGATGGGGCTGGGGAGTGTTATGGGGGGCATTGCAGGCTTTGGGGTCTGGGCTGGACCAAAGGGGTTGAATGGGGCCACATGTGCCCCATTTCCTGCCAGACTGGGCTAAACCAGGGTTAACCAGCAGGGCAGCTGGGAGCTGCCACATGCCAAGAATGTTTCCAGACTTGGGAAGGGCTGGACATGAATCACCCTCTCCCTCTGCCAGATGCTGTGTGCAGGCTGGGCTCTGCACTCTGCAGGTCCTGCAGAGAGTTTGGGGACCCCTGTGCAAACCAGGGGTCTACCAACCCCATCAGCATCACCTGCTCAGGTGGCTCCTGCCTGATTTTGTGGCTCCCAGTGAGTCCCAGCTGGATCTGGGACCTAGAACCCATTTCTCTGCTTCAGGCACTGTTGGGGAAGCCCACGTGTGGACGTTTGTTGCTCCTCCCACGCTGTTCCAGCTCTTTGTCTCCACCACTTGTGTGAGCCTGGATTTCCAGAAGTTGCAAATTAGTCTCTGGAGATGTCCTGCTTTGCAGGTTGGCACCGCAGTACCATGGTTGGTACCATGACCCTGCTCGGCCCAGTGCTGCCTGTTTGACTGCCCATCTTGCTGCCCCAGTGCCCAGCAGGGTGGGGGATCCTCTCTCTCCACCTCTGATTGACACCAGCGTGGTTCTGCTATGATCCCAGGGAAACCCAGCAGCTTGGGAGAGGGGGACCCACAGCCTTCCTGGAGGGGAGTTCAGCAGCCAGGGGTGCTCCTTCCCATGCCCAGCACTGCTGGGGTCCTGCACTGGCTGCCCAGCAAGGTAGGTTGCTGGTTCCACGTCTGAGGGTGCTCAAGCCCCTCAGTGCATCCTGTATCCAAGCTGGTGCTGCAGCCTTGGGAAGACAGGCAATCCATACCTGCTGAAATCCCATGACAGCATTGGGACCAGAGTCTCCCCACAACCTCTGCCCCTTGCAGATCCTTCAGAGCAATAGCAGGAGGGGCCAGAATGAGGCTACCTTGGACTTCTTGGCAACCAGGAGTCCCTGCAGCTCCTGGTGCACAGATGTCTCCAATTCACCTGCTCACCACTTGCAGCAAGGCAGAGAAAGGATCTGAGCACCAGACCGGCCTCAGGGACATCTGTGAGGCAGTGGGGGAACGAAGGAAGGAAAAAATGGGGAAGAAGGGCTTCTGCTGTCCAGCACCGGGCTCCTCTCCTCCCCAGCACCTTGAACCACTTAGGGCTAAAGCCCTGCTCACTCCTTTCCTTTGGAGCATCTCCATCTGCATTTGGAAATAACCGGGTTTCCACATTTGCTGTCTCCTTGCTGGAGCTGGCTGGAAGCACTGTCCCCATGGATGGTGCTGGGGCAAGGGTCCCTGCCTGGGGATGCAGGAATGCTTCCCGTTGGATGCAGCGTCACTTCCCTCGCTGCAACAAGAGCGCAGAGCCCCACGTTGCTGCGGCAGGACACGTGTTCCCAGCGCTGTGTAAACACAACGGTCGGCCCTGCTCGCGGGGCCTGACCCCGCTCCAAGGTTTCTGGGGAAGGATGTAATCTCTGGGGCAGTGTTTTTCCCTTGCTTTCCCAACACTTTCCAAACGAGCTCATCTGAAAGCATTGACTCGAGGGTTTCAAGGAGCTGCACTGAGCACAGCGGCACGCGGCCAGGGCGCGGTGCCTGCGACTCGCCGGCTCGTGGGCCCGAGAAATAAACAATAAACGGGGCAGAGCTCGAAACATCTGGCGGAAAGTAGGAGCATGTTCCACAGCCTGAGTGTCTGAAGGATAAATGGGGCTGGACAGAGTCACAGCTCCTTTCTTGTCTGCCCTGAGAACGGGGCAAGCGTGATATTTACGGGCTTCAGTGATGCTGTGACTGCAACATCTTGGCACCTCCCTTGCACTGGCTTCTTGGGGAATAGTAACACATGTGTGAACAACATGTGCTGGGGCACAACATCCCAGGTCCAAATGGCAGCAGAGACAGGGAGGGAGAAGCTCTGGGGACAGGCTGAGCTCTTACCCGCAAACATGCTTGAGCAGGGCACGCTGTGCTGTGAGGTGAAGAGAAGCTGTGAGTCTTGGAGAGCTGCAGCCACCTGGAGAAGACAGAAAACAGGCAACAAGGAGCCTTGCAAGCAAGTTGGCTTCCCTAGAAGTGGGTATGTAACCCCTGGAGCAAGTATGGGAAGCTCTAGTGAGCTTCTCAGAGATCAGCTCCGTGGCTGGGTCCTGCACCTTCCTTAATTTTATGGGTCTGGACGAAGCAAAAATAAAATAAAAGCAAATCAGGTCTTCAAGCAACCTGTAGCCAAGGAGCAGGACTTGGGATCTGTCACAGAAACACATAAGCCAGTGGTTATGGTGTTCCCTGCCTTGGAGTTAAGTGCATGAGTGGCCCCACTCGTTTCACTGAGGAAGGAGTGTGCACTTAAGTGCTTTGCTGGATGAAGGCCTGGGAGATGGGAGGGCTGAACTCCAAGTGGAGCTGGGCAGGAAAGAGCCTACGCATTTTGCTGCAATGGTTGGGATTTCCAGCCTGGACACAGAGAAGCAGAGCAGGCAGGGTGTGGAAATTCTGCCTCAGAGCCCCAGGCAGGGCAGGGGCTGGAGCCAACGCCTTGGATAGCCCAGCTGGTAGTTCCCAGAGTGCCTGGGATGGGTTGGGGAGCTCTGGCTCTGCAGATCCATGGCCAGATGGTCTTGTCGTGGGGCCATGGTGATGTCCCACCTCTGTGAGTGCCTGTACTGTGCAGCTGGGAAGCTGTGGGTGCCCTTGACCTGTGGTGGTGGCATGTCAGTGCCCAGCAGGGGACACTGCTGCTGACACCGGAGAGGAGGTCCTGGGAGCTGAGGAGGCATCACTGGCCTGGTGAAGGGACAACGTGATTTTGGTGAGGGTGAAAGGAGATGAATCTGGTTCTTGCTGAGGCGCTTTGGAAGTCACCCCATCCCCGCATCCAGAGCGCTTCTTGGAGCTTCAGGAGATGCACCTGAAGCAACACCCCTTGCTTACAATCCCAGATCTGCAGCAGGGTTTTCACATCCCTGCCACAACCTTAAGGAGAGCCTCTGCCTGTTCTGCCAGGAGCACCAGCCCCTTCCCCTTGCTCCTCACCCAGACCCCACCAGTCCTCCAGCTGCTCTAAGGCCATGGACACACACCATGCCAGGAGGGAGATGCCACAGGTGGCTCAGCCCTGTGCCTGCATCTCCCTGGGGGTTTGGCACCCTGTAGCCCTCCTCCTGAACCGCATCTCTGCTCGGATGGTCCAGGAGAGGCCAAGCCACTGCTGTGGCAAGGCTGGGGATGGGCAGGGTATGCCCAGCAGTGACATGGTGCTTGGTGGTGCCTGCTCCTGGCAGGGCTCACCAGGGTTGTCCCTGTGGAAGTGAGTACCCAAAACCATGGAGAGCTCCTCCACAAGAGGTCCACAAACTCCTGAGTCCTCTCCAAGAGGGACTTTGCCTGCGTCTGGACGTTGCCCATGGAAAGCTGGACAACAGCTCCACTGACACATCCACCTTGGCAGGCACTGGGACGGCCATTCCCTGGACATCCACGCGGCCAAGGGATGCTTGAGTGTTTGGGGAGGAGGGAATGGCTTCCTTGCAGCTGGGACTTGGCAGAGGTGAGGTCTCATGCGTGGTGATGATGCTCAGATATCATCTCTGGTGATTTACGGCCGGAGCACACAAGCGCCGGTTTGGGAAGATCCTCATAAATAGCTCCGGCGTGACAGAGGGCCTGCTGGATAATGGAAAATCGAGGGAACAGCCCTCAGCACAGCTCTGTGCAGTATCTGGTGGTTAACCCTCTAGTGACACCTGGGAGGGGCGCACAGATCCTGCTCCAACTCTTCCCTATGGAGTCAGGTCGTTTGGTCCTTCCTCTCCGGGCGTGTCCATAGCTCGTGTCCCACCACACTGACCTCCGGTGGTCGTGCCAGGAGATGCTTTTCTCATGCCTTTCCCATGCTCTGCCCATGCCCTTTCCAGCCCCCTCTATTATCCAACATGGATTTTGCAGCCTCGGAGTGCAATCATTATTGTCTGGAGGCTCTGCCACTTGTTACAAACTTCGTTGAAGAATGGCTTCAGGAGAACTGAGTTTCCCTCTGAATCCAGTCAGAGGAATCATAGAAATCATGGAATGGTTTGGGTTGGAAGGGGACTTCAAGATCATCTCGTTCCACCCCACTGCCATGGGCGGGGACACCTTCCACTAAACTAGGTTGATCCAAGCCCCATCCAACGTGGCCTTGGACAGTTCCAGTCATTGTATTTGTCCTGTTATGTCCTTCTTGAAAGCTTTCTGCTCCGAAGCTAACCTCCTGTTCCCTCCTGCCATTTTGCAGGACTTGCACAGGACCTTGGGAGGTCTCCCTGAGCACTCTACACAGACCTCCTGCACTTCATGGCTGAGCCAGCTCCACAGGCTGACCCTGCACACCCTGGCCAGGACTCATCCAGGTGTTCACAGCCTCGCCACAGGCACTGGATCTTCACCTGAGTTCCTGCTCATGCTGACGAGCCCTGGAGAGATCCTGCCAGGGCTGAGCCAGAGCAAAAAAAGGAAACTGAGGCTTGAGTAATGGAGAAACCCTCAGCCTTCCCCACACTGCTCACCCCTCGGCACAATGCTCCTCCCAGCTTTCTCCCCGCCTTCCCAGTGTGGGCCTGTGGCTGGTGGCCACTGTCTGGGCTCTGCTGTGAGGAAGAGGAAGCCTGGGAGGGGCAGCTGGCAGATCTCCTCTGTGACAAGGGGTATCCAGTGCCCACTGGGCAGGTGCCCAGGCAGCTGGGCTGGGCTGGCGGCGTTGGCTGCGGTGCTGGAGGAGGAACAGATGGGATCCATTAGCAGAGATTATTTAGATATCTCTGAAGGGCTCCGTCACAACCCATTAAACTTAGACAAGCAGACATAATGAGGGCTTAACACAGCCGTCTGAGCAACACGCCTGGCACAGCCCAGCTCCGGTGGAGCCACTCGAGGACAGTGGCATGCAGGGAGAGACCCATCAGATTCCGGGATCGTGGTGTGTCTGGGCAGCCCCAGCGCTGCGGTGTGTGTCTTGTCTGATCCCCCAACGTGTCCCTCCACTCCTGTGCAGCTCTGTTACCTGGCAGCCCTCAGGATGGGGGAATAACTCTGCGTGTGCTTTCCTGCCCCAGCTTCCACCTTTCCTCCCCTCTGGCATCGCCCTTCTGCAGAGAGATGGGAGGGCACCGATGTCCCTGTGCTCTGGCACTGCTCCTGCTCTTGGCCCCATACTGGGCTAACACATGCAGGGAGGGTGTGCATGTTCCCTGTGCTGGACCTAGCTCAGCCAGGCTGGCTCTGGGGACCCCTCCACTCCCTTCTCCATCAGCTCCCTGACAAGCCCAGATGTCTCTGACTGACAGGCAGAGGACGCTGGAGCCAGGAAAGGCAGCTGCCGTTGGCGTCTTGCCACATGGTGCCATTTCCAACGCCTCCATCCCACCAGGGTGACTGGAGCCTGCCCTGCCAGGCTTCCCAGAGCAGCCAGGATGGTGCCGTGGCACGTCAAGCCCTTGCAGCCCTGGTGCTGCTCAGCTTCCTCCTCTCCCATCCCACTGTCCCTGTTTAAGGGATTAACTTTTGCTACTCTGCTTTCCTAAGGCGTGTCCTGTGCTCTGGGAGTGCTGCACTTCAGAGGGAGGTCTCCTATGGCACAGAGGGCTCATTGCCCTCTCTCATGGAGGGTTTGGAGAATGGGCTGTCCCAGGAGGTGGAAGGAGGCCAGGACATTCCCTGGGGATTTCTGCAGAGGAGTGGATTTGTTTTCATTAACTCTGGGACTCAGAGCAGCCTTTAATGTGACAGCTGTTTGTAAACATTAGAGGGAAAAGGCTGGGAGGGGTTGCATGGAGATCCACCACGCCACCAGGACAACTTCCATTGGGCAATGTATCCCCTGAACAAGGACATTGCAGGAGGTGGTGCATCCCTGGAAGTGTCCAAGGCCAGGTTGGATGGGATTTGGAGCAACCTGGGATAGTGGAAGGTATCCCTGTCCAGGGCAGGGGGTGGAACAAGATGGTCTTTAAAGTCCTTCCAACCCAAACCATTCTGTGACTCTGTGGTTCCTACTCCCAGCAGAAAGTCCTGGGCTACCCCAACCCGTGAGGACCACAGACCTTGTCTCCCAGATGCCACAAGGAGTTACCCCCAGAGCATCCTACCTGGAGCTTCCCATATACGGTGCCTGCAAAGCCTGGAGGAGCTGTTTCCCACCAGCACGTGCCTTCTGCCGGCTTTCCCTGTGGGATTTCTGAGGCTTCTCAGGTTTCAGCTGTGGAGTTTTTCTAACCAGATTATCTGTTTCTCAGCCCCTGTGGGTGACAGGCTGCAGTCTGGAGGCAGCTCTCCTGGAATTCAACAACGCTGAACGGGATCTGCAGGGGATGGCTCAGGTATCTGAAGGCATGTCAAGCCTCCACTCAAACATTTGACAGTGTTTTCCATGACCTCATTAGACTGAGGATCATTAAGGCTGAAAGAAGAAGAAACTCAAGCTCCTAACAGGGAATTATGGTTCATTATTTGTCGCCAGCACAGTAGGTAGGTCATGTCTAGCAAGCACAGCTTTTATATGTGCCATTACATGACTGGGTGTCGTAGCCTCTAATAACTCTATTTCTGGATTGCAGTGATGATAATTGAGAGCTGGTGTGTCATTAATTATACAAACCACTCGATGCCAGCACTGGATCATGTCTCTAATTTCTGGAACTACTGTCCTCATTTGTTTTGTTTGACAGCTCCTAGCACTTGAGGTCTTGCTTTATTGGACATTTTATTCTACAGCCACGGTGAACCCAGGGCAATGGGTCTCTGGACGTCCTTCTTGAGGTTCATCCTGCTTCCAAAGCAGAGACAGCCTGGGATCTCTGGAAGAACTCCTGTCTGCCAGCATTTTCCTCCCACGCTGCTGTGCATGAGCTGCCAGGATAGGCAGCATTAACAGGTTGGAGTTTCACCCCCTGCATGGGCTCTGCAGCAACAGGGCATCTGTGCCCGTGCCAGGGCACATCCTCCTCCTGTTTACAGTTCCCTTCTCCCTGGAGTCTCCTGACTGCTCTGAAGAGAGGGTCAGCCAGCACAGAGGCTTTCCCAGGTTTCTGTGTCAGCCTGAAAGGACTATCCATGCCCTCTGGCCGAATCTCGGAGCTCCTGATGTGGCTCCGGGTGGAGGGGTTGGAATGGCTGGGCACTGAGCCCTCATTCCTTGCAGGGGTGCACCCTGGCACCCTGGATAGCTGGGGGCTATCCCCAGGGAATGTCATCATCCATTTTTGTGCATTTCCCAATGGGAATGAGCTGAATTTGGACTGGGATTAGCTGGCTGGTTCAGGAGGCATTGCTGGCTTGGACTGGTGAGCGGGTGGGAGACCAAGTGATGCCACATCCACGAGCACTGGGGCAGTGGGTCTGTGTGGGCAGCTCAGGCAGCCCCCCGGGGGTTGAGGCTCAACCTTCCCTCAACCATTTCTTTTATGTCTTTAACCTGGAGTATTTTCCTGTCATAAGTCCCTCCCAGAGCTTTTCAGGACTTTGGTTCCGTTCTTCTGGCATTTTTCCCTGTAGTACAACAAGATCCCTGTGAACTCCACTGCCTCCAGTATCTCAAATATTTGCAGTATCTTTTTGTGAAATATTTTGGATGCAGAGCATAGCCCCAGGGAGTCCCGGGAAGCACCTCCCAGATAAGGCATTAGGAGCACACATGCAGGAAGGCCTGGGCTTCGTCCAGCAGAACCGGTGAGGATCCAGATGAAACATCCTGTGTGAGAACATCTGACCCCTGCCACTTGCTCCAAACCACTTCCCCTGCCAGGCACAGCAGAACATGCCATTTTCACACCAAACCAAATCACAGATTAAAGAGTTTCTTTCTCCATGTTGCACAGACCAGCTCCTCAGGGCTTTGCTATCTGTGTCTCCCTCTTGCCAGCTGGTTCCTCTGTCGGAACTGCTGGAGTGCCAGAGGGACATTTTTAGCTGCTTTTATGAAAGGACAGCGCTATTTGCTAAAATTATATGTTACCCATTATTTCCTAAGCTTCCCCTGTTCTCTTATAACAGAGACAGGTCCAGGCATCGCCCCCAGCCCTCCTCTCTCCCCAGGGCTAGTAGGGAGCCTGGTGCCCAGCGCAGATGCTGGAGCCCTGCTGTACCAGCTGAAGGTCAGTGCTGTCCCACGCTGCCATCTGGCACATTCCCCCCTCCCAAAATGTTTCCCAAAACAGCCTCCAGCATGATCTTTTCCGTGCTGCCTCTGTCTCCCGTGCAGCCGCTGCGGGAGCACCCCCACATCCAGCTCTGACGTGGTTGTGCTCCACACAAGGAGTTTTTTCCAATGAGCTCCCTCCAGCAGCTTTCCCAAACCTGCACACCAGGGCCTGGCTGACAGGCAGGCGCTTCAGTGCTCACCAAGGGAATTTTCCAGTCCCTACATGAGCCATGGCTCAACAGTGCCCTCGGGGAATCCTGCACTGAGGGATTTTCCACTCTCCAAGGAGTCCCTCTTTTCTCTTTTTAACTCTTCCTCTCCCTGCCCTCTCCTCTTCCTCTTTCCCTTCCTCTTTCCTTTCCTCTTTCCCTTCTCTTCCCTTCCCTTCCCAGCTGGCAGAACCACATTGGTTCCCCAGCCATCTCTCTCAGTTTTGAATTTGGGATCCTCGTTAATTTCTGGGCTCCAAAGCCCTCTGCCTTTGATCACTCAACAGCCTCTACTTTGCTGTGCATGTCTCTAAAGTTTCATGCCCTGGAGCTGCTTCTCCCTTTTTCCCCCAGCATCCCAGTGCTCTCTGAATTCCCACAGCACTGTCTCATCCTCTTCCCTCTTTTCCATCCAGAGAAGCTGTGACTGCCCCATCCCTGGAAGTGTCCAAGGCCAGGTTGGACAGGGCTTGGAGCAACCTGGGTCAGTAGAATGTGTCCCTGCCCATGGCAGGGGGTGGAATGAGCTGATCTTTAAGGTCCATCCCAACCCAAACCATTTTGTGTTTCTGTGATTCCATGATTCCCCTGCAGCCTCCACCTCCACACAGTTATCCTGGCAAACAGAGCATGAAGGGTCCCAGAAGACATCAGGATTCTGGCAGGACCTGGAGTGAAATTCTCAACTCTCACTTGCAGGTGAACCAGTTCTTGCAGAGTCTTGTTTATTTAAAGATCAGCATGAAAACCTGACGGGAGTGTGGAACCAGGTGGGGATCCTCCTCTTCCCCCAGGTAACAAGCCACAGGAGGAGGAAATGGCCTCAAGTTGCTCCAGGGGAGGTTCAGGTTGGACATCAGGAGGAATTTCTCCATGGAAAGGGTGGTGAGACACTGGAAGGGTTTGCCCAAAGAGGTTTGGAGTCCCCACCCCTGGAGGTGTCCAAGGAAGGACTGGAGGTGGCACTCAGTGCTCTGAGCTGGGGGACAAGGTGGGCATCAGGCACAGAGAGGACTCCATGGGCTGGGAGGGCTTTTCCAACCTGAATAATGCTGTGATCTTATAAAGATCACCCATGTTAAGGCTTCTGTCCCTCAGAGAGTTTCAAAGACCAAATATTGCACACACCTTGGTCTCGCTGATAAAATCCAGGTCCATGGGGCTGAAGACAGTGATGGAGCTGAACAAGGTGCTTGGAAATCCCGGGCTCTTTTGCTGTTGGATGTCTCCTTCCAGGCAATGCCATTCTGAATCAGGGGCCCTCAGCAAACAGCTCCACATGCCGTGATGTCCAGTGACAACTCTGCAACCATCCAGAAAAAAAAATAAGGTCGGAGAAACAAGTGGTTTCCCTTGAGTTTTCTTGGGACGTGGGCTATGAACAGTAACCATGCTGATCCTCAGCCAGCTGTGTGACTGAGGGTCAGGTCTTTGGTGGCTGGTGATGTCTTCAGAGGGTTGTATAATGTCTCCATTTCAAATGGATCACCCCAGAGGTGTCACCAACCTCTCCACCTTTCTGTAACCTGTACAAAACCAAGCCAGGGCTCCTGTTTTTACTGTGAAGTGCTTTCTCTTACACAAGTACACGGCCTTATCAGCACTGCCTTCATGGATTTGGTGCAGGATAATTCAAAATCCTCATCCCAAACATCTGTATGCTGTCCCGGTAGGATACCCGGAATCCAACAGTATTAAACTCTGGGCTAGTCCTGGTTGGGACCACCACTGTTTTGAAAGCAGTTTGTGCAACATCTGTCCAGAATAGTTTGAGATTGCATTGAAATACTCTCAAGAGCCCTACAGCTGAGGCTTAAGCAGGAATAAAAAGTGCACACCCATGATGTAAGATGAAAGAGAAAGCACTTTGCCTATGGAAGGGAGGTGTGTAATTGCAGAGACATGAACTGGATCGGGTTTTAATCCCATTGGGCAGATTGAACACTGTCAAGTGCAATTTCTAATCTCGGCCCTGCTCCGCTGCGTCGGAGTAAGGCTGAAGGTGTTTTTCAAGTGTTTAGGAGCCTTTCCAAAGACAACAATATCATCTGGATAACATCAGCCTGCAGGCTGGTTACTGTGCTCTTTGAAAAGCCCTCAGTGCTGATGCAAGTCCATATGGCGCCTGTTTAACCTGGGCCACGTCCATGTGCTAAACATGCCATGAGGTTCCTGTGGCTCCACCACACTCAACCTCTAAGCACAGCACACAAGTGCTGTCCCCTCTCCCTGCCCCACAGATGTGGCCAGATGTGTCCCAGAGGTCTCCTGCTGTGCAGGGTCTGCAGGTGCAGCCTGCACCCATCCAGGTCTCCCCAGCTCTGTGAGCCGGGGGCCTGCCCAGCCTTTCTCTGTGCGTGGCACTGAGCTGTCCCTGTCCTGCAGCACAGAACCAGCACCCCAGGAGAGCAGGAGCACCATGGATATGGCTCAGCGTGGGAATGAGCTCCTCCAGGGATACCTCTGGTGGAGCCTGGGCTGGAGGAGTGTGGATTCAAGGGGTGCAGAGGTGTCAGCTCGGAGCCCAGGGAACATGGACAGTGTTCTCCACTCACTTCTCTTTTTCACTCTCCACTTTTGGGCACACTGAGCTCTCCCTGCCTCTCTCTCCACCTTCATCCCCACGATCCAGCCTGAGGTGGATCTCATCCCCGCACAGCACCTCTTCCTCCATGGGCAGCACTGCTCCTGCCCACCCCAGTCCTGATGGACACATGGCTGGGATTGGAGTCAGCAGCCGCTCCTTCATCCTGTCAAAACCAGTGGATGATATCACTGGGGGTTGTAACATCTCCCTCTGCCTGAAGGAAGGGCACAGGGGGTCAACATCCTCGAGCTGTGGGGCCAAGGGCTCGATCTGGCTGCATGTCAGGGTCACACAGCTGATTGTTGAGGGAAAGAGGATCTATTTCTCTCCAAACAACTCTGAAGAGGCTTTTTCCTCTGTCCTGCTGATACTCTGAAAGTCCTCACGCTTGGCACAGCCACGCACTGGTGCGTTCCTGGGTTTCAGTTTTCCTTTTGCTGCTTCTGTAGCTCTTCCAGAGGTGAAGAGGTTTGGAAAAGCTGCGGGTGGAAATGGAAAAGTGCAATGAATACATATCCTAGACACAGTGGGGTTTTATAGCCATGAGAAGTGGAGGGGAAGAAAAGAAAAAAGGGTGTATGTTCCTGGCTGGAAACTTCCAAGCTGCGAGTAACAAGGAGGTGTTTGAGGAGATCAGGAAAACCACGGAAGTTTGCAGAGCTGTTTCTGAGTTGAGTGCGCAGCCAGTCGCTTGAGAGAGCTCAGACTCTGGGTCTGGCCAAGAGCAGAGCGGATCAGCTCCCCAAGCACCTGGCACTCCCCGAGGAGGAGCAGAGCTCTGCGTTCCAGCCGCGCCGAGGATCCAAAGCACGGCGTGCGGAGGGAGGCATGGAAAGGGGCTTAGATGAAACCTTCTGACTTCCCTGTGCTGTGCTGTGCTGGACACTGGCCCAACAGCACGGACCTGCTGGGACACCAGCAGTGCTTGGCGCCAGCACAGGAAGCCTCCAGCCGGGATTAATCTTGTGTCATCGGAATGCCGACCTGCACTGAGGTACCCGGAATAAATCACTCGCTGCGGAGCAGCTGAGTGAGAGGCAGATCTTTGCAGCTTCTCTTCCTGTTTACATTTGCCCTGGTGTCTCTCCCCACAAGTGTCTGATCCACGCCTGCGGAGAGGACAGGCCTCGGAGGAGCACACATGGGCAGCAAATGCTGCAGCTGCGCAGCCGATGGTCAAGCTGCCCTGGGAAGAGGCTTCCAGAGGCAGGTGCCAGCACTGCTGTCCCCATGGAAAGTAGAAAAGGGGTTCTCTGGAGCCTCTCTGCTGTGCCCAGGCTGAGTGCACAAAGCTGGGCTGGCACCCCCATCACCCCTGTCTGAATCACACCAGCCTTTGAGCTGTTCGAGTTTTCCCTGAGGCTTCCTGGGAGCAGCTCTGGGACGTGCTGGCTGGGAAGCACCCCCTGCCCCAGAGTTGCTCCTGCTCCCAGGTAGGGGACAAGTGACAGTGTTGCAGTGCTGGCAGCCACCACCCACTGCCTCTGAGTGGCACCCAGAGCCCCCTGTGCCCATCCTTGTGCCACGGCACCGGCCCTGGGAGGGAAATTCCATCACTACTGCACCCGGGGTTCCTCCAGCTCCCTTTCCCTGCAGAGGGGACCTGGCTGTATCCAAACCCAGTGGAGGAGCTGGATGTGAGGACGTGGCTGCTGCCATGGAGAACAGCAGGGGCAGGCTTTTCTAATAGAAATTAATTCAATTTTATGAGCAAAACTCTTCTATTGCGTTAGTAAAGTTAAGACATTCTGTCTTTTCCCTAACAAAATAAATATTCTTGGCAAAGCAGATGAGGGCTTCCCGTCCAAGCTCTGCCTGGCACAGCCCCTGTCCCAGGGACTGCAGCTGGATGCCCACTGGCATCGTGCTGCCCCTGCTTCTACTAGGCAGTGGGTAGCCTAGATAACCCACACACAGGTAGAAGAGGTAGAAATGAAGTGCAGAGAGGTTTCATTTTCCCCAGAGCCCACCAAGGCCTCTCCATGGAGGTACCTGGGTGGCCCAGCGTGGTCTGGGTGAGATGACTCCTCACCATCCTCCACAGGGATGGTGTCTTTCCTTGTTTTCCTTCCAGCACATGGTGCTGAGAGGTAAAAATTCATCTTTTCCCACCTGGCACAGGACCTGTGCTTGCTGTAGTTGGTGTCTTCAGCTCACAGAGCAGCCTGCTCCTGTTGGTTGGGTGACGTGTCCAGGGTCACCCTGAGGTGGTGAGGCTGGGATGTCTGCAGACAAAAGTGACACCATGTGGCTGCCAAGTGTCCCTGGTGAGAGATCAGCTCTGCTGGAAGCACTTGGCCAGGTGGGACACCCTGGGCAGTCCTGGTTTTTGCCCTGCTGTCTCAGATCTCCCTGCTGGACCTGCCTGAAGGGGCATAAGTGTCCTGGGGCTCCCCGGGAGGTGGAAGGTTGTGGGATGGAAGCGCAGACAGACCCCGGGGCTGAGAAAAAGGATGGCAAAACACATGAGAAAACATATCCCCTGCTGTGGCTGCTTCTCCTAATGAAGAGCAGGACCTTGCCTGAGCCTGAGGGCTGGAGGGAGGGCTGAGCAGAGCTCCTCACTCTCTGGTCCCTGTGCAGGAAGGCGGAGAGTCAGGCAGACAATTTACTGAGCCCTGGGGCAAAGCCCTGCTGGCTGTTGCTCCTCGAAGCCACTTTTCCTAGAAAGCAGACAGTGATCCAGATGGGCACCACCCGAGGAGAGCTGCAGACATCCCTGGCTGGGGGAAGAGGGATGAGCTGCCAGGCCAGGGAGGTCTGATGGGTCTTGCATTTGTTCGAGCTCTGCACCGCTGCCTCCGGCCAATGCTCGGGCTCTTCGGAAAATATTTCTGAATGATTCCCAGCCACAGTTCCCATTTTGTTCTGTATAAATTTTTCCTCCAAGACAATCTCGTTGGTAATTGTTCTCAGATTTAGGAAACTGGCTCTTCCTGAGACCCAGAAAGCGTCGTTACTGGTTGGGACAGTCTCCCTCTCGCTCACAGTGAACTCCCTTGAACCACGTTTCAACCTCCAGCTGCTGCAGCATCTCAGGCCAGGCAGGGCCCTCGTTTGTGCTGGGGGTGTGAAGTTCACGTTTCCACAACCCTGTGCTGGGCAGAAACATTTAGGCTGCAGAAATCAGCTGGCTTTTGGAGAGTCATGAGTGTTTCGTGGTGGCAGGGAGACCCTCCGGTGCCCTTCTGAGCATCTGTGGCATGAAGGTGCCCCTGGGGGTGCTTTGGGGATGGCTTTCTCTCTCCCCAGGAAAGGAAAAGACCTCTGCCTTCCCTGCAGGAGGGTGATGCAGCAGCGTTCATCACTGCAGGGAGGGGGCAGGGGGTGGCCCAGGCTCTGCTCAGCAGGGCCCAGCAATGGCACAAGAGAAACGGGCAGGAACTGATGCCCAGGAAGCTCCACCTGGACATGAGGAAGAACTTCTTCCCTGGGCAGTGCCCCAGCTCTGAACAGGCTGCCCAGGGAGGGGATGGAGTCTCCTCATTGGAGGTTTTCCGAAAGTGTTTAGAGACATTCCTGAGCAGTGTGTTCAGGAGACTCTGCCTGAGCAGGGGTGTTGGGCTGGGTGATCTCCAGTGGATACCAACATACCCATTCTGTGATTCTGTGTGATATCCTGAGCCTTCAGCAGCCCCAAACTGAGCTCTCCAAGCTCTGATTACATCAGGAGCAGCTTTCCTTTAAAAATGCATCCTGTCAGTATCTGGCCAGAGGACTCTGGGCTAAAACAGCTGCTAAATGCACTGAGGGGTATTTCAGCACTGCCCTTGGTCTCCTCATCACCACACCAGCCCACTCCTCCCTCGGTGGCTGCCGTGCCCCAGACAGGGACTGCTGAGGGGAGGCTGGACCAGAGGGATCAGTCTGCTTCCAGCCAAGACCTGCCAATGGATACTGCAGCACCAGTGTCTGCTTTGGTGACTGGGACTTAGACCTCCTCCATCAGTCCACAGTGCCCACTCTCCCTTGGAGCCTCCGGAACAGCCCAATCCAGGACTCTGCCCACACTTCCCTGCGGCACCACAGCAACGTGCTCGTTGCATCTGCCTGGGGTTGCTGCCAGGGTTTGTCCATCTGCCCTTCTTTTGGCAAAGTGGATGGGAAAGAGCTGCATGGCAACAGAGTGGAAAGGGGGGAAACGGGGACAGAGGTTGGACTATTGGATGGGGAGGAACTGGCCAAGGGAGGGCAGCAAGGGAGTGTGCTGCAAGATGAGGTGTGGCTTGAAGGCAGGTGCTGGAGTTGGTCTGGAGATTATGGCCTTGCTGATGAAATTTTCTGGGATGTCAAATGGGAGAGCATCATAACAGAGAGAATCACAGAATCACTTGTAAAAAGGTTGTAAAAGCCCTCCCAGCCCATGAAGCCCACCCTGCGCCTGATGCCCACCTTGTCCCCCAGCCCAGAGCACTGAGTGCACGTCCAGCCCTTCCTTGGACACCTCCAGGGGTGAGAACTCCACCACCTCCCTGGGCAGCCCCTTCCAGTGCCTGACCACCCTTTCCATGGAGAAATTCCTTCTGAGGTCCAGCCTGACCTTCCCCTGGCACAGCTGGAGGCTGTTCCCTCTCCTCTTGTCCCTTGTTCCCTGGGAGCAGAGCCCGACCCCCCCCCAGCTCCCCCCTCCTGTCAGGGAGTTGCAGAGGCAGAAGGTCCCCCCTGAGCCTCCTTTTCTCCAGGCTGAGGCCCCCCAGCTCCCTCAGCTGCTCCTGCTGCTCCAGCCCCTTCCCCAGTTCTGTTCCCTTCCCTGAACATGCCCCTCAATGTCTTCCTTGTCCTGAGGAGCCCAGAACTGGACACAGCACTCGTGGTCCCTCAGCAGTTCCCAGCACAGGGGGATGGGCACTGCCCTGGGCCTGCTGCCACACCACAGCTGGAACAGGCCAACATCACAGACACAGAGAAGAAGCATAATAGCCTTCAGGAAAGACTGGGCTGGGAGAAATATCAGGCATCTTCACAGAACCCCAAAGGTGTCGATTAAAGGTGAAACAGAAACAGAAGAGCAACCTGGGAACACAGGAGCCACCAGTGTGGCCTCGGAAAGGACAAACCCTGGTGGCAGGGTGGTCACAGTGGGCACCAGCTCGTAGCCACACAATCGAGTGGACACTACCAAGAGCTGCCCTGGCCCTGCTCACCCACAGGAGCAATGAAGGGCCCAGCACGGGAAGGGGTGGGACAGGCGGGTGGAAGGAGAGCTGGTTTTATGAGTGAAGCCTGAAAGTGCTTGGCTTGTTTAGTCTAGGAAAATGAAGGCTGGGAGAGAGTTGGTCTATAAATACATCTGGGAGTAAACAGCAGGAGGGATAAGAGCTATTTAGGCTAGAGGACAGTGCTGGCAGAGAAGCAGATGGCTATCAGCTGGCCGTGAACATGGTGACGCTGCGAGCGAGAGGAACCATCCCCCCCTGGCAGAAGCAGGCCTCTGATGGCCTCTCCTGGAGTCAAGTAGGGTCAAAACCTGCAGCTCAGCAGAGAACTCGACCCAGCAGCCTTGTCAAAATCCACGTTGCACCTCCACAGACTCCAACACCTCTGCGCCAATCGGGGCGGTGATGGAAGGGGAGCTCCTTGGCGGGACCAGGTTGGGTGGGCTCCTGGCAGAGTCCCCTGGGAGCAGCACTGGGAGGATGCTCAGCCCCTCAAACGCCTTCCCGGCCGAGATCACACCACGCTCATCGCTGGTGTGAGCCCTGAAGGAGCCGAAGGCACGTCAATCCACCAAGCAGCTGTGGGGCTGGGAAGGCTTGTGGTTCACCGGAAACTTCAAAAAGGGCTGGTGGGGATCCAGTTTGGCCACAGCCCAGATTGAAAAAACAAACAAACAAGACATTTCTGGTGAACTAGAAACCCTGGCACCCAGCCAGCACTGCAAATAGCCCCGCTGGTTTCAAGATGGAGCTTGGAAAATTTATGAGGAGGATTACCCGAGCGGCTGCCTGTGGTAGCAGGGGATGGGAATGGGTCCCTCAGGAGTCCTTCCCGGGCCGGCATTTGACCTGTGGCTGCAGCCCGGAGCATGAGGACATGGACACCCCACCCCAGCCTGGCCACCCTCCTGCCAGGTCTTCTCCTCCCTCCTGTGCTGCCCAGCCCTGCTCCAGAGACCACCCTTGGGAAATCCTGCTTTGGGAAGTAGACAGGGAATGAATAGTTGTGTAAATCCCAACTGTGCTGCCTGGGCAGGTGATGCTGCAGGTGGATCTTGTGGCTCCTGCTCTGGTGGGGCTCAGGGTCTCTGCACGGCCACGTGAGGGTGATGCTTGAGGGCACCTTGCGTATCACTCCCATTCTCCTTGGAACCTTTTAATCCTCCAGCTCCCTCCTCCCATCACTGCTTTGCTGTGCCCAGAGCCTCTGCTATCCCATTTCTCCCCCCTGCATGGCCTAGGATCAAAACTCCCTTCATTATCCCTCAGTGTCCCCACCCTGGGGGTTCTCCCAGCAGCACTGCCTGTATCCAGGGGGTACACGGTGCTGCCCAGGCACTCTCCACCCTGTGTCCCCCATCCAAAGCCTTTTCCTAGGACTGGTGTTCCCTTATTCCACGTTCTCCTTTCCTCTCCTCACACCACAGCCATGTTCTGGTGGGACATGGATAAAAGCCTGGGTGAGAGCAGCCCCCCCAGGTCCTGCTGCCCCCCATGCTGAGCTGCCCCACAGCCACTCCCTGCCCAAGGTGAGGGGCAGAGGGAGGCTGTTTTACTGCATTGATGGCTCCCAGCAGGTTTTTGGCAGGAATGTCACAGTCCCAGGTACTGATTTGTCCCCAAGGGCGCCAGTACCTCAGCATTAGCAATGCAGAGGTGGGGCAAGGGCCACATGCTGGCAGAGAGACCCTGCACCAAATCCTCACCCTGCCTGTCTTGGCTCAGGCTCACGGAGCTGCTACTCACTTTTCTGGGCCATCATTTCCCTCCTTCCAGCATTTTGATGTCACTCAGGCTTCCCATAAGCACCACTCCCCACTGCAAGGGCAGGGTGAGAAGACATCCTGCTCTGTTCCCTGCTGTTCCACCCCTCCAGATGGGCAGTAGGAGCGCAGAGCAGATTGTCACCCCTGTGACAGTGGATGCAAAACGTGCATACCCAGCACAAGTGTGTTCACCTGCAAGCCCCAAGGAAGGAGCTGCTCATCCCAAGTGTTACTGGTCATACCATGATGTGTCCCCGAGGAGATTCCACCCAGCTTTCTGTGCAGGGCCAGGAGTTGGGGTCGATGGTCCTTGTGGGTCCCTTCCAGCTCAGGAGATTCTGTGATTCTATGATTAGGTCGCCCAGAGAAGCTGTGGCTGCCCCATCCCTGGAAGTGTCCAAGGGCAGGTTGGAGAGGGCTTGGAGCAAGCTGGGATAGTGGAAGGTGTCCCTGCCTATGGCAGGGGGTAGGAACAGGGAGATGATCCTTAAGGTCCCTTCCAACCCCAGCCATTCTGTGAGTCTATGATTTGCTGCTCACAGATTTCTCCATGTGACCTTATTTCCTCACATTCCTTATCAATATCCTCTTTTCCTCCCAGCTGGTTTGGATGCTTTGTTTAGTTTTAACAGCCCCTTCCCCATCCCTGGAAGCTCTGGGGAAGTGGGAATGAGCTCTGCCGAGGCCGGGCAGCCGTGAAATGTTTCAGAAGAGATGAGAAGCATTGCTCATGCTCGGGGGACTCAGGGCCTCCTTCCAGCTGGTTGGGCTTAGAGCAGGTTACAGTTCTGGGAAATGGGGCCCTTTTCAAGTGTCAAATATACGGTGCTTTGGCGTTCCCAGAACACAGAAGATGTAAACCTGCTACCCCAGCACGGCACCACCCCTCTCTCCATAACGTCATGGCTTTCAGGCCCCCCGGGGACCCCTCCTCAGGATGAGCCCTGCCTGTCTTGCACTCACTGCTCTGCAGAGTTCCCAGGCACAGGGATATACAGAAATGCTTTCCTCTGTGGAAATACAAATTTCATCTCCTGTCAGTGCATGAGCTGCCAGAGACCTGTGACCACATCTTTCCTTTCCTGGAGGACCTTCAAATGTCCCTGTCCTATCCCTCTGGGATGTACTTCGGCTGATATCCACCCTGGGCAGTTGGTGGGAAGGGATCTCAGCTGGGTTTTTGAGTCAGCAGCCTGGCAGTGGGCTCTGCGAGCCCTGTCAGGGTGCAGGAGTTGTGATCTAGCACTGGTGGGTGTCTTGTGCTACAGCACCCATCACCTGGGTGTGCTCAGCACCCCCAGCTCCTCCAGGCTCCTGCACACCCAGTAGATCCCTGCACAGCCCAGGCTCAGGGCTTGTCCCACCAAGAATCCTCTCTTCTGCATGGCCTGGGGTGGTATCGACGTGCTGTGCTGGGTTGACCCCCAACTCCAGGGTGCTGGTCCATCTCCTGGGGCTCTGGGATGGTTGTGTCTGCTCTGAGTCACTGCTGTGTTTTGTCTGCCCGAGGTAGCTCTGCTGGATTCAATTAGGGGCTGTGCTGTACCTCACCTGCTCGTGAAAGCAATCAGCTCTCCGTGGCTGCTTTGCCTCAGGGCTTTGCTGAGGAGGATTCTGCACCGGGGCTGGGCAAGGTGAATAAACAGCCCTGGAAGCCAGGATGGTGTGGGCAACACCGGCCATGGCACGGCCAGGGGAAGCCCACAGCTCTGGGGACAGGTGTGCTCTGGGGAATGGGCTGGCAAGGGCACAACCCCCACCTTAACCCTAACCCTGACACCAAGTCCTGCCCCCGCCCCTGCTCCTGCTCCAGCAGCACCCCCTTCTCCTACAAAACTTCAGCTTTGCTCCCGGATCACCCTCCCAGCCCGGGCACTGCATCCAGCTTGTCCTGCTGCTCCAAACACCAGCAGGACGTGTGATGGGGACATGAAAAGCAGCAGTGCTCGATGCCCACCTCTGTGTGTGGCCGAGGACTGTGCCACCCTCTGCCATGGCTCTCCCTCAGCACAGGGCAGATATGGGTGTCACGGGGTGCTGGACTCACAGCACCCAAGCCTGCTGGTGCCCGGGGTGTCCCTGTCACACCCCTCGCTCAGAGAAGCCATCTGCTGCTTGATGCCAACCCCCCTTTTGTTATGTGCTAAGATGCAAAATATTTTAATCCACGTTTCTCTTTCGCATTTCTTTTCTTTCCCATGCTAGATTCCTAGAAGACAGGGAATTTATGGTGTGAGTCTGCTCCAGCCGCAGGGAAAACCCAGCCAAGGTCAACACCACGAGACAGGCAGCTCCTGCCAAGGGGGGAAAGAGCGATTGCTTAGTGCTTGGCGGAGGAGGAAATCAAACCAAAACCCTTCCAAAAGAATTGAGATACAAAACACCCCCCACCCCAAAACCCATTGGTGGAAAGAGCCCAAAATCTGTAAGGACTGTGCCTGCACAGCTCCCCCCGCCCGGCCCCAGCCTGGCCCCGCTTTGCCTCCGCCCAACCCTGTCCCCTGGCACTGTGCAGGGAGGCCAGAAAACAGGGATGCAGCTGGTGGCACGGGGGCATCCCTGCGGCCATGCCCAGCTCCATCCCTTGCCTGGAGCTCAGACAGCTGGGCCAGCTTTGACACTCAATTTCCGGGTGACCTGTTTTATTCAGGGGCTGTTCCTGTGTGGCTGTTGGGTTTAGCATCATTCCCCAGCATCCTTCCCCACATCCCACCGTGGTGCCTCTGCCTGGCAGTGCCAGTGCCACTCTGAGCCTGCCACGTGCCCAGGGTCTGGAGATTTTGGCTGCTCGTGGCACACACGCCGCTCTCAGCCCGGCCTTGGCAGCCGTGGGGAATTGGAGCCATTTCATCGCCTCAGATGACGTGCTTTGGGGTGTTCTCCAGCAAATGCCCTCTGTGCCCTTCCTGGGGTGTGTGTGAGACTCTGGGCACCCATACCAGGCTCTGCAGGATCGACCCACGCGCGTGTCAGTGCAGCTGCAGGGCGGGATGGGTGCCAGGGTGCTTCCCACACTGCCCACTGCTCAAGGAAAAGAGGGAAAAGAGCACTGTCCATGGGATGAGCAGCTCTGGGGATCGGGATGGGGCTCACAGAGCCTTGGCAAGGGCAGACGTGTCGGTCCTTTCAAAGACATAAAACAGCTCCGGAGGGGAAGGGAACAGACTGTTCTCCCCGCTCGTGGCAGACGGGATATCAAATGGGCTTCACTTAGAGCAGGGGAAAGTCAGGTTAAACACAGGGAAAAGCCATTGGACCAAAGCAGCTCGAGCAGCTCTGACAGTGTGGGAATGCCCAGCCCCGGGTTTGGGGGAGGGAGGGTTGGCAGAGAACCCAGGAGCCCTCCTGGACCCTGTGCCATTCCTCTCAGATCCCGTGGGCATCGCTGGGGATCATTGTGGGTGCCAGCTCTGCCCCTCTCGCAGCCTGGGCCAGCTCCTTCTTCTCCCTGATCGCCTTTGCTCTGCCCACATTTTTCTTTCCTGATTCCTTACCCTCACCCTGGGAGCTGGGACAGGATCTCTGTCCTGGCCAGGGGGCTGAGGGAAGTGCCTTTGCCCCTGGAAAGTGATGGGATGTGGAATGAGGCGGGATGGGGCAGTGGAGAGGTCCCAGACAGGCAGTGGCTGATCCCACACAAGGGTCACTGTGCTGGCATCACACACTGTTCCCAGCTTCCCTGCCTGCTGTACCCCTTGCTCATGCCAAAGCCTGGATTCCCATCCCATTCCCAGGCATGTCCTATGCATTGGCCCGAGGCCACTCTCCAGCTCGTGGGAGCTTGTTGGGAAGGCAAAAGGCAGAGACAGCCCACAGCCCCACCATATGCTATGGTATCTGGGACATTTCTGTGCCTCCCACGTCTGCAAATGTCCTCAGGACACTTGTCACAGTGCCCAAGGCTTGTTGGCCCCCTGTGTGCCCCTAGCCCTTGGAGGAGATGCCTGTCCAGGACAGAGGGGCTGCAAAGCCCTGATGGGCAGCATGACCTGCTCTCCTTCCACACTGGAACTGCCTAGGTGCCAATCTCCAAGGCTTGGCTGGGGAGCAGCCTGGGGTGACCCACTTGCCAGGATTTCCACAACCTACTCTGAGACACCAGCCCCATCATTTTATAGGAGATGTTTTTGGGAATTCAGAGGCCACTGTCCTTTCTGTCCCCCTGGGGTCCCCAACACAGGAACGGGGTCCCCAACACAGCAAGGACCATGGAGCTGTTGGAGCGAGTCCAGAGGAGGCACCAAGATGATCAGAGGGATGGAGCAGCTCTGCTGGAAGGAAAGGCTGGGAGAACTGGGATTGTTCAGCCTGGAAAAGGGAAGAATTCAGGGTCACCTAATTGTGGCCTTCCAGTACCTGCAGGAACTTACAGGAAGGATGGGGGAAAACTAATAACAAGAGCATGGAGTGACAGGACAAGGGGGAATGGCTTCACATTGAAAGAGAATAGGTCTAGATTGGATATTAGGAAAAAGTTCTTCCCTGTGAGGGTGGGGAGGCCCTGGCACAGGTTGCCCAGAGAAGCTGTGGCTGCCCCATCCCTGGAAGTGTCCAAGGCCAGATTGAACCAGGTTGGAAGGTGTCTCTGCCCATGGCAGGGGGAGTTGGAAAAAGATGATCTTCGAGGTCCCTTTCCAACCCAAACCATCCCATGATTCCATGATTCTCCAGCTCTGCTGGGCCACCACTTCTACCTGCCCAAAGCAGGGCACGCACGGGAAGAGCCCTGGTTGCCCAGACTCCTCATGTGCAAGCTGCACACCCTGCTGAGGGTGTCCTCTGGCTGTGGGTCTGCTGGGGGGCACAGGGGGTGCTGCAGGGACCCCACCAGCCCTGGTGCAGCACATGAGGAGCCGGGCACAACTCTGTCACCTTCCCTGTCCGGCTCTGTCACTTATACATGTGTCTTGCACCCAGCAGTGCTGGGGACAACCTGTGCCCATGGGCTGATGCCAGCCTGTCCCTTACACCTTATCCAGGGGAAAAGGCGTTTCCTGTGGCTATCCTGCCCATCAGCTGCGTGACTCATGCAGCTGGTTTCCTCTCCCAGCCCCTTGCACCTCCTGGCCTCTCTCTCCCACTTCCACCCTTCCTTGGCAGGGAAGGGTGTGAAATACCCAGCTTATCACAGCCCTGCTGCCCAGGGATTTCTGTGCTTCTCCTGTGCAGGCACCTCCCTGCTCCACACCACCCACACCACAGAGGAGGGGGACTGGGCAGGGGATGGGTCTCCAGTCTGGACACAGACCTCGTGCTGCTCCTTGAGCCCCCTGAGCACCCTGGGCATCCTGGGCATCCTGGATATCCCACACACCCTGGGCATTCCTGGACTCCCTGGGCATGCTGGACACCTTGAGCCCAGCCATCTGCCTCCAAAAACTGGCCTTTTGGTGAATCCTCAAACCCAGGGCCTTCCTTGGTTTCTCTCCTTAGAGAAACCCCCCTGGTACAGCCCTGCACCTGTAGATGCCCCACACCTGTGGGGTGGGGATGAAAACTGACCCCCAAAGCTGACAGTCTGGGCACACAAGGGCAGGTCTGGTGGCAAACACACACCACCCATGTGGCCAAGCATGCTCCTTTGTCCCAGGAGCCACCTTTGGTGTCTCACATTGACATCCCGTGCCCAGCCACTGCCTCGAGGAGGGGAAGGCAGAGATCTCCAGCAGCGAGATTCGTGCGGTCTCGACACAATTCATTAAGGGAAGAAAAGAAGGGGGTTGTGGTTAAAAGTTTGGTGTCTAAGAACTTTGGCTTCTGTCCCTGCCTCTGCCATGCTTCAGTCCCGGGTAAGTCACACGAAACCCTCGGGGCTGGAAATGCCATGGAGCAAACTGGTCTCCGCCGCCTCGGGCTGCGGAGGGGTGGTTGGACCAGAGCTGTCCCAGCTGCTCGGCCATTTGGGGTGACAGAGTGCCCTACATCTGTCCTGCACCGAGGAAGGGCCTGTGTTTACTCGCTTTGACTTCTGAAGCTGACGGATGTCTCCCTGTTCGAGGCCCCCTCAGCTCGGCTCCATTTAAGGGGCTTAGGAAGAATTGAACATTGCTGGAATTCTTCTCTAGCTAACTTTAAACATTCATTACTTTAAATGCTAATCCCCTGGGATTATCCCATTGGAGAGAGCAATGTAAAGCAACGGGGGAGAGAACAGCGTGTCTTCTTGCCCATTGCACACCACTCTACGGCTCTTTCGGGAAGGGAAGTGTGAAAATGCCAGTATGAGCTTCTCCAAACCTGGCTTGGTTTTTACACCTCACTGTGGACTCTCAAACAAGCCAAGTCTGAAGTCTCTTGCTCCAGCTGGTTTTGAGTTGTACATGTCCAAAGTGTCTCCGTGGAGCATGAGGGGGAAATGTGTATTTTTCCATGTGTGTGACTCAGAAATGACTGAACCCAGTCGGTTCCAATTTCTTGAAAAATCCGCTTTTGGCTTGAACCCAAGAGTGGAAACTTTCAACCAAAAAAGAGTTGATTTGAGCTCTAAATAACATGAAAAAAGGCTTAGAAGGGAAACTGGATTTCAACCATCATTATGGCAATCACTTCTCATGGCCCTCTGACAGCAACAGCAGAGCAAGTAGTGAAAGTAATTCCCAAGGAAAATTCACTTGGATTCCACGGGCGGATCGGGATTGGTCTGCAGATGCTTTGTACCGGCCGTTCACGAGAGGGAGAGAGACCAGCCCTTGGAACAGGAAAGGAACGGGAGTGCTCAGCTCCAAAGCACACGGAGGATGGAGGTCAGCCCTGGGCCTTGGCACCGGGCAGGAGCTTTCAGACACAGACACAGCCTGGCCTGCGGAGACGCTGCTCTCTCCCCCTCCAACTTGTGCCTTCACTGCAATACGCCCTGTTCAGTCAGGGAAGATTTATTTATTCCCTGAGAAGTGCCTGAATAATTTGAAGCCACAATTAATTAAAGACTGCTGCAATCTGCTTGCAAACAGGAAGCGGGGCAGAGAAAAAGACACAATCTCTTGAAAACAGACATGTTGTGAATTAGCTCTAATCAGGCTAACAATGATGGATGCACTCCCCCAGTGGCTTTCATCTGAGTGCTGATTATGGCGATGGTTGTGAAGGCCCTATGCTGGATTAGGATGAGATGAGCTAGCTGATAGACTGGGTTTCTCCTGCCTTTCAAGGATGCTGGATCTCAGCAGGGACACGCTGTCCAACTTGGCCGTGGTCACACCAGTAAATCAATGGCCGGGCTATACACGGCACTGTGGCTCCCTGGCTCTGAAGACAGGCCAGCAGATTTCCCTGAAAAGAGCAGACTGTTTATGTTTGGGGGAAAAAAGTTCCATTAATTGGAAGGAAAGCCAAGAGCATGCGTTGCTCACCAAAATATGCAGGACATCGTAGTATGGCACGGAGCTGCAGGCTAGGAGGGATCACTGGTGCCTTCAGTCCAGCCTCTGCCTCGGAACAGGGCCAGCTCCAAGGAGAGACCAGGTGGCTTTGGGCTTTATCCAGGCTAGTTGTGAACATCTCCAAAGAGGATTTTCACCCTCACTGTGAAAATCTCTTTTTCTTCACCTCACGCTGGATTTTCCCTTTGCCGCAGCTCGTGCCGGCTGCCCCAGGATCCTTCCTCACGCATCTCTGAGGAGGGTCTGGCTCTGACTTCCTAACTCATTAGGCAGTTGAAGACAGCAACTGGAGAGTCCCTCACCTGACTAAATCCACTTCCCCAGCCTTTCCTCCTGTGCTCCAGTCCCTTCCCATTCTGGTGAGGATGGGACTCACCCCAGTGTGTCACTTGTTATGGTAATCCCAACCCAAACACAACACAAAGTCCCACCAAGAGTTAATCTGGGCATGGGACAAAATTAGTGAGGGTACAAATCACTGTGACTGGTGTCACCCCCCAGGTTCCTGCTCACAGCATGGTCAGCCCAGCTCAAAGGGATGAGAGGCTGGGCAGGGCTCAGGGTAAGGGGAGGACAGGGCTCATCCAGCAACATGACTGAGGCCAGAAGCACAGAGAGATGTGTGTGCTGTGGCAGGAGCCCATGTATCTCCTCACAGGACGTCTGGTGTGGTGAAGGGCAATGTGAGGGGACATACGGGATGAGGGAGGGGTGTGGAATGACCCCCGTGATGGTGAGTGCCATGCAGAAACACAGCACACCAGTGTGGATATTCCAGAATCCTGCTCAGACGAAAGGGATTTGAGAGCTGGTGTGCTGAGGTTTGACTAACTTCAGCTCCAAGATCTGGAGCATTTACCAGCAAGATCTGGCCCATGAGATCATGTGGATACTGAATCCATAGACACTGTAAATTTTAGTAGTGTGGATTTTCCCCCTGGGGCTCATGGAAATACTGACCTGGAAAGGCCATCCTGCAGGAGCCAGCAGGCAGTCAATTTTAACTGTTAAGGCTTTCCTTTGGGAGGAGAAGTGTTTCCAGGACTGCTCCAGAGCACTGTGGCTGCCTCCAGACTGGGATCTGCAGCTCAGAAAAAGGAGGCTGCGGACACAAGCACTGCATGGTCATGGTGATGCTCAAGTCAACTTAGAGGCTGATGGAGTGGCTGAAGACACCATGGGGGAAAAGTGGTGGCTGGGATGGGGTCCTTGTCCCCATGCCCTGGCGACCTGGGGCAGATAGACCCTGTTGGAGGGATGCCCTGGCTGAGCTGGGCTTCTCCTGACAGGGGCCAATGGAACAGGAGCCCAGCACGGAATGAGGGGCTATTCCCATCGATTGTGCTCAAGTCTTTTTTAGGCACCGGAGCAAACATTCTGGATATGTCCCTTGATCACAACTGCTCATAAATCTTCCTGTCACAGTGGGAGCCTTTCACTTCCAGATATAGATTGAAGAGCAAATGCTACTGGCTATTCTGGGATGTGACAGCTGATAGATGGCCCCAGAATTTACTATTTTAGGCTTGGACTTTGCCGTTGGGGAACACGGTGGAGATGCCAGTTGTGGAATGTGCACGTTGGCCGCATAGGGTCCATCTGAAACAGCCTGATGGATAACCCCTGCCAGGGCAGCCGTGCAGGTGGAGTATTCCTCTTTCCCGTATTGGGAGAAGTTCGGGGATCCAGCCACTGAAGTCAGCTGAGCTGGAGAGCTCTGAGGCTGAAGGTGCCGAGGCGTGACAGGATTTTCAAGCCAAAGGTACAAAACTATTTGGTGCCCCTCGCAACAGCGGCTTGGCCACCAGAAATCACAGTGATAATGAACAGAGCTTAAAGAGACCATGTAGGTCCTCAGGGGAAGTGGGTCTGAGGATGTGGAAGTGCCCGGTGTGAATGAGAATTGCCAGAAGTGGAGCTGAGCTGGACCTTGTGAAGGTCATTCAGACAACTAGTGACAAACTTTGTAGCTGGATCAATAAAGAGAAGAGGTCGGTGTGAGGGGAGGAGAGTGGATATCAACGGTGCACCCATCACAGGGTGGCTCGTGGTGATGTCCCCAGGAACCCAAACCCAGTGTTGGTCTCAGCCCATCTACCCCAATCCTTCAAGAAGAATTGGCTCCAGCTCAACACGGCTCCCATGGGAATAGGTCAGTGTGGGCTGGGGAGGGCCAGCAAGAGTGGGGGCTCACCGGCCACCACCAGCACTCAGACAGTCCCCCTGCTAGCCTGGGAGTCTCCTGTCCCTGTCCCTGTGAGGAGGCTTTCTCAGGGCAGCAGCTCCTGGGGGTGGGGTGGCTCTGTGTGGTACAAAGGACAAAATCCTGCACTGGGGCTGGCAGGAAGGATCCCAAGTGGAGGGCATTTCCTCAGCTGTAAAAGGCAAATAGGGAAGGTCTGGGGAAGGGGAGAAGCATAATAGGATGTTGGCTAATTACACATGAGACAGCAGAAGGTACAGGCAGAGTCAGGACAGAGGGAAACAGCCACAAATTGTACCAGGGATTTGCGTGAACTCTTCAGGAAGGTGTGATGTCTGCCTGGAGACAACAGCTCTGCACTCCAGCAGGCACGATGGGGCCACCTGGAAAGGGATTTCTCCCCACCAAGGGGACTGGGGGAACGTGGCTCACTGCAGAGGCTGAGGTGGGGATCAGACTCGGGGGGCTCTGCAGCAGCTGGAGGAGGCTGCTGGAAGAGGCACAGAAGGGTTCAGACTAGTGGGGAACACCTCTCTGCTGCCTCAGGGCTAGGAGAAGGTGAGGGCTGGAGTAGACCTTCCAGGAGAGAGGTGGAAATAGGCAGGACCATAACATGGAGTGTACTTGGTCTATGAAGCAGATGCTGCTGGTCTGGCCCATGAGATTGTGTGGATACTGAAATCCATAGACACTGTAGATTTTAGAGTGTGGATTTTCCTCCTGAGGCTTATGAAGGCCATGGAAACACTGACCTGGAGAAGACATCCTGAAGGAGCCAGCTGGTAATGAGTTTTAACCATTGAGGCAATAAACAGGGACACTTGGACAACCTCAGGAAATTCAGGCACTGCCAGGACTGAGCATTTAGTAGATGTTGGGAGGAGGGGATCACAGAATCCCAGAATCACAGAATGTACTGGGTTGGAAGGGACCCACAAGGATCACCCAGTCCAACCCTCAGCCCTGCACAGGCCCAGCCCCAAGAGTCACCCCCTGTGCCCCTGAGGATCCTCCAAACCCTCCTGGAGCTCTGGCAGCCTTGGGGCTGTGCCCACTGCCCTGGGGAGCCTGGTCAGTGCCCAGCCACCCTCTGGGGGAAGAACCTTGTCCTGAGATCCAACCTGCCCCTGCCCTGACACAGCTCCAGGCCATTCCCTGGGTGCTGTCCCTGGTCCCCCCAGAGCAGAGCTCAGTCCTGCCCCTCCTCTTCCTCTCATGACTAAGTTGTGCTTTCAGTGTGCAGAAGGAAGCTGAATCCTTGCCCTAGTTGTAAAGGAGGAGGACCAGGAGGTGCAATCTCCCCCTTTCTCCTTGGATCAGCTTTGTTCTGACCCTCGCCCTCAGCTCTGCCCTTCCAGCACCCCAGAAGGGCTTTTCAGTTTGAAAGGACCCTCTCTGCTGTCCCACCACTGCTCTGCCATGGGACTTGGCCCTGCAGCCTCTACCCCTTGCAAAGCTGAGCTTGCACCAGGGTCCAGGCTTGGTCCCATGTGGCCCCCGTGCACACGCACATCGCCTCCAAGGAATGTGCTTTCTTGGGTGGAAACTGTGTCATCGGAGAAATATTTCATATTTTCATTCGCTCACATTCCCCAAATGAAAAATGAATCGTGGAGTCTCATAAATAAGGGGGCCGAGTTTCTCATTTACATATTTCTGTGGTTCTTGGAGCAAGGGTGGCCTCGGCCCTGCCAACCATGTCCTAAGCCTTCCCCTCGTGCACCTTGGCTCCCGCTGGCAGCTGCCTGTGCTCCCTGGAACAGGCTGCCCTGAGAGCCATGCTCCGACCATCTCTGAGGTCACTCTGCCGCTTCCAAGTGCCTCGTGCAGCCGTGGGGCTCCTGGCATGAGTGTGGCAGGGCAAGCATGGCTAGCTGGGAGCCCTGGAGAAATCCCTTCCCCAAGAAGGCTTTTTGGGATTCAAAGAGGGGTGTGCATGGAGCAGGAGGGTGTGCTGGGGCGGGAAAGCCTCATGGAGTGGTCCCAACTTGGCTCTGGTGACAGGGCTCCAGGATGATGACACGTGGTGAGAGATGGAGCAAGGTTAGATATTAGGAACAGGTTCTTCCCCCAGAGGGTGGCTGGGCACTGACCAGGCTCCCCAGGGCAGTGGGCACAGCCCCAAGGCTGCCAGAGCTCCAGGAGGGTTTGGAGGATCCTCTGGGGCACAGGGGGTGACTCTTGGGGCTGGGCCTGTGCAGGGCTGAGGGTTGGACTCCATGATCCTTGGGGGTCCCTTCAGCTCATCACATTCTGGGATTCTGAGATTGTGTGAAGTTGAAGAGAAGAGGGCAGGGAACAGCAGGAGAGGAGCAGGAGAGGGAAGGGGAGAGGGAAGAAGGAAGGGGCAGGCACAGCCCAGGGCAGCAGGTGGATGAGCACAGGTGGATGTGGCTCTGCCTTCTCTCTGGAAACACACGACTGTCCCACGCTCCCTCCTTGGGCACAGCCAAGAGCTCTGCTCTTGCTCACCACAGCCCAGTGCACCACTCCTCCATCTCCTCTCCTCACCTCAGTCCTCTCCCCACCTCAGTCCTCTCCCCTTGCTCCTGTTCTCCCTCCCTTTGGGAGCTCTTCACCCTCGGAGTTGGACACACAGCCGAGTGCCTCCTCTGAGCTCCAGCACCTGGCATGGGTGGCTTGGAGAGAGGATTGGAATCTCTGGGCGTCCCCTGTGGACCTCCCCAAAATATTTGTAGCAAGGTTTGTCAGAACTTCTATTAGAGGCATGTGCTTTCTTTCCAGTTCCCCCATAGGGGTCTCCAAGCGGCTCCAGTGGGTGCAGGTGAGCAGGGAGCCCACTCCCTGTCTGCACAGGGCCAGGAGCACTCCTGGACTGGGAGATGCATCTCCCCTTGGGGATGTTGGTGACCTCAAGCTGTGCACACCAGCGGCCTGACCTTCTCCTGGTGCACACCTGGGTTCAGACCTCGGGCTTGGCAGGTGGGGATGCACCACAGACACCAGCTTGGCCACAGCCATCCTCTGGAGCTCCTTGTTCCCAGGCTGTGAGCGGAGTTTCAGGTGGGCCATTTTCTCCTGGCGCTGCAGGGAAAGTCCAGCTGGTGTCACCTAAGGGTTAATGGCTATAAATCATGCTGCTAAAATGGTTTTCTGGTTTCAATTTAACTTTGCATTTGCGTGTGGATTACACTGCGGGATGTTCATACTCACTTAATAATCCCCCCACTTAGGCACCGCGGAGATGAGCACTCTGCTGCCAGAGCCAGGGCGGGAAGGGGAGCACTTAACACTTGTCTCCCTGAAAGGTGACCCTGCTTTCTCAGGCCTCAGGAAGACAGGAGAACTGGGCACAGGGCTGAGAAGCTGTAGTGATGTCCAAGGAGCAGATGTGAGCTCAGCAGGGCCCCCGTGCTCAGGAGAGATGTGCCCCTGAGCTCTGCACTGAGCTCTTCCGGGGTGCACCAAGAACATGGGATGTGGAGTGGCCACGGTTTCCCTGTTCTCTTGCAGAGCTCCATCCCATAGATCAGAACAGAATGCCTCAAGCCCTAGCAATGTCATGTGTGAGACATGGATTATTCACCCAAATCCACTGAGAGAGGACCAAGCCCAACCCTGCTAAATCCAGGGTTGGCCAACACCAACAATTCTCATGCTGTCCGCCTCGCCCAGGCACACACAGACCACACCGCCTGGCCTTGGCTTTCACCAGCCCTTCTCTTGTCAGGCTCCAGCGTCACGCAGAAAAAAAGATGGTTTTGGAGCAGGAGCAAGTGTGTCCTGCAAAGTTGTCTAAACATAACACAAGGAAACAGGAACGTGGGGGCAAGACTGAGCACAGCAAAAATAACACGGGGCTCACTGCTCACAGCTCAGCATCCTTGTCTGCAGCCAGGTCTCAGGGATGCTGGGCAGCCACAGCAAGCCAGGGCTGTTCTGGAGCCAAGGACCATGCCAGGTGCCAGACTGGGCAGGGACGGAGTGTACAGTTCTCTCCAAGCCTCCTTGGCTGTGCTGGGGCTCGGGATACCACTGGAGAGTCAGAAATCCATGTCAAGAAGGGTTGCAAGGACACCAGGAGCACGTGAGGTCTGCTTGGCTCCTCATCCCTCTGCCCATCTTCCCAGCAGGACTGGTGCTGTCCCTGACATTATTCCTAGAGGAGAGCAAGAGGTGAGGTCCCCTTGCCCAGAGTTCTCCCCAGGTGCTGGGGATGTTCTTCCAGACACTGCTCCTGGTCCCGATGCTACAGGAAAGGGAAGTCATAGTGCCACAGGCTTGCAGGAGAGAGAACTGCTGGGAGCCCCACACAAGACAAGGAGGATTAGCTCCACCAAAGGATGGTGTCCTGGGCTTCCTGAAGTGTCCCAGCTACAGCTCCTCTCCACTGTCCTTCTTAGCAATGGGCCCTGGATGTATTCTGAGTCATGGACACAGTCCAATGCTCCTGGTGTCCCTGCTTGAGTAGGGGCTTGGAGATGACCTACAGAGGTCCTGGTCATCCTCAACCACTCTGTGATTTGGTGTCTTTCCCTCTCTTCAGCTCCTGAACATGCTTTTCTCAGCACTCTCCCCGTCCTCCAAGCCCAGGTTCCTGGTGCACGGACCAGCAGGTTGTTCCTATCTCCCCATCCTTCCATGCTTGCTCAGAGGACACAGGGGCTGTGTGGCCTGTGGTGGACCCTCACCAAGGTGGCCCTGCTGTTCAGCTGTGCTGTCACAAACATGTCCTTGGGGAGCAGCAGACACAGTGCTGGAAGGATTTTTCCCAGTTCAGATCCTTGTGCAGATGTCTGCCAGGTCCCCAATCCCAGTGACCTCCTCAGGCCACACAGTGTCACAACACTGGTGATTCTCTGCAACTCTGGGGTTTTCTGGGGGCAGCCCCGTGGGCGTGCAGGATGCTGCAGGCTCTCTTTCCTCAGCTTCTCAGCTCTCCTTCTTGTCAGACTTGCACAGCCCCCACGGCTCCCTGCCCAGGGCTGCACTTCATCTTCTATTCAAATTTTGGGTTGATGGCAGCCTGGCTACGTCTTGTGCCAGAAGAGACCTGATCAGATTAGGTGGTCCTCACCAGAGCAGACAGGGTCCTCACCTCCCCGTCTGAGGCTCTTTCAAGAAACCGGAAAGGAGGAAAAGGGAGTTTTCAACATGAAACATCTGGTGTGTTATTCTGCCTTGCACACAGGGATGGGAGGGAAACGTGTCCTCCAGGCAGAGGGGAGGAAAGAGGAGATCTCTGGGTATGCACAGTGAGGGGCGTGAGCACAGCTGGACCAGCTGTATCCGTGTGCTCACTGCCCCATGTCCCCCTGCCCCCCAGGATGTGCCCAAAGCCAGGGCTCGGGGACGTGCCCTGCACCCTGTGTGTCCCAGGGAAGGCAAAGGGGGCTGGAGTGTCCATGGCCACCTGGAAGAACCTGGAGGCATCTGAGGACCCAAAAGATGAACAGACCTACTGACAATGCCAACCAAGGTCCCAACTTTCCTTTGGGAGATGGAAACGCAGCACCCAGAGCGAGAAGGAGCCAGGAGAGTTAAGCAGGGACACGCAGGCTGTGGGAGACTGTTAGAGAACAAACCGTGCCTGGGAGAGGGCTGTAAAAGTCTCTCAAGCAAGTTGGCAGGAGAGCAAGTTCAGATAGGCTCAAACATCGTTTCCACCTGGTCTGAGAGCGGGCCAGGGAGCGAGGCAGCGGAGCTGAGCTAAGCTCAGAGCCCTGCAGTGACCCAGACTAATGCTCCCTTTTATCACCCAGCTTTAAACACGCGCTTTTATGATGTGCGAGAAGGGGGCATATGGTTCTCTAATTAACTCAAGAGTGCTGAGTTGTGAAGTGCTGTGAGGAGAAGCAGCTCCAGCGGGGATGGCAGAGCCGGCAGAGCAGCCCCATCCCTCTGCCAAGCAGCCCCCGCGCAGCTCGGGGGGGAGATTCCCTCTCCTGCGGGCACTGCCTGCTCCTGGCACCCCAGCTCCAGAGGGGCTTGGCCAGCCATTCCCCAGGAAAATACCCTCAAATGTGCCACCCGAAAGCCTCTGCTCGGTGAAAATGAGGTAGATCCAGAGGATGTTCTCATGCAGCAGCCCCCTGCGAGCGTGGCTGCTGTTTCTCCTGAAGTCTCATCTTGCTCTTTGTTTGTGTGTTTGGATGCTCTTTGCATCCCCACGACAGCAGTGGGGTGACTTCGGCCCTACAGCCTCTGCTGTCATCCATCTGCACACATGGAGCTGGTGGGGACCTTCCTGAACCCACCACACAACTCACCATCCTTTCACCTGATCAGGCTGGGGCTCCCCAGCCCTGGCACGGGGACACCTCTGGGACCGGGAAACACCTTCCTTAAGCATTTTCAATGGAACTAAAAGCCTGATGATTATCAGTTTTACCTAAAAATGGTATTTCTGTGGTTTCTATCCCTGAAACCAAAACTAAATTCCTAATAATTTGGATTCAAAGCAAAAAGCCTGTTTCAGCCTGAAACGGGATGTCTGGGTTTGCTTTATTTGTCCAACCATGAAATATAACCCAGTTCCATGCTGGGATGAAAAATCCCCCTAATTTTCCTTTGAAATGGTGAAATGTTTCATCAGTGCTCTTTTTGTCTGCAGCCTCTTCAGCGAGCAGCTCACCTGGCCCGAGGCAATCTTCTGCAGGCAAAGAATCGTTAATTAAATTGAAACGTTATCCATGTGCTAGTTACAAATGACGTCTTAACTGGCCCAGTTAAGCCAAAGCATCACGGTGGGCACAGGGATCTGGGTGGCAGCATGGGAGGTGAACTTGGAAGCCTTCAAAACCTTCATGCCTGAGGCAAATGGACCCTTGATTTTGGCACATGGTTGATGCCAGGGCACTCACGTCATGAGGAGCAAGAGTTTCAAAACACTGGCGTGCAGGAGCATGGGGAAGGAGGAATTGTTCAGCCCATGCTCCTGGGAATAAAGGAGAGGAGGACAGTGAAACCTCAACTGTTCTCTCAGGGGGAATAAAGGACTTGAGGGATGAAGCTTGAAGCGAGAGGTGAAACTTGGAAGCTGGGAGGAAAATTTAGTGATCGTTGTGCCTTTGAGCAGAGGGAGAACTTGGAGGTAATGGACTGCTTGTATCTGACAGTTGAGGGAGTTGTGACCCAAGAGAAAAACCCCAGATTCCAGAGGCTGCTGATGGACCCTGGTGAAGGACAGAACCAGAGACACCTCAAAACCTGAAGGAGGAGCCGAGCCGCGCGACCAGCAGCAGGACCCGCGGGCAGCAATTCCCACTCCCCTTGGGCGAGGCTCATCCCTGGCACCATGCAGCCACCCAGCACAGCCCGGTGCCCCCCATCACCCCCCAATTCCCCTGCTCTGCCTGCACTCCCAGCTCCTCTCCTGTCCTCATCTGACTCCTCTTGGCCAGCCTGCCGGGAGGAAACAGCATGCGTTGGTGGAGGGCCAGGGCCTCGCTTGTGCTGGAGCTCGTGCCAGACTGCGCGGCGAGCGGCTGAGCCCCCCCGGGGGGCTGCCTTTCGGGGCTTGCTCCCCGGCCCAGACAGCCCTGAGGGGAACCTGAGGACGTTCAGACCTGCCAGGACCAGGCAGCAGCTCCCAGGGCCCTTCAGGAGCAGAGCCAAACCCCGACAGACGAACCAAGTCACGGCTTCCCCTGGGAAGTTGAGACCTAGAGCAGGGCTTGGTGGAGGCAGAGAAGCAAATCGGTCAAACAACCCCAAAAAGGCAATGAATGCTGCCCAAGGGCTGCCTGTCATCCCAAACCAGGGGTCTACCAGTGTTTGTCTCATCCATCTCCAGGAGGAAGTAGCAGTGAGAGACTCTGAATTAGCCCTGACGCAGCCCTGGGAGGGATACAGGGATACGTGATCCCTCCCAGCTGTGAGGGCCTGGAGGTGTGAGGGTTTTTGCAGGCTGGTGGTGAACTGGCTTGGCTTCCCCTTCCCACCCCATCCCTCGGAGGGAAACACAGGCTGGGGATGTGTCAGGAGAGATGTTTCCAGCCCAGGCGCTGCTGGAGAACAGCAGGACCATTGCTGGCCAGTGGCCCTGGGCAGAACCTCTCTGAGGGAGGATTTGGTTGCAGCTGCTGCTGCTCGGAGAATAACATTGGAGAACAGCATCAACTCAAGAAGAATGGCCCAAAGATGGCCTGGAAGGCATTGGATGAATCCTACAGGAATGTAGCTATGGAGAATCCCCAGGAGGTGTGAGGAAGTCCTGGCCTGTGCTGGGATGGAATCAGGGACCTCCCTCCCTCCTGTGCTCTGTCACAGCTGCCATCCCTGATGCCTTTAACTCCAGCTCAGCCCCTGCAGGAACTTTTGGGCCCCCTTCCCACCATCCCCTCTGCTTGGTGTCATCAGCCCCTGCTCAGCCCCTAGCCCTCTGCTGCCTCTGGCATGAGGTCTCAGCTCTTCTCTTTCCCTCAGTTCCCAGCTCTGGGAGCTGGTCCCTTCCATCCCACACAGTGTTTGACCTCTCCTCTTCACTCTCCCATCTTGGACTGGATCTGTATCTCCTCCTTGGTAACTTCTCTGCAATGACAGACAACCCATCCCTCTCCTGACCCTCCACAGTGCTCTCCTTTTCCACCTTTCCCTCAAATCTGGCACCCAGTTCCCCCACCCCTGCCCCCCTAAATCTCCCCTGTTTCGATGACCCTCTTGCTGCAGGTCATACCACTTGACTGAAGCCCTGTCACAGCTCTCCTTGCCTTGGGCCAGCCACCTTCTCAGCCCACTCCCTGGTTCCCTCTGCCCTCTCCTCCTCTCCCTACACCCACATTGCTGTGGAAACCCCCCAACCTGCCTGTCCCACAGGCCCACGACCTCTTGCACCACTTCCCCAGGTTCCTGACCGCATTATTTCATTGGAGCCGTTAAACCACACAGTCACGTTTCCAGTTGCCTGGACAGAGCCAGATCAGCTGTGGACAACTCCCTGACCAGCACCGTGTGCTTTCCCAAGGGGAAAAACATGGGAAAACCCTTCATGGGGGAGATGAAAGTCCCTGGGCAGCCCGGGGAGGGTGGCACAGGGACCAGCCACCCTCCTGCACGTACATACCCAGCTGCAGCTCTGCTGGAAAGCACATTTTTAGGGTTTTTTTGTAGGATTTCTGTCACTTCCCAGCAAGGAGATCACAAAGTGCCTGATGTCAGGATTGTAGGGCTTTTAATCACACACGTGGTGCCTCTTTGGGAGTCAGACAAGGAGGCTGGAGATGGCTGATGAACCAAATCTCCACTTTGACAAGTGTTTTGGCACAGGGAATTTATCAAGGCCATGGCAGAATCAAGCCCTTCCAGCCTCTGAGTCACCTCGAGGCAGGACAGGCCAGTGACCTCCAGCCTCTGTGGGGAGTTACAGTTCCCTGCAAGGGGGCTTTCTGGGGAAAGAGCCTCCTCTGTGGATCCACAGCCTTGTTGCCAGCAGTAAATGCATCACTCGCCTTGCATGTTTTTTAATCCCCATCTCCCAGAGCCCAGTGCCTGGGGGAGACTCAGATTTCACTCTGCTGAAAGGAAAACTCTAAGCCCTCCTGGATGCACAGAAAAGCTGGAGGCATAAAAAGCAGAACACGAACCATACCCAGTATGTGCTTTTTTTTTTTTCTCTTTCTTTAATAATTCTTAATTTGAAGCTCTGCTCTTGATTTTTGGGCTGTGAGTCATGCTCAGAGTTATCAGGGCTCTGGGAGCCATCGACTGGCATTTGCAGGGTGCTTTGGGAGGGGAGGGAGGCAGCCCAGCCCTGCCTGCTATATGTTTCCCCTCAACACCACAAGGATCTGGCTGCGAGATAATAGAGCTCCACCGCCTTTTCCTCAGGGCCCCTCTGTGCTACAGACACAAACTGGAGCACAGGCAGTGTCTAAAGTTCATGTTCTGGCTGAGTGTTACCAGTTACATCTCTGTGCTCAGTTGCCCACGACTCGCTTCAGTTTTCCCCTCCTGGGTTGATATTTTCCAGTCTCGCTCTCTGCACAAAGGCGATTTGAGAGTCCCTTTGAACACGCTCTGGCCGTGGCCGAGCACACAGGCAGTAGAAAGCAATATCTTCATAATAAACATACCCCCTTTTTTTTTTTCTTTTTTTCTTATCTTTTTTTTCCCTTCCTTTCTTTCAAGAATAGAAAACAATCCTCCAATTTTGCAGCGGCTCTACTGCTGAAACTGCTGGGGGTCAGAGCTGACATCTGGCAGGGAATCAGTCCTGACCGAGAACGACCGCGGCGCGTTCCAGTAAACACTGTGCTTCGGCTGCCGAAAGCTCCATCCACTCAGACACAGCATGTTTTGCAGTGATGGTACCTTTTAATCAACCCTTGGAAAGCTCACAGACAGCCCCGAGAAGGATGAAAACAGCCACTTGAAAGATCCAGGCACAGGCCGGTGGGGATGGAGGCAGGCGGAGGTTTCACACCCAAGCTGGGAGCGGGGCCGTGCAGCGGCCTGGAGTTACCTATGGGCAGCAGATGTTCAGCTGTCCTTGGGAAGGACAATGTGAATGAGATGTGCGGAGCCAGGACCACTAAATCCCTCCTTGGCCAGCACTGGATTAGAGCAGTTCAACGATACATCACTGAAGGCTTCCCAGAACTGCAAAATACCAAAGAGAATTCGATATAAATCATAGAAGGATTTAGGTTGGAAGGGATGCCTGGAGGTCTCCAGCCCAGCCCCTGAGCAAGTACTCCAAAGCTGGGTCAAACTGCTTTGTCCAGGCACGTTTTGAACATGTCCAAGGATGAAGATCCCATCACTGCTGTCCCAGGGCTGCACCACTCACAACACAATGCCAGACTCGTGCTGCTCATCCAGGGGTCTTCCCAGAACTAGGAGAGCTGATTATCCACCAGGGAAGGGGAGAGGATGAGAGAGGCAAAGCCTGTGCAAGAGGCACATGGTTGTGACCAAGGCAGGGAGAGCTGGAACAAGTGGTGTGACCTCTAGCGAGGGGGTCATCAATCCAGGAGTGATTCAGGGGGCCAAAGGGTGGGGGAACCAGGCATGAGAACTGGGGAAAATATGGAAAAGGAGAGCACCATGGAGGGACAGGAAAGGGATGGGCAGCCCAGCGTTACAGAGCAGTTACCAAGGAGGAGTCATGGATCTGGTCCTGGTTGTTCATGAACAGCAGAAAAGAGAAACCAGTGTGAGGGGTCTATAGTAGGGGCTGGGGATGGTGTCTACCCTTCTGTCTCTGAAGAAATTCCAATGGAAAACATTCCCAAAGGATCTTGGCTGTGGGAGAATGATGCTGTTTCTGTTGGTCATACCAAGGAAGAGCATCCTGCCTCCACACTTGGCTGCAGCTCCAGCTCTAGTCCCACCAAGCAGCATCCTCGTGTTGGCAAAACCTCTTCCCATAAAAACCCCAGGCAGGGACTGCCAGGGAAAGAGGAGCTAATGGGAAGTTAAGGTTGGGCGGGGTATGACTGGGGTCACACGAGCCTTGTTCATCAAACCCAACAGACAGATGTACAGTGGGACCTGGCAGGAAGAGGTCCCACCATCCCCAGACAGCCCCTGCAGTGCTGGCAACACCTCTCGTGCCTTGAGAAACACCCCAGCACCAAGTGTACCTGGGACAGCTGAGACAATCCCACCCCTGGGAGTGCTCAAGGCCAGGTTGGAACAACCTGGGCTAGTGGAAGGTGTCCCTGCCCGTGGCAGAGGGTGGAATGAGATGGGCTTTAAGATCCCTTCCACCCCAAACCATTCTGGGATTCTATGATTCTAGTCTAGGATGCTGTCCATGATGCTGAGACACATGTCCATGGTGGTTTCCAGCCTCATCCCAAGGGCAGGATGGCTCCCTTGGCTGCACCAGGCATGTGCCATGGGCGTGTCCCGTGGGGCTGTGGAGTGGGCTGCACATGGGGGGTTGAGTGTTCTCCCCAGGAAACATGCTGGGGGATGCCATGGGATGCAGAGGGGAGGGGGAGATGGGGACCCCAGCCCCAGACCACACTCAGAGCACCCAGTGATCCTCAGTGCTGCCCATCCAGTCCAACCTCCAAACCAACTCCATGACTTCTGGGTGGCTGATGGGAGCAGAGGGTGATGTTCCCCTGCTCCAGAGCCCCTGCCACGCGCCAGCCCAAGGACACACTCCTCCCGGCCTCCCACTGGTGCCCTCCAGAGTGCCTGGTGATGGGCAGGGGTTATCCAGGTTTCTGGCCAGAAACCACAGGAGCTGCAGCTGGAGCCATGTGCTGAGGCGTTGGCTGGTCCCCTGCCTGCTGCCCACAGCTCGGACCTGGCTGCAAATGTCAGAGCTGGCCTGGGAGAGCCATCGGGACAACCTCTGAGTGCGGGACTCTGGGGAGCCGGAAAGTTTCACTTGCTGAAAATAAGGCTGAGCAGAGACTTGCCTTGATTCCTGGGTACCACAGAGCCCTGTCCATGCCTCATAACCCACCTCCCCCTCCTGCCCCTGCCCTGGGAGGCATTTCTCAGGCGTGACTGACAGAGGTGTCCTTCTCAGGCAGTTTGGAGCTTTCTTTTTGCACCATCTACAGGGCTGACAACCTGTCGGTCAACCATTAACAAGGCAGGAAAACATAAGGATGATCAGCACGGAAAGAGGCAGCTTCCCTGTCCCTTGGTGAAAGATGGAACCTGCACCACCTTCCGGGAACAAACATCGTGGCCAAGCACTTGCTCAGCAGAGAGACAGGATGGATGAAAAACATGTAGCCCCACATGATGCTGGTGAGTCTGGCTGTTCTGAAGCCCTGTACCAGCTTCAGCTGCCCTGGGACTGTGAGGAGGCCACGCTGTTTCCATGGCCTGCCCCTCACACATACCTTTCCTTTGAGTGCATCCATAAAGCCCCGTCACACCCCGTTACCATGACAACGCCGTCAACAGCTCATGAAGCAGGATTGGAGTCTGGGGGGCCAGGCAGGTGTGGGGCTCCTCGTAGCTATGGGAAAGGGATGTTTACTTCAGTGTTTTGCACGTTGGTGTTACCCCCGGGACAGCTCGGAGTGTGTGACAGCAGCGTAAGGCTCTTTGGCATCTCCCCCAGCAACTATGTCAGCGTTTGGGGGGACTGTGTGTGACCTGCACCTGCCACCGCGAGGGGACCGGCTGCAGGAACCGTTCGTCCTTCCCAGAGCTCCACAGCTGCCGGCAAATCCCCCAGCCCTGCTACAGGCAGGTCCTGGATGTGGCCCCAGGTGCTCTCGTGGTGGGTTTTCTCACCCAGATATTGCACTATGCAGCAACCTCCCACCCCCCGCCCCGCCTTCTCCCCACTGCTGGAAGAATTTCCTGCCTTCCCCGCTTCCCGTCAGACCATAACCGTATCTGTGCCTTCCCCAGCAGCTTCTCCTCGGCGCTTTGCGCACTTGGGGGGACACTCCCTGCACACTTCGGGGCACACTCCCAGCCCGTCCCCGGGGGCAGCTCGCGGAGCGCTCGGCTCTGCCCCGGCCAAATCACAAAGGGTTTGGATCCCGCTCCCGGCGCGAGTGCCAGGGGCGGGGAGATCTTGCCTCACATCTATTCTTTCTAGGTACAAATCACGCATTCAAAAGACAGAGACCTTTCACTGGCAAGGGATGGGAGCTGCTCGGAGCCGGCCAGCTGCCCCAGTTCTGATTCCCAGTTCTGCTTCCCAGCGAGGCCGCTTTCCCAGCACTGCTCTAGGCATGTTTTACAGACAGACGCACCGAGGATGCATCTCCCGGACTCCCGGCCAGCCCCGTCCGGGGGTCTGCGTCCCGAGGGCCACATCACAGCCCTGAGGCTGCTGGAACCGCTGCAAAGCTGCTGGTCCCTGCATCCATCCGCTCCCGCGCCGCTCCTCTGGAGCAGAGAGCTCGTGTTTAACGACCGCGTGTGTTTTCACTCAAGCATTACATCACCCGGCAACGCCAGCCGGGGGGCGGACGGACGGACAGACGGGCCAGCCCGGCTGTGCTGCCCCGGGCGATGCTCATCCCCTCTCCACATCCTGGGGTGCTCCATGTCCCCAGCCTGCAGCCTTTTGCAAGGGTGCAGGTGAATCCACACCCAATCCCACACAAGTCCATGCAAAACCCACCGCGGGGCCAGCAGCTCATGCACAGCCCCCACCCACACCATCCCCTGCCGTGTCCTAGCACCGGGTGTGGAGGGCAAAACGTTCCCTAATTTCCACCTCCTGGATTTCCTGCGGCCACAGCCATCAGCACTTTCCCTAAAATAAAGTGGGAGCTGAGACAAGCCAGACAGCCAGGCTCCAGAGGGACTGTCCTGAGCGTGGATTGAGCTCACACTCCTTTAAGAGGGCGGGCAGGTTCGGACCTTCACACCTCTCACAGCCCGGGAGGAACTGGGTGGATTTGCTGATAATTTGCTGCCAGTTTCCGAAGCGGTGGAAGGAACGTTGGGAATGGGGGGCCCTGATGACAGGGAGCCCCACGGGAAGAGGGTGCAGACAGGGCATTTCCGTGCTCCCACTCCCTTGGCAGCAGCCTGGGGCTCATGAGGAGGCAGGTACTGAGATGAGCAGCATCCCAGCTCCTGGCACTGTGGGGAAGTCGCAGTGTTGGACCTGCAGCGAGAGGGATGTTTTGAATTCCTTGTCCTTCATCCACACTGCAGGTTAAAGGAGGCAATTCTCCCCTTCTACTCTGTCCTTGTGAGACCCCACCTGCAGAGTTGCCCCCAGCTCTGGGGACCCCAACATCAGAAGGACATGGAGCTGCTGGAGCGAGTCCAGAGGAGGCCACAGAGATGCTCTGAGGGCTGGAGTCCCTCTGCTCTGGAGCCAGGCTGGGAGAGCTGGGGGGGTTCACCTGGAGAAGAGAAGGCTCCAGGGAGACCTGAGAGCCCCTTGCAGGGCCTAAAGGAGCTCCAGGAGAGCTGGAGAGGGACCTGGGACAAGGGATGGAGGGACAGGACAAGGGGGAATGGCTTCAAACTGCCAGAGGGCAGTGATAGATGGGATGTTGGGAAGAAATTCTCCCCTATGAGGGTGGTGAGGCCCAGAGAAGCTGTGGCTGCCCCATCCCTGGAAGTGTCCCAAGACCAGGTTGGACGGGGCTTGGAGCAACCTGGGCTAGTGGAAGGTGTCCTTGTCCATGGCAGGGGGTGGAACAAGGTGAGCTTTAAGGTCCCTTCCAACGCAAACCATTCCATGATTCCGTGATTCATCCCCCAGTTTAACCCAGTGCCACCCCAGCTGCTCCCCAACACCCGTGCAGAGTTACCCCACGAGAAAGGGGCCGGAGTGGCCCGTGGGGACACTCAGGGCCCGAGTTTGGGCTCAGAGCTGATGGAGCCCAGACCCCCCCCAGCCCCAGGTTCGGGGGGCACCGGGGGTAGCGAGGGCATCACCAGCTCGGACCAGGCCGGACGCTGCGTATCCCCAGGACACCCCCGGCCGGGAGGGCACCGCCGGGTCCCGGCAGCACGTTTTCCTGCAAACTTCCCGGTTTTCCCGTCCTGCCGGCGGCCGGACACCCCGCGCCCGCCACCTAACGGCCACCGCCGGCGGACACCGGCACCGACATCCGAGATCCGGGACTGGGATCCGAGATCCGGCACCGGGATCCGGACGCTGGCACCGGCATTGGCACCGGCACCGGGATCCGGGATCCGGAAACCGGCACCAGGCACTGACACCGGGATCTGGACGCAGGCACCTGCACTGGCACCAGCACCGGGATCCGAGGACATTGGCACCGGAACGGGGCACGGGGCATTGGCATCGGGACCCAGACACCGGCACCAGCACCGGGATCCGGACATTGGCACCGGTACCGGGCCCCGGCCCCTAGCACTGGCCCCGGCACTGGCACGAGGCTCAATGCACCGACACCGGTACCGAGATCTGGGCTCCGGGCTCCGCATACGGGACACTGGCACCGGTCACCCCCGAATTCCCTCCCTGGACACCCCCATCCTTTCACCCAGCCGATCCCCACCTGCATCCCATCCCCTTCTGGCCGGTGCCACCCGGGATGCGACACTCACCCGTGACCCCAAACCCCCCGTGGCACCCATGCGGGTGGGCGCAGCTCCCGTGCCCTCCCCCACCGCCTGCCTTGGCAGCTTCCCCCCCCTTTTCCAGCGGTTTTGGCAGAGACGCGCCGGCTTGGAGAGAGCAGCGAGGAATTAAAA